>OX459058.1:5315893-5915893 GCA_949775005.1 Orthosia gothica | reverse complement strand
ATTGATATATGCGTTTTCAGATATTTGTTTTTGCATACTATTAGTTAAGTTATCTATTTTATTAAGATGCTGGTTAAAATTCTTATGTTGTTGTCTTACGGTTTTTTCCATTCTCTTTATAACATTAAACTCTGACTCAATTATCGATGTTTGATTTTGCAGCAATTGGTTAAAATATTTCTGGTTGCCTCGAAGCTTAGTCAAATCTTGCTGGTATTGTTGTGCGAAGTCATCGTCGAGTACTCCAAATAAACTGTGAGCTATAGACCCCACAGCATTGACTAAGCCACGACGACGAAGATGGTGCCGTTCTGGTAACTCTCCATGGTTGGTCAAAGTTTCATTATAATGGTCTAATTCATCTTGACAATGGCGCAGATGTAACAGAACTAGTTGACAGTGAGATATGGTTTGTATTTTTTGACAACAATTATCTAAATGGTCTATATACTTTGTGGCTAACGATACGCCTTCCCAATAAGCAGTCATATCATAAAATACTACTAGTTTCCATTCGTCTCTAATCAGTCTCATGTTACTGATTTTATCGAAGTAGATGGTTTGGTTATCTGGCAGCCTTTTTGTGTGGAGAGTACAATGTGATGGCGACACTAACAGCATAAGCACCATAAGTGCCATGGTTAAAATGCTACATTTCGTTGAAATGCTCGTTCTTCGACGTGGTGGTGTCTCATAGCATTTTTCGGGGTCCACTTCAGTTGTGGTTCTTTGTTGATTTACTTCGGTCGGTACATTTGGTTGGTTCTCCTCTTGGATTGGAAGGATTGACAGTTTGGTGATTGGTCTTTTTAATATGCCTCCTTTGGTTTTGAGCGTGACTACTCTAACAAGACCGTCATCGCCAGGATGAATTTCTAAAATTCTTCCGAGGGCCCACCTCCCTGGAGACACGTGTACGTCTTGAATAATCACTATGTCATTGATTTTAACATTTTTATGAGAATGGTGCCACTTGGATCGCGTATTTAGTTGGGTTAAATACTCAGATTGCCAACGTTTCCAAATATCTTGGTTAATTTTCTGGACGAGTTGCCATCTGGTACGTTCGTCTTTCTCGGTCTCTATTATGGTTAATAATGGTCCACTGGCCAGAAAATGCGAAGGTGTCAAAAAATTTAAATCGTCTGGATCTTCAGAAATAGCACACAGAGGTCGTGTATTCAAGCAGCCTTCTAACTGTGACAATAGGGTCGAAAATTCTTCGTAGGTTAGCTTTTGGTTACCTAGCACTCGACGTAGATGGTATTTAAGGCTTTTGACGGCGGCCTCCCACAGACCTCCTGCGCTTGGCCATGATGGTGCATTAAAATGCCACTCTATTTGCATTTCTGCCAGATGTTGATGAGCAATTTGGTCCATGGTTTGAGTCAAATTAAAATACTCCTTTTGTATGGTGTTGTTAGCTCCAACAAAATTGGTTCCGTTGTCGCTATATATGTGTCGAGGAGCTCCTCGTCGAGCTGACATTCTTCGAAGTGCCGCTATAAATGTTGATGACGTGAGGTCCGACACAAGCTCAAGATGAACTGCTTTTGTTGCTAAACATACAAAAACAGCTATATATCCTTTACTGCATTTTATGCCGCGGCCCTTGTTACTTTTTACTTCTACATAGCCGGTAAAATCAACGCCTGTATGAAAAAAGGGTCGTGTCTGATTTATCCGCGCAGCTGGTAAGTCTGCCATTAACTGGTTTTGGTTTTCAAATTTAGCTCGTCGGCATATCACACAGTTACGTAAACGCTTCTTTACGGCATTATTGCCACCTATGATCCAAAATTTCCTCCTCAACCAAGCTAACGTAAGTCGAGGACCTCCATGGAATGTCATTTTATGTGCATGGTCAATAAGCATATCAGTAAGCTGATTATTGTGTGGTAATATCATCGGATGCTTCATGTCTTCACTGAGATTGGCATGTTTTATTCTCCCGCCAACTCGTAAAACATCTTCCGAGTCAATGTAAGGGTGTAATGGTAATAAACGACCTTTTGAACTCAAATTAGTCTGGGTTTTAAGATTGGTAATTTCTTCATAAAATTCTGTTCTTTGTACGTGCATTACTAATTGGTTAGCAGCTCTATTCAATTCTCCAATGGTTAGGTATGTTGGTTTGTTATTGTTATGTGAGAACACGCGTAATATCCACGCGAGTACTCGACACGTTCGTAAATAAGTACTGTTGTTGGTTATCAAGTTACCTATGACGTCATTTTCATATGGTTTAGTGATGACATTGGTTTGGTATTGTTTTCTAGTTTCTTCGTGCGTGTAGTATTTTGGTTTCTTGGTACTAGGATTTGGTTTCGACGTTAGAAGCCAGTTAGGACCACTCCACCAAATGGGATGTTTTAACAGTTGCGCAGCGGTTATCCCTCGGCTTGCGCAATCGGCAGGATTTTCGTCTGATTTAACGTAACTCCAACGTTCAGGTGGTATACATTTGACGATTTGGTCAACTCTATTGGCTACGAATGGTTTCCAACGGTTTGGGTTACCGTTAATCCACCCTAGTACCGCTGTGGAGTCTGACCATCCGAATGTTTTAATATGGTGTTCTGTGAGACACAATTGCATCTTGTTCATTAACTTGGTCATTAATTGCGCAGCACATAATTCTAATCTCGGTAACGTCACAGCTTTTGTCAACGGTACGAGACGGGACTTTGCAGCTACGAGCACCACTGAATTATGCGCCTTACAGTAGATGACACAGGCGTAGGCCTTGGTTGAAGCGTCGCAAAATCCATGCAGCTCGATGTTATCGTTTTCATGGCATTGCAACCATCTTGGTATTCGTATGTCATTTAGTTGTTGTAGGTCTAGTTTATTTTGGTTCCATTCATTGTGTATATTTTCTGGTAAAATATCACTCCAGTTGAGGTTTAGTTGCCAAATTGACTGAAATAGGAGTTTTAATTTTGTGGTTACAGGGGAGAGCCATCCTAGAGGGTCGAATACTTTCGATATCTCTGAGAGAAGCTCTCTTTTGGTTATGCGTTCATCATGCACAAATGGTAACATTTTTATTTCAAAACTAAATTGGTCAGTGGATGGTGTCCATTTCAATCCTAGAGTCTTAGTTGATTCCTGCTGTTTGAACTGAAATGAGTTTTCATTATCGTTTGGAGAGGTTTCTAATAAGGCTGTTTCATTTGATTTCCATTTACGCAGATTAAACCCACCGGCCTTAAATAATTCGATTAATTGACCCTTAATCTTTTTGGCAGAGTCGAGGTTGTGTTGCCCATGTAAAACATCATCCATGTACAGGTTATTTTCCAGAACCTTCGTTGCTTCTGGATATTTGTGAGCTTCATCTTTCGCTAACTGCTTCATAGTCATAAGTGCTAAAAATGGTGCCGCTTTGGTTCCATAGGTAACAGTTGTTAATTGGTATTGACCTAATGGCTTACTCGGAGAATCTCTCCATATGATTTTCTGGTACTGTTGGTCATCTTCATTTACGATTATCTGGCGAAACATCTTCTCAGCATCTGCTACATAACCTACTTTGTACTGTCTCCATTTTATAATTACAGATAATAGGTCAAGTTGTAAGTTAGGTCCGCTGTACATGAGGTCATTCACACTATATCCAGTAGATGTTTTCGCTGACCCGTTGAATACAACTCGTATTGCAGACGTTGTTGATTCGCTTCGTATTACACAGTGGTGTGGTAAAAAGTACTCTATTGGTTGGTTATTACGACTTATTTTCATGTGACCAAGGTTAAAATATTCGTTCATGAATTGTTTGTAATCAGCTGCTATTTGGTTATTTTTTCTAAATTTTCTTTCTAATTGGTGAAATTGAGCTATGGCCTTTGACTTAGACTCCCCCAATAGTTCATTTACTTCTGGTTTCATTGGCAATCTTACGACATAACGGCCATCTGGTTGACGTTTAGTTTCGGATTGATACTGTTGTATGCAGTATAAATCTTCTCTAGATTGGTTATCGGGTTGGTCTGTCAAATCTTCTATTTCCCAAAACCTTTTTATATCGTCACAGTTGTTCAAGATCACATTACAGTAGTACGATTTCACGTTACCACATAAGATCCATCCTAGTTGCGTCTGTTGTGCGATGGGTTGTGATTGATCTTCCTTTATAATGCCGTGTAGGATAATTTCAGAATACACCTCTGCACCTAGTAATAGGTCGACAGGGCGGCTTTGGTTGAATTCAGGGTCTGCGAGCTGTATATTTTTGAGGTACTGCCAGGATGGTTTGGTGAAAGATTGGTTTGGTAGCTTTTTGATTAAGTTTTTCATTATTAATACATCAATATTCGTGGTAAACTCATTATGTTTTGATGCTATGGTAATTGTCATTACTCCCTTACAGTTACTTTCTTTCGCTCCAATCCCGAAGATGGAACCTTTACACCTTCGGCGAGGGATTCCAAGTTGTTGTGCTGCGTTTTCGGAAATTATGGATGTTTGAGACCCTTGGTCAATGAGGGCTCTCATAGTTTTGTAGGTTCCGTCAGCTCCTAAAACATTAACTTGAGCTGTTGCTAATAGAATGTCTGTCATTGGCTTGTTGTCTTTTGACACGTGTGACACACATTTTGATTGGTTATGCTGATTGGTATGAGTCTGGTTGGTAACAGGGTTAGTAATCACGTAGGCATTGTGTAATAGCGAATTATGCTTTTCGTGGCAATGGCGACATGTTTTTTGCGACGTACACTCTTTGCCGTTATGGTTAATTAGGCAATTTTTGCAAATGTTATTTTGCGCAATTTGTTTCCGTTTTTCTTGGTTATTTAGTTCACGGAATTTATTGCAAATAAACAGTGCATGATTTTCGTCACAAATTACACATTTTTGATATGGTTTGATAGCAGAATGATTAATAAATGGTTTGCATTCGTCATGTCTATTAGCATTATTGAATCCTGAATCTCTTGGGTTTTTACGTTGAGTACTGGTATTAAAATTTTGGTTAGAATGTTTTTGTTGGTTATGGAATGGTTGCGTATTCTTAATTGTCTCAGTTTTGCGACGAACTGTCTCTAAGGCAATAAATTTCCCTTCAAGATAAGCTAGAAAATCTTGCAGATGTGGCAGGTCTCGAGGGTCCGGCAATGAGTCAATATAATCTGTATACGTTTCGGCGTCCATTTTCTGGGTGATAAGGTATACGATTATCGGGTCCCAGGTAGATATGTCTATGCCTAGATTTTTTAATGCGTTGAGGCATTCATTATATCATGTATCATGAAGCTTTTTTATGTTGGAAGCTGTTTGTTGGTGCATTACTGGCAAAGACATGAGAACATTCATGTGTGAATTAAAAATTAGTTTTTTATTATTGTATCTTTGATTTAGGATGTCCCAACAGGTCTGGTAATTGCCGGAGCTTACACGAAGATGTTGTATCAGTTTCTCAGCTTCTCCACGTAGTTTCATTTTTAAAAACTGCATTTTTTGGGCCGGAGAAATAGAATTATTATTGTGGATAGATTCATTGAACAAGTCTTTGAAAGAAATCCATTGTTGGTAATTTCCGTTGAAAATTGGTATATCTATTTTTGGTGTGGAATTATCTCTGTGCTGAGCGTCCCACATTCTTTGGTTAATAGATTTTTTAATTTCACAATATTCATCCTCATACCTGTTGAACAGATCTTCATAGTTACTGTTTTCTCCTTGTAAGTTACAGTCGATTTCCCAATGTAAGGAATCAATTGCTGTCCAACGTGATTCAATATTCTTCAAAACATCTTTAAACTCCCATTTTTCAGACAAAACATTAAGATTGATCTGAGAAATAGTTCGGGCTAATGCTTTGAAGTTACTTTGCTGTTTTCTCATCATTTCCTCGATTTTACTTGGTTTGTCGACGTCATGGAAAACGAATCGTGGTAGTGGTAAAACCTTTTTGGGTAGTGTTCCGGTACTTGGAAACCCGTTATCTGATGTGCTAGGCTGTGGAACGGTCGTTGCATGCGATGGTGGTGCTGGTGGTTGGTTCTTTGGTGATGGAGACCGAGTAGTTGTTCCCTCAAGAACTCTTAATAAATGCTTCTTAACGTCGTCATAAAATGTTTTAGTTTTAGTGTACGAATCGTCACCGAAGTACTCATTATCTTCAGTTTCGTCACATAAATTCTCTAAATTGTCATGGTTACGCGAGAATTCTCTCCATAAGGTCTCTAAAGATTGTAAACGACGTTTAATACTTTCCGATGTTTTCCGCTCTTTACCTTCTTTTTTAAAGTTAATGTAAAGCTTATTCATATTTTCCATGATCTCCTTCTGAACAGCAAATAAATCGGCAATGGTAGACATTCTGGTAAGTAATAAAATGGAAAGGTCTTACTTGACAATCTCCTGGTTGATGGTGAACTGTGGTGGGTGGTGACTCGAAGAAGTATGTTGTTCCAATTTAACTTACTTACGACGATATCACTTAATGCACTGTTGTCTAAGGACTGGTTATAGAAAGATAGTTACTAACACGTCACGTACAATGTCCACAACGCGATAGATCCCACCTTTCCGAAGGCTCGAAGGACCAATTTGTTGGGCGTAAACCCAACAAATGAATAGTAAAACACGTATGGTTAAATTATGGTATATTGGTTTGGTAAAATGGTAATGGTTAATGGTATGAGCAAACGCGGCTTGGTTGGTGACCGATCGTTAACTAACTTTATAATGATTTTAATACTAAAACTAAATATTTGGGTCAGCGTGGAACTGCTGACTGCGCGCGCGATTGACATCAATGAACTGTACTTTGTACAACGGTGATTCCAAACCATTCTTCCTTTTTTTTTATTTATATCCCTATTTTTCCTAGCTGTTCGAGCCAAGAGATATTTCTACCAGAGTCAGGGGAATAAGCTGGATATTGCAGCTGAAAATCGGGTAGAGCTGCAGATTTGTTGCAAAAAACACGCAACTGCTAAACTAGTCTGCTTACCTGTGGCGGCATCATTGTATCACTGCGAGTGATGGTAGCAGTCCCAATAACTACGGCTGCTTCCAAACTATACCTACCTGATTCTATATTTGTTTCATTTATTGCCGTGTTTTAGCTGGTTTGAGCAAAAAGATATTTCTACCAGAGTCAGGCGTACATCACACAATTTTATTTAGAAAATTAAAGCATCATTAAATCTTAAAGTCATTCATTTAACTCCAAGTCAGATAAATAAAAAGCCCGCAGCACACTGGCTGCATCATCGTCTCGCTGCGAGCGATGGCGACGGACGGCGGTAATTGGGTTGTTGAATTTAAAAAAAAATGACGATTTTTTTTATTTATTTCGAAACTTTACATAACTTAAATTATATTGTCGTTTCAAAAAACTCTTAAATATTTTTTTTCAATTTATTATAAGCAATTGAAAATCGATAAAATTTTGCTTAGAACCACGTGACTACAAACGGGCCACAATTGGTCGCCATGTTGGTGACGTCATAACGTTCAAGGAAATCATGATACTATAGTGTCAACTACACGTAGATTGACTAAAAATATCCGAAAATTAGTGCAAAATTATTAATAAACAACAAATTTTATTTAGCCATGTGTGATAAAGGATTTATAAAGGCTAATGTCGATAATATACCCACCTGATGGACGAATTGGAAGTTTTGAGCTTAATTATAGTAGTCGTAATAAATAATACGTGAGAGTGGACCGGTGTTAGATAATGTTGTTTACCAGGTACATTAGGAAACATAATTGTCATAATGTAATCGTTTTTACATATAGGTAGGTGATATCGGTGTAAAATAAAAAGTAAACAAACACGATTGGCGCGAAACTTTGACTTTGGTTAACAAAAAACTTCATTAGATACCACTAAATATGATACACATACACATAAAATTTTTGGTAATTCCCATTATTTACATATCCCTTAATAGAGGAGCTCGTGGCTAAATAATAACAGCCGCACTGTTCGATCATCAAGGTTAAGCAACGCTTGACGAGGTCGGTCCGTGGATGGGTGACCATTTCAACATACCGTGTTTCCTCCGTGCCTTGGAAAGCCCGGCTGTCATTTGAAGATCTTTGACAGTCGTTACGGGTAGACAGAAGCTTGAGATCTGACACCAGTCTTGCCAAGGGGTACCGTGTTACCCAGTTACTGGGTTAAAGGCTAGGCAGATTGACAATATCCCTTAATAATATTGAACACTAATGTTCTATATTATATATTTACAAACACTAAAAAGTTTGTAGAACAGAAACGTAAAAATATTAACTTGGTACTTAGATTTTCGTTACACTAATTCTTCAGTAAATATCTCTTATATACGTCGATCGATTCTCACAATTCAAACAGAAATGTTAGTTTTACGCCTATATCTGCCATTTAAGTATAAATTAATGAATATATCACCATAAACAAAAAATCATATTTTCAAGTTACGTAATTATACAACAATGTCAACTTTGCTCGAAAGTTCCCATAAAAATTTACTATTATCAGTCTTTAATGATAAAAGTAAGAATTTAATACGAATCTAATACTAAATTAGAACAAGATAACAACAGAATTAACACATTATAATTGTAATCTAGTTAGACATAGAACATTGCTTAAATTTAGTAGATTGCTAGGTACTAGGCTATTGCGCGAAACACATATTATAATTGGGATCTTTTTGTAGTATTCGTACATAATGGTACGAAGCAAGCACGATAACTTTTAAGGTTCGATATTAATGATCAATATATTCGATATTCATCAATATATTGACGATAATAACAAGATTGAATCGGTTAAAAGTCAAAACAATGTATCAGCTATGTGCTACAATGAGTAGAAATGAACGTTGTGACGTCACACGGGCTCGGATTTGTTCGGCAAACTATCGGGGTGTTTTCGGTACTGGATTCAAAAATATATTTTCAATTGGATTTTACTTTGTAATTACAGTGAAAAAAAAAAAACTAAAAATAGTTTTGTATGGAAACTTATATATGATCTTTTAATTTTTTACAAAAAAAAAATTGGTTCAACAAACCACCTCGGTGACGGCTAATGATGCCCTTAATTAAAACGTAAAATGATCTGAGAAAAAGTGGAATGGGTTCGCGGTTTTAATTGTCCAAGGGTTACTTGGGAGATGTGTTTAGAGTTATTATAAAACGTTTGTTATTACTTTTAATTGTAAGGAGCTGGAAGTTCCATCATAAGACAACCCATTTAGATTAAGATATAAGGTTAGGCCATAAAGTTAAATAAAAGTCCTGTAATCAAGAAAAAGCTGTAATCAATAGCAGTGGTGGCCCAGTGGTAGCGTGGGTTCGAACCCAGTGGCGTTTTACTTTGTTTAAATTATTTCATCACCACTGCTCTCAAAAGTTGGTGACGAAACCGGCATGTCCTAGAACCAAAAATTCGAAGACATACAGACAGACACCCGTACTGGGCCCGCGTTGTGGATTACGGCCCATTACCTCTTACAGTGAGGAGGCTTGTGTCCCAGCAGTGGGAACATTAATAAGGATGATGATGAATCAAGCGAAGATTTTATAAGCCCACATCTTTATTCTTCAAAGCTGGAGATACACCATGTTGGCAGAAGCCGCAGCAGTAGCCATCTAGCAGCACCAGGAGCAGTCATCTTTTTTCTAGCACTCTGGTCAGGTATTCCCTATGGACATCTGCAATACCAGGGGTTCCTGTATTTTTGCAAAAAGCCAACATAAAAAGTCTGGCTGCCTTAAAACCACAAGTGTTTGTCTGCAATTTGATTGACAATGTTCGATATCAGCCGTAGAAGTTGTCCAGCAAACTCACGAGCGCTCACCGTCCGTCGCTGAATCTCTGGATGTTCTTTCTAGAGGATATTATCAGGTTCTAATTGTGGCATTGGTGTTATGGTAATATTCAGTATTGGCTTAAATGAAAAACGTCCTTTTAAATCGAGTCGCTTTGCAAGCCTCCACCATGCTCTTTTTACCCGACTGCCGAAGGAGGGTAATGTGTTTATCAGTCTATGTATGTATGTATGTATATATGTTTGTTCCTATATGGCGTTCTAGAGACCAAACGCGTTGGCCGATTTTGATGATTCTTACGTCAATCGATTGGTCTTAACCCTGCGAGTGTCACTGGCAACATTAAAGTTGCATAATAGAAAAATGGCGGCTTTTGGGCGCCATATTGTGGGGGCCCATATTTTTTTTTCTTCCAATCCCATAGTGTGGGGTATCAAAATTAAGGATTTTAAGAGGTGATTACAAAAATATATAATACTTATATGTTTCAATGTACCTAATTCCAAAAACAAATAACTAAAATGTTGTTAATAAAAAAAATACCTATTTAAAAGTAACAAAAAACCCGACTGCTTAAAAAGCCAACTAAAAAGACGTAAACAAGAAGAAAATCATGCTGTGCAGTCGGAGGATACATCTGGTTTTGATCAGCCAGCTCGGACATATGTATCCTCCGACTGCACAGCATGATTTTCTTCTTGTTTACGTCTTTTTAGTTGGCGTTTTAAAGCAGTCGGGTTTTTTGTTACTTTTAAATATTTTTTTATTACGTCAACTTGACAATGACAATGACAGCTTTGATTTGACAGCTAACGTCTTTACGTTTCATTTGGATACATACAAGAAACCTCAACAGAAGTCTTGAAATAGACCCATTTCTGTGACTACATAATCCAGGCGAGTGTGAAATCTCATCATTTGTATTTCGCAAAACAATTTTCCTAAAACAGAGTTACTCCACTTCTTAATTGAAACAAAACCTACTAAAGAGTCGTTTCAATAAAAAGCCAGCATCTTTATCCTAAGCGGCCATGATACGCGTCTTAGCTTTTAATTTTTTTTTCACGGATATCCGTTACTTAGATACGCAAGCTCTTATATGGGTTACGCTTTGAAGCGCTTTCGTAAATGCCGCTACATAAATGCGTCGATTTTACTCCTGCTTTATTGTTAGTTTATTTTGAAGGGAATCGTCTTAAAGCGCTGTTTACGCTGTTTTTAATGGTTTCGGGTTTTATGTTTATTGTTGCAGTGTCAATGGGAATCTACACAAAATCTATGGTATACTATAAAAGTTAGTAAATGTCATAATTCCACATTCGCCACTAACGTTAATTTTACGGTGAATCGTAAAAGGTTGCAGAAATCGAATCGTCAAAGAAAACTAAACTTTATCATAAAAGATTACAAAGCTAGAATTAACAAATTAAATTGATAAGTTTTTTTCGTTAACGGTTGATTAAAAACTACGATTATTTAGATCACGTATCTCGCGGACACACAAGATAACAAACTAGTCCCATTTGAGAAGATCTCAAGACTTAAGGCAGGCTTAGATGCATAGGAACAGATCCAGTATTTAAATATGAATCATAACATTTCATGCATAAATATAATCTCTCTGAACAGTAGGAGTAAGTACTCTCGTGAGCTTTTTATCTGGGGCACGGATTCTCCGGGGATATTGGAGAATGTAGATTGTGAAGTTGAGAATGTATAACAATGAAACTGTCTTCTTTGATCGCTCTAAATAAGATAGCTTAGCGTTATGATCTAAGTGGGTAGATAAGGCTCAAGGTTTTTAACGAATATTGTTTGTGATATTTCGAAAAATTACAAAAATAACATAGCTTACCATTATGTTTTTAACCGACGAAAAAAAGAGATAAATAATATACATGTCGAATTGAGAACCTCCAATTCTACATGTGTCTATTTTTTTATGTATGACCGCGCAAAACTTTTTATAGAGCGGTTTTATTGGAAAGAGTATATCTCAAAGTTGATTCCAAATTTGGAATAAAAGCCCCGAAGGTAAAAAGGATTCATTAATAATTTACCCACAGAATTTTCAATTATGGAGCGATTCTGTTGAAATTAAATAAACCAAAAAGCGAAAAAAAAGCCGTATTGAAAATAAATATTTAACTTTTCATTTCGTTATTTCGTCAGTTTTTTTTGCTGTCAAAAAGATTTTTCTTTTCAAAACACATCTTTACTTTTACTTTTTTTTGACAAAAATAAACTAAATTATTTGATGCAAAATACGCACTTGGAGTTGTGGAAACCAGCCCGAAATAAAATAAAAAATTACTGTAGCTATCTTAAAATGAATCTTGATCAGATTTAGTTTTACAGACGATCTTGGTAACTTACGACCGCAATGAAGTAATATCTTTTCAAACTGAAATTACAATAATTCAAACCATTAGCCCCATAATAACCCTATCAAAGATTACACAAACTATCCAAATTACGTAACTCATTTGTGTCTGTGAACATCAGGACTTAGTATTTCTATTTAACGAAGTTAGTAACTTGATATCTAACAGCTGACAGCTACTCAGATAGCGGTAATAGAGGATGATGGTGAGGTAGAAATTATGAGTTATGATGTACCTATTAAATGAGGTGTCTCTTAGTTGGTCGGTATGAAATAGAAAACATTTATTCGACGCAGACACAATAACAACAACAATCATAAGCTAAAATAATAGAAGAAACATAATAAAATAAATTGTGCTGAGCATGCCCATTATAAAAGGATCAGATACCAACTTAGCATTTGCTGGGCGTTACATACCCAACGCTGGTTTATTTATGAAATGACTATTGTGGGCTTTTCATATGTAAAATTATAGTTTAATTAACTAACAAATAAAATACCTTGTCTTGTAAATCAGAAGTTATAATTCCATTTGGTTTTCTACTCACGGTAAAATACCATCCTTGCAACCTTCAGTTTGCTCATAAGACGAACTGTATTACTCTACGAATCCAATAAATAGCCTCAAATAAAAAAGCAATAACTTTTATCTCTCCTAGTAAAGAGAAAAAAGAACATCAATAAACACGTTGGCAATAAATCCAAATTCATTTACCACCTAAGAATGAAAACCAGGTACCAAACATATCTGTGAGGCTGAACGGTGCAAACGCAACATATAAATAAAGCATTTTCATTAATTCGGAAAGCACTTAATTATTTAAGATAATGAGGGATGTGTAGTGATCTTTTCCAACACCAAGGAGCTTCGTTCCAATTGGCTAAAAGGTCCGATTCATGTGATGCTTTGAGTCAGTCGAAAATGAATAGGATTCGTCAAGATGGAGGGGATACTGAAGAATAGTTAATGCTGTTTTTCTTTACTGTTAGTGCTTTGTATATGCCTGTAATGTAATCATGTTTTATTATAACGTCTTGATTGTTTAGTTAGACACTATATTAGGTCACTACCAGTTTTAATGGTACTATAATTGATACATGATAGTACAAAAGTAATTTTCTTAAAAGTTTTGTCCTACTCGTCGTGGTTAGAATTTATTGGGCTTGATACAAAGCTAGGCGTGTCCAGTACGATGCCAGTTCTAACTCTTATCTTTTATCAATCAAAGCGTAGTAAAAATATACCGAACATAAGCCTCGAAATTATACTGATGCTAGCTAAGTTTCGAAAAAAACAATTACAAGTATAACTGTAGACCGTATTTTTTCGGATAAGTACAAATACTATTTCACTCAAGTATAAAGTTAATGCCTATCTGTTAACAAGTATGGAACAAGAAGAGCCGTTTGTTCCAGCTGTTGTCTTTTCAATAGCCAATAGGATCCATATTATCCACATTAAAGATACCCTCATCTCATTTGAATATCCTACAAAGAAAATATATTTCCTTTCTTATATGTAAACTGAGGAGCTCGTGGCTAAATAATAACAGCCGCACTGTTCGATCATCAAGGTTAAGCAACACTTGACGAGGTCAGTCCGTGGATGGATGACCATTTCAACATACCGAGTTTCCTCCGTGCCTCGGAAAGCACGTTAAGCCGTTGTTCCCGGCTGTCATTTGAAGATCTTTGACAGTCGTTACGGGTAGTCAGAAGCTTGAGATCTGGCACCAGTCTTGCCAAAGGGTACCGTGTTACCCAGTTAGTGGGTTGCGGAGGTCAGATAGGCAGTCGCTCCATGTAAAACACTGGTACTCAGCTGAATCCGGTACGACTGGAAGCCGACCCCAATATAGTTGGGAAAAGGCAAGGCAGATTGATTGAATTACCGAAACTGCTCACAAAAAATTACGAGAATCGATTGAGAAATGCAATTTTAAAAATGAGGTGAGTCGCCATAGTTGGGAAAAGGCAATGCAGATTGATTGAATTACCGAAACTGCTCACAAAAAATTACGAGGATCGATTGAGAAATGCAATTTTAAAAATGAGGTGAGTCGCCAAAGTTCTGACTTCACCGAAATTGCAAAAAAACCACGAAGTTTTCTATTTCAGCCAGCGCTTTCATTGAGCGGGCACAAAAATAGACGAAAAATACCGGATTTTGGAGCAGCTGCAACTGAAAACGAGTATCTCGCTTTCAGTGGAAAGATTAGCAATTAGTTTATTGGGACTCCTGCTGCTAGCATTTGCACAAACGAGAACAGGTATTCGAGAGAGCATGTTTGTTTTGCTGGTTACAATTAAAGCAGGTTTAGTTGAAATTGGAAGATTAATCCAGTTCGTGGTTTTTAGCTTATAATGTTTACAAAATGAGATTATGACTGATTTAATTGTGGTTTTACTAGGAGATGGGTGGTTTGTTAGCCCGAGGATAAGGTTAATTTTTGAACCATGAAAAGTGCAAAAATTTTAAATCGGTGGAACCAGGTAGAGATAGCACTTTATAAAACACACTAGCGTTCCCCGCGGTTTCGCTCTCGTGGGCCACCACACAGTACCCGTTTTCGGGATTAAAAAATAGCTTATGTCACTCAGGAATAATGTAGCTTTTTATTGGTGAAAGATTTTTTAAAATCGGTTCAGTAGTTTCGGAGCCTATTCGGTACAAACAAACAAACAAAAAAATCTTTTCTCTTTATAATATTGGTATGGAAGACTATCTTTTTGCCACGGCTTCGGCTCATGGCCTATCCTACATCCTATTTATTTTTATATTAGTTTCAACTAAGTTTAATAAAATATTTAATTATAAGTAGTTTGAGATATCTCGGTATATACTGTGAAGAAATTAGCAGATAACGAACAAATATCAAAACAAAATATGCAACTCAGAAATAATTCTAGTTTGGTTATCTGAACTGGATTCGAATAGTCAAGTTAGAAGGCGAGCTAAAGAAATCGGATTATTTCTGTGCTCTTAAGCAATAAGCTTGCATCTCATTCTTACGTTAGCAGCTGCAGTCTCTAATCGGATACAGTCATAAATATGTAGGAGATCAAACAGCAGTCGACTTGATATAAATATGAAACATGCTGAGTAGAAAATTATCGTTTGATTGCTAGGCGTTCATTAATTAACAATAGAGAAATATGATTTGACCTGAATGCTTTAAGGAGGGCATCAGTTTTGTATGTATCTATGTGGTTTATAGGCTTTATTTCAAATCTCTTAAATATAAAGATAATGAATTTATCTCTTAAGTATCGTCGTTGTTTAAGCCCGGTGTGGGCGATTTCGCCAGCCTACTAAGTATAAGCTGTATATCACCCAGCTTATGGAAGCCCTCTTATTTTCATGTTTTGAATTTGAATTTCATGATATCGTCAAACGTCATATCGTGTTTAGATACAACCTCCCTAATAATTCTTCTTGTTTTTTCTCAACAATAAAACATCGCCCAGAGCTGAACACATGGCTCACTCTTTTCTTTATATTATAGAAAAAGATATTGCTTTACAGTATGCCCGTTAACATTCTCTTTGCCTTTACCCTTATATCTAATTTTACGAGAGCCGAAGCGGACGACGCATGAATAGAAAAATGTTCAAAGCTCCTGACATTCTACATCACATACATATATTTTCAGCGCTTTAATATCTCAAGAAGGTTACTTTCTTCACTTAATTTTATAAAAACCACGAACAACTAGAAACTTAACTCGAGCGTAGAGCTTTAAAAGATACCGGAGAGTACTTTGCCAATGCAAAATGTGCTTTAGTTGTAGGAGTTGAAGTTTTGATTTGTTTATTGAAAAAACTTGTGTACCGATTTTACAACGAAGCTGAAAACGTTAGAAATGCAACGTAGCGACGGTTAGTGGAGTTACTGAGCGTGGAATCTGTAGAAAACACAACGTCAAGTCTTTCAGTGACACAACTAAAGAAAATGTCTTTATTCTCCTAACAAAAATATAATTTTGGGTTTCTTGCTGAGATAAATTCACTAGACGATTAGCAATAAGCTGTGTAGTGTATTTTCTGTGATAGCTCTTGTCACTGTTTAGTTTAGACAGGCTGGTGTCCGCAATTCTACGTCTATAGTCTGGTTATGTTTTTGCTGATGATAAATTAATTTATAAATGTAAGCACGAGGCGTTATTTTGAACAAATTATTTACACACAATCTTTGATAATGCTAGGAATTAAAATCATAAATCTACTTGCATTTAACCCTTATCAACAAGTCCCAAATTGAAAATAAATCTCGTTTCTTGAAGATTGTGCGTAAACAGTTCTTGAATTAAATAAAAACAATAGAATCACATTAATCCTTTGTAATCACTTAAGATAACAATACAACATCGAGATGCTGAAATTAACTGTAAAGTAATGAGAAAAGGTCCCAGGGGGTCGAAAGGGACAATCGTAATACCTACTTTCTTTTAGTAACACGAGGTACAACGAGCACAAGAGTCTTACGTGTATCTGACACATTATAAATGTAATCCTTAGGCCTAATTCACGACTTCGGGCGATGAGACATGCGTCCAGCGAAAAGCGAGCGCGACATCAAGACATGACCTGTCAATAGCCACGGGCGACTTGACAGACAGAAAATGTGGCCGCTGCGCTTTTAAAGCGTCGTAAGTGGTTGATAAACCCCGTAACTATCTTAATCTGCCGTATTTGGAAAATATAAACAATAATAAAAATAAAAAAACTATAATGTACTCGTTTTAAAAGCCACAAAACTATAAAATCTTTCATTTTGAAGACCTCACTACAACAGTACCCAACGGCAAATTCAAACGCAGTAGCCCCCATTAGCGAAAATTAAGTAGAACTAGCAAATAGAAATGATTTGGAAGCAATAAGCTGTGTAGTGTATTTTCTGTGATAGCTCTTGTCACTGTTTAGTTTAGACAGGCTGGTGTCCGCAATTCTACGTCTATAGTTCTCGTCAAACTTCTTGGCCAGTCTGAAGTTGACTAAAATGGCTGCAAAGTAGTAAATCTCATACTAAAAAAACAGCACCGATTCGTGCCTTGCGCATCCAAAGTCCCTCTTCAGGGCGGCTCAGAAGTTTGTTGAGAACTTATAAGCGCGTATTTTGCGTACAGGTGAGATTCGTCTACTTTCAACTCTTGTCACTGTTACAGAGATACTGATTTTACAAGCTTTTTATTAACTGGCAATGTATGCATGTAATACATGTGTTCGGGTCAAATCTCCCAACTGAATTTTGAAGCAGTTATCCTCAAGCGATTAACACGAAATGAGGCATACACGTTTGGTTTGGATGACAATGCACGGTAAGCCTAAAACCTTGCTAAAAAAAGTTTTTTTTTTAATTGGGAAATTATTTCCGTCAGCGTCAGAGTCAGCGATCAAGTACTAATTTATGTATCACTATTGTACGGTTCATTTGTTTTCTCCACATTCGTTGTCCTCCCTACCTAAAAGTTCATGGTCGATAGATTTACTGTTGAACCTACAAAAGAAAGTTTCGTTATTGACACATCAGACAGATTGCTCGATTGTTTGAATGGCCTCCAAAATACCCCAAAACTGTTGGACGAGAAAAAAGGGATTTGTAAAGACATGAATATGAAGAACTATCTATTTCCGACGAAAAATTACGTGTTATGGAAATATAGCATTACGTTTTCATGATGGTTTCGATATTTTAACATTATTCTGATATTTTCGTATGTTTATAATTATTTGTTAATAGTCGGAATTTATTTTTCTTGCGAGAAATTTTGGCTATAGATTCCTACCTACTGTAGTTGTTTTAATGATTGGCAACAGTATCATTTTCAGTAAAATCAAAGCTGACTAATTAATTAGAGTCTAAATAAAGAACCTTCAAAATATAACTGCCAACATTTTCCAGCGTGCAAATTTAGGCCCAGCCCTGTAATTAAGACTTTATTTGAATACCACAAATAATAAAATTCAAGGAATCCCTACACCGTTACATTTCTGCTCGCCTAATTGACCGTTAAATACGTCTGTCTTCTAAATAAACACATCAACACGGTCTAGGGATATTTTTAAAAAAGCGAATTACTATCATTGTGTTAATTATTTATATGACATGTATATATTTAAAAGATACGTTATTTAATATTCTACCATTTTTTAATAATTGTTAAGGTACTTCGATTAAAATTTCAGGATTTTATGGAAAAAAAATGAAGCATAGACGGAAACCGTATATGAATTAACTTTTAATTTATGAGTAAAAACTGAAAAAAATAGAAAATTCATTTAATTTGTGTTATATACACGTGAACAGTCGACTAACCGTTTACTTATGTCTCGAAAAACTCGGTGAGCACTCGGACCCCATGGACCTAATGTCTCAACCCCAAACGGCTCAAACATATAACTGCCAATAAAGTTGTTATATTTGCGCCGTTTGAGGTTTTCTGCACCAGCAGCAGCCGCCCCAGCACAGCCCGCCGTGCTAAGAAGATGGGATGGCGCAAGGTTATCGACACATGTTGCATCCCACACCAAAGGCCTACCCAACTTCCAAGGCATTATGGTCATCCCGTCCGGTCTCTTCCCATCGTCGCGTGCTAAGCCATTGGGTTCTAAAACAGCTGGCACCCCGGCGGTAACAAGAGCTCGACGTATGATGTCATTAATGCTGGCGTGCCGTGCTATCCGACCAGCGCTCCTACTGCAGGATAGGCCATGGTGTCCGAGGCGGTCGACTGCTTCACCACATTGACAACGATGTGGAGCTCCGCTGGGAGAGCCTAGGCGCAGACATGTAGCGATCCGGAAAGTAGTGTCACTCAACATTGTACCTAAGTTGGGTGACGGTAAAGCCTGTAGCCAGAGGCCCGACTCCCATTCACCCACAGCCAGTAAGCGAGCACGCTCAGCAGTATTGGTGGACGTATTTATGAGTTTATTCCGTACCAATCCGCAGAGCGGCTCATCCCACTGTCTCTGGGAAGATGGGTTTTCGGGCAACGCCGTGTTCGGGCAAGCCACTTTCCAGGCGCACACTGCGTCGGTCGAGCACGGCACTTCACAGTTAACCAGTGACAGGGATAAAATTTTAGTGGTTAACGTTTCAGTGCTGTGGACCGAAGACAGGAACGCCGGTAGGCTTATACTAGAAATTTTGCGGATGCCGAGCCCACCGAAGCGAATGGGTAGCGTGGCTTGCGTCCAGGCTCGGTCATCCAAGGCCACATTTAAGATAGATGACAGAGTGCATCGAATAATTTCGTCAATTTTTTCCAGGAGAAGTGGCTGCTTCCATAAAGGGGAAGAGCGGAGAAAATACATAAAATTTGGTCCAAAACAGCAATACCTAATGAGGGTAAAAGCCGAATGAAGGTTAATTTTTGATAGTCTATCCGAAATATCATTAAAATGGTTAATTTTGCCATCAATGAATGAAGAAAAACTGTCTGCCAAAATTGGGGAACCTAGGAGGTGCAGTGAACTTTTATCTAAAATTTTGATGTCCGGGGCTATTGCATGAAATTTCTGTAGGGTCGGTTGTCTGTCGGTACTGTCACAAAGAAAAATTTCACATTTGGAGTAGTTCAGGTCTAGGCCGATGGATTTAAAGTGCTCTTTCAGGAATTGGAAATCTGCTAAAACGGTGTCTACGTCACCTCCTAGTGTTCCATCATCCAAATACCATACGTTAAATTTTTAATTTGTGTTTATAAACTTGAAGTTAGTAGTCTGAGAAAGCGCCCATGATGTTCATAACACATCGGCAACGATTCGGCATGCTCAGAACAAGGTTGTCAATGTCTTGCTGCGGAATATTGTCCCATGTCCTTCTGAGGTGCGCAAAAAGTTGATCTTCTGTAGCCAGATTTTCAGGAACTTCCTTCAGAGCTCTTCTTTGCAGCAAATCCCACGCCTGCTCAATGGGATTTAGATCTGGCGATTGAGCAGGCCAGTCTAAGGCCCTAACATTGTGTGTATGTAACCAAGATGCTACCGTTCTCGCCGTATGTGCCCGGGCATTGTCGTGCATGAGCAGGAAATCTTGCCCCATGTGTGTTCTGTGGGGCAAGATTACGGGCCCCAGCACCTGTTGGACGTATCGTTCTGCCGTCATATTGCCCCGCACCCAAACGAGATCCGTCCGTCCTCCAAAACGATTTGCACCCTTCCCCCGAATGGGTGAAAATTTAAAATCAATTTTAAGGTGGGTGCAGAAAATTCATAATCCGTGAAAATGAGTGGGTAGGGTTTTATGGGTTGGAATGTAGGTACCAGAGATTATATAGAAGCTTTATTCATATATGTGGGTTTGGTTACTTTGGTTGGCATATTAAGAGCTCTACGTATAACAGAAGTTAGTCTCCTGGGTAAAACTATTTATGCACCTATTTCCCTATAAAAATAGGAAACATTTTATTCTAAAATGATTGACGTTAATTTTTTTCTGAATGCCAGTTTTTTACATAGAACAACTGCTTTTCTGATCTTCACAACCCAGTAACTGGATCAATCAATCTGCCTAGCTTCATTCAATTATGTTGGGATCGGCTTCCAGTCTAACTGGATTCAGCTGAGTATCAATATTTTACATCGAGCGAATGCATATCTGACCTCCACAACTCAGAAACTGGGTAACACAGTTCTCTTTGGCAAGACTGGTCTCAGATTTCAACTCAGCACCGTAACCCAATTTTTAACTGTAACTGGGTAATTGGTACGATCTGAGCAAGACTTTAGAGCTTCGGAGTATCCGTGACAACTACCTATGTAACTTAAATTCAAACATACAGATAATAGTGCTCGTATCACTGGAAATCTTCACCGAACATTAATTCCAAACTTTCAACTTACGAACAGCTTCTATTCAATGTTACAACTTCTACTCCTACAATATTGTCAGTTCGTGTTAGTACCTCGGCCGGCGTATCTTATCGCCGCTCAAAGAACATTACACACGTGTGAATTTTATTGGCGTGATCCTTTACGATGTTGGAAAGCAGTGATGTAATGGATGTGGCATTTGATTTTGTGATTTTCAACTTAAGTTGTAAGACTTGCATCAGATATCGCGTGGTTTTGGAAGCTTAGTCGTAAAATAAAGGTTCGTTTGATGAGACAAATATATGTATAGGAATTATAGAGTCATTAAACCAGCGAAGGATAGCGTCTTTGATGAACAGGTTGTGTTCTTAGTACCATCACTGTCTTCAGAATGTTACCTGATGAGAAGATCTAAAACCTTTTACTGAGTTCTGGACAGGTGTATATGTGCATGAGAATAAAGATTGTGTTTAATCATAAGATCTTTAGTTTTTATATATCAATAAATTACTAACATCAATATATTGTTTCAATTATTTGCTATTATCAATAATCTACCAAAAAAAATTGTCTCTAATGTTATTTGTTGAATAAACCTGTAACTGAATATAATGATTTTATTAGGGTTCCATACACGAAGGGTCCAAACAGAGCCATATTGCAGTCACTCGCGTGTCCGTCTGTTTGTCCGTTTATCCATTCAATTGATGAATACATCAGATTTATTCTTTGGTACAGAACGCTAAATGTGCGAAGTCCGACACGCTCTTGGCCGGTTTTTATTAACCGAAACGGCTGTACCGCAACCAATAACTCACGTCAAATAAGACAATAATAATAATAAACTAAAAACAAAAACTTAAATTACCTATTTCCAAAGGCTTAAACAAACAACCTAGCTAATCTAATACAAAACTTTAAACGACAACGTTTGTCTTCAACAAAAAGTCTCATAAAAATGTTGTGTGCCAAGTTTTTAAAAGTTTACAAAATAAAAATATTTTTCCGTTTCCACTCGCATGTTTAAGTTCTCAGCAGGATGATCGTAACTCTTCGTTAGATACGGTTTAGCTGTGTCGTAAACTGTGGGAGATAAATCATCAGATATTTTTTGGTGTCTTTGAAAAGTGCAGTTCCTTGTTTCTTGACCAGGATTGGTATCATGAAGGACGGGGTCAAATCACTAGGAGTGGTGGAAGTGTCTGAATTAATGGGTTTTGTTTGGTTTGGTGGAACTTTCGATTTCATAATAATGCACTACTTCAGTTTCTATAAAAGAAAGCATACGTTTGTGAAGTTCAAAAAATATGACACACTTTAATTTTGTAGTTGGTATTGTTTTGAGAAAACAAGATTTTTTCTGAGATTTAAAAAAAGCATAACTTTATCTTAGAACAATGACAGACACATTCGTATATCACAAGTATTTCCAGATAAAAATCTTTCATCTTACCACGAAATGAAATACGCGAAAATTGTTCGAAACCCCAAATTCGTCGCGGCAAACCGAGTGAAATAGTGAGAATTCTCGCTAAAGGAGACTAATAAACATTTTGTGAGTTAAGTGTACGCTTTATGTCCATAACAAATCGTGTTTACACTAGTAGTCGGGTCAAAGCACTGAAATTACGGCTATTTACCATAATAATATATCATTTTATATCTTTAAAATTGCGTGTTATGTTACAAATTGGATGGTTACGAGGTCCATTTTCAAGGTGTCAAACGGGGTTATACTTATCTCATAATTGGGCTCAGTTCAGATCTTAAAATAAAAGGGATTACTCCAAAACCTGTGGATGAACAGATTTTCTTCGAGTTTTTCTTACCATTCATGCGTCACCTCATCACTAAACAACACAACTCGTTTAATATTTTAATGTTTTGGTTTTGATTTTAGGTTTGGTCATAGGTAACCGCAAGTGCAGCTGCATTGAGAGGGTTACAAAGAACGAGTACATAAGGCGTTGTATTATGTAAGGATATAAGTTTACAATGTCTGTTGACTTCGTTCTAAGGGTCTTTGGTGGAGAGCCGAAGTCGTCTAACAACACAGTTTCAACGCCTAGTCGTCTGAAGGTGTCGGAAACATAATCCTCCTCACTGCTGACAGCAAACTGCGTCAGAATAATATACCACTCTAGACGTTTTTCGTACGATTATGTAAACCGTATAACGCCAATCAAAGGACCAAAAGAGTTCGGCTAGTTAGCGACCGATTCGTTTGACACTAACTGACATGAGATTGTGCCTATTATGAAAAAAATCAATAAGGCCTGAAGGGGAACCATTATAAATCCTTAAGATAGATTATTTTACTTAAAGGAAATATGCTTTTATTTAAAAAAAGAAACAAAGCTGCATTCATAGATTTCTCGACAAGCTTACCTTAACCGGGAATCAAACCAAGAGTTTACTCTCTATTTTATTCTATTAATCGATTTAAATCGATTCAATGCGGTTTCCCTTTAGTGCCCATCGATTTTTACACCCTGTAAAGGCACAATCTCATGTCAGTAAGTGTCATCAGCATTACATCCATATTCGCCTTGTATATATACGTCAAAATTTTAAAAGCTCAAAAATTTAATGGTTACTGTAAAATCCATTCGTTCCCTATAACATTTCAAAGGATTCTCGCTAAATCACGAAATAGCCTTTTTGCAGAAGCTCGACATTTTGCTTTAAAGTTTTTATTAAAATCTAGAAAGGTTTGTGAAACGAATTTCACTGAATTTATTGTATCGTACATGTGAATACTTTGACTGGTATATTGGTACCTATGTATAAAAAAAAAAATTGTTTACGACTACATTTTTCCTATGTTGCGCTCCTATTGGAACCGTGTGTTTTTAAAGCTAGTAAAATATTGCATATGGCACCAAGCGTTAGAAGAACTTTTTTGCAAAAGGATGTTTTTTAATCCAATCAGAACTTTCAAAGATAGCACTTTACAAACTTATACACAAACAAATAATTTTACCTCATTGTAATATTAGTATTGATTGATTTAGATAGGTAAATATATGTCGGGTTTAGACAATAGTACGGACGTTAAAACAAATCGCAAGCACGCCTTCTGGCGGCAAAGCTAAACAACTACGCATTGGCGCGCTTCCTCTAACCACTTGCGTGGTCCCCACCACGCAAGTGGTTAGAATAAATAAATAGAAGAAAGAATAGTAGGATATGGCAGTTGAGTACTGACAGCCTTAGAGCTAACACGTCGTAGAATCAGTGTCGATCCGTAATATTAGTAAGCAAGATTGTAACTGTTAATATTTGAATAAACCCAGTGTATCGAATAATTTATGTGATTTCATTTGCACGATTGTACCCACCGACCTGCGCACACTCACGATGTCTTGACCTAAGGGAATACATCCTGACTACCCGATGGTTTACATCTATCGGCCAGCCTTGATGCGAAATATACATTAGTTTTACACTATAAATCGTGTCCATAAGAAGCCTTATCTTTTTCTAAGCAAGAACTTCATGTAACATAATATATTGTACTGGATGTGGTAATAAATAAAGATCCTAAAATAGCATTATGCCCGAAAGACTTTAGCCTTTGTTATAATAATGATAGAGTCGATATTGCTTAACGCAGCATGCATGATAAAATTTGTTAGTGGTAACGTATCACATGGTAGTAATATAGTCATTTTAATAAAAACCGGTCAAGTGCGAGTCGCGCACGAAGGTTTCCGTACCATTATCGCAAATCGGCAAAAAATAACGTTTATTGAATGGCAGCCCCACTTAAATATTTCTTTTATTCTGTTTTTAGTATTAGTTGTAATTCTTTCTTTCTTTTTCTTTCATTAAACAAAGTTTATTAATTTAGCTAACACTTTCCATATCCATACTAAGCCGATTATTCTAACATAAAATAGTTATATTTATATTTACAAAGGATTTTCTCAACTTAAATCGTTCTAACATCACCTAGAACTTCCAATACTACTTCCATAATGATAGTTTACGCTCCATTGCTTCAGTTTATTGCTTTTATCACAATTAAAGAGTCCATTGATACAGCTAGGCCCTAGATGAATAATACAAAAGGGAGTATCATGTTTCGTTTAGGTTTCATCTGGAACAGTCAAGAATGATGATTTATTTAAAATTACATTTTTTAAATCGAAACATCTGACGAAGAATGACGAAGAGAGTCAACGTCAAATGAAATAGGATAAGGCTAGGCAAAGAGGGAGAGACATTTTTACTAATGCAATTTGGGAGGTAGATAAAACGACTACCTCGTTGAACAACCTAATGACAACGAGCACAACTGGTAATTTTGAAATTCTGGATTCGATTTTCAGATCGGGCAGGTTTGATTATTTGTAGCAGCCCGGAGTCTGGATATTTGGCCGGAGGCTTGCTCCCTTTTAAAGAAGACTTCAAAGGTAACTATCAAGTCTTCTTTAAAAGGGTTTTTTTTTTGGATAGATGGTGTGTCTGCGTGTATATTTGTTACTCTTCAATCACGCTAGAACAGCTGAACGGATATCAATTAAATTTGGCACAGACATAGACCATAATCCGGAATAGAACATAGGCTACCTTTCATCCCGGTATAATAATAATAATAATTTATTTCAGAACATAATTCCATATAAAATGATTAGTACGGCTTAAAAACTATGTTAGTACCTTAAAACTACTTATTAACGAACATTAAACAAGACAGCACCAGAACTATGCACCTTATTCCAGTGCCGCACAATAGGACACTCTACCCTATCTGTAATAGTGTTTAGAAGGCCGTTGGGGCTGCCCCTCACACGACACATCAGGGAGGCCACTCTCTTGCGCACAATAGCCCTAAAGCAGTCGGTGTTAGCCTCCGCAAACATCCCCGATGCACTACAGTAACGCGGCAACCCCATCAACATCCTAAACCCATTATTGTAAAGGACCCGCAGGGCATTGAAAGCCTTCTGCGTATAGCGGACCCACAGGCTGCAGGTGTACATTGTTTGGCAGTACGCCTTAAACAGAGTAATTTTAACATCTTTTGTGCATAAAGTGCCCTTGGGATAACAAAACACTTTTCACGCAGGCGAAGCCGCTGGCAGAATCTAGTCTCAAATAAAACTGCTACACATCTGCCTTCGAGAATGCAGGAGTGATGCTATGAATAAATATAAATGGTATGTCAGCAGCAATCAACTATAGATTCTTTTTGCTAACTTTTACATTTCTAAATCAACTTGTGAGTAACTTTCAAAGAGTGACGAGAAAAGCTCAGAAGGATTTCATCGAACATTACAGATAAATTCCCCATATTTACTCTCATTTTATCAATTCTATCGTTATGTATGCTCATTCCACTTTAGTCATCGAACAATAATGACTTTAGAACACGAATGGCTGTTTGGAAGAAATAATTAAAGAGAAGGCACTCGCTTCGGCCTTCTAAAAATTCTTTATTAGAAGATATAACATAACGCGGTCTTCTAAAGGCAAGCTGAGTATTTTAACGACCTTTAATCAGGAAAGCTGAAGTACGAGTGGTTTAACTTACTCCTTGCCATAATGGAAGCGGGTCATGAACTACGGTAATAACTTTAGTTATTCGGACATGGACCCTCACTTGTCCTTGGTATTTGAACAATTCAAATGAATCAAGCAAGATTGTTGACAATTAGAAGGTACACAGGAAATGACAATTCAACCAATTCCATCAAAATTAATTTAAAGGTTGACTAATACTGGTTCTTTTATCATTAACATAAATAATGTTATGTTAAACGGGATTTATCAATTTATTATCTTACCATTATCATCATCTGTCTTTTTTATGTGTCCACTTTTGGGACACATGCCTTCTCTCTGTGAGAGGGGACGGGCCGTAATCCGCCACGCGGGGTTTGGTCATATGTTTACTAATTTTAGATTTTAGGACATTCCGGTTTCCTCATGATGTGTTCCTTCACCATTTTGTGAGCAGTGGTGATTCAATAATTTACACAAAGTAAAGTGCCTGCCTGGATTCGAACCCAAGACCCACAACTTGTATGTCACGACCATTACAACTGGGCCACCACTGCTCTCCATTATCTTATTACTATGCTAAATTATGTTCGACAAGAGAGGATCACCATCCGCCTCAATGCACCGCGATATCTTTCGGGCCCAATTTCCTCGAGAAAATTCTATTAATAACTCAGCAGCTAGAGGCTCATTCATTCAAGTTATGAACAGCAGGAAGACGAGTAATTGTCAAGAATTGCTGAAGTGAAACCCGACCTGAAGGACGCTCTTCGGTTAGATTTGCTCACGCACTTTACAGGTGACAGCTATGGGTTTACGCCTGTTTGGGCAATATTTTGAAAGATTTGTTTTGCTTCGCTTGTCTATTGTTTTTACCTTTTGTTTCTTGTCTTCACATCTTCACAGTTGATGACTGTTGATGATTGTAAATTACTGAATATTGATATAATTTAAATTGAAATAAATATTAAGTTTTACTAGTTTATTTTAGATTTTCTTTAAATAATGAATCACACCGCAGGCACGGCAGAAAATCGCAATGCTTTAGCATTATTTATTTAATATACACTTTATTGTACAACATTAATTAGTACATGACAAAAATTTATAAAAATCAAATGTATAATAGGCGGTCTAATCGCACAGGTCAATCCTTTTTTTCATTTCTTGGAAAAATAAAGTGTTTAATAAATTATCTTACCATTTTCTCAAGGTAAATCATTTCGAATTAAAACAAACATTCACCAAACTTTGCTATGACAAAATATTTATCAGAACTTTATAAATTCACACAAAGTTTGAACATAACAGTCGAGAGTCTGTTACATACGCAGTTTATTTTAATCAAATTAGGCAACAATGTGTGTTCTGTTATACATATATTAAACGATTGTACCTATCTACATAGTTTTGTAGCATTTGTTTGGTAAAGTTTCTGTGAGTTTCAGTGTTGTATAAAATGAAACTTTAAATTCTTATTTGAATATTAATCGTGAAAAATTACCATTCACGCCGCTCAGTAATCATTAAGTTAAAAAAATGCTTTTGTTAAGCTTACTAGCTCTTACACAAGATTACTCTATGAATCTTGTGTAAGAGCTCTGAATCAGAATCTCACAGAATGCGATAATGATTGTCAAGATGTCCAAAATGTATTGTGAGTTTTGATTTTGTAATTTATTTAGACTTTTGTGAGACCACTAGACAACAACTAGCCTACAAGACTAGCTAGTTTTTATGTGTTAATATGTTAATTATTTATACTATTACGACTTTTAAAAATCCCTTACCAATTAATTATTGTACTTTCAATATTGTATGATTCACCGCTACGGAAATGTCTCCCTTAATATTTAAGACTTTCGACAATTGTTTGGATTCACAGTATGTTACTTTGTTTATTTCACATTAATCTTCAAATTTGAATGAAACAATAAAAGACAATCACTTACTGTATACAAATCTATGAAGTAAATAATTGAAATTCGTGAAATTCTCAAGAAGCGTTATCAAGAAATCATCTTTTAATAAACACTTAAAAACTCTTTACGCAGCGTTCGAGATTGAAATTAAAAAGTTAAAATGCTTAAGCAAGCAGTGAATAATAAATCTTTCAAGCTAAGTTAAGCTGACGGCAGTAACTGGGAGCTCCTCCAATGCATCTTAATTCCTTATTGATTTTGACAGCCGAATTTGCCGAACTAAGTCGGGTTTGTGCTGGTAGCTTACATAATTTACTTGTACAAACCATAAATGTAGTCTTATATGAAGAGGTTAAAAGATTTGTAACTAATTCGGTGTACAATATATTATATTCTAACATTTTAAAATTGTTGAAACTAGCAGCCCTAGACACTTCACGTCTTGCTAATTATGTTAAAAATTCACAGCCTCTGTGCTTACATACTTGTATAGGCCACTTGAGCAAAGCCACGGTATACTTCTGTTACTGTCAAAAAAGTGTGCTAGTACTCGTAGTACAAAATACTTCTGTTGGTGAATGACTGTCACTGTAGTTGACCTTAAACCCACAAAGCCCCGCTCCCTCCACAGGATGCAGACGCTCCAAAACCGATTCCTCTGTAAAGTCATGGGACCCTATTACGTCCGAAATTAGGAACTTCATGTTGACTTCAGAATCCCCACCATCAGTTCATGAAACGCCCTACGAAGCGTTTATTTGACACTGCGGTCAAACATCACAAGCCCTTAATTGTATCGGCCAACCGATATGAACCCGCCCGCATCTCCCGAATTCGTTGACCGAGGTATACTCTAGTCACTCCCGATGACGACACCAATCTGCTCCAAGAGAGCTGTTCGGAGACCAGCAGAATCCGTAGACACAAACCGTCTTCGTTCCGTCGCGAGCGACGCCGCCGTCAAGCCCGCCTACCCTAGTATTTTGCTAGCCGCGTAATGCTGTGCCAGTTCTTTAAATTAGTCAGAGGAGTACATTAAATAATCTATAGTTCTGATCCAGCCTGTTCCCTTGCTGCCCCTCAGCGACGCCCTGAGCTGAGTTCCGTACCCCACAAGGTCGCTTAGTTTAAGTTTTATGTTGCCCAGGCTAGTTTTGTTTGTGAACTGTGACACGAACCTGATAAAAAAGTAATGATGCCTGTGTCCCAGAAGGCCAATTCTTCTAATTGTAAAACGACTAGCGGACGCCTCGCGGTTTCACCCGTGTAGTTCCCTTTCCCGTGGGAATACAGAGATAAAAAGCCTATGTCATCAGGGGATAGTGTAGCTTCCCAACGGTGAAAGGATATTTTTTTTTTTTTTTTTTTTTTTTTTTATGTCAACAATATGAGTTATGCGGACGACATGGTGCTGAGCGCGTCGATATGTGGGCTGAGGAGGCTACTAAGTACGTGTACGGAATACGCGCATGGTCATGGGCTAAAATATAATGGGAAGAAGACCAAATACATGGTTTTTCGGGCCATCGGTGTGTCGAGCCCTGTGAACATACCAGTTGTTCAGCTTGATGGTGCTGCGATAGACCGAGTGGATCAATTTAAATATCTGGGGCATCTACTCACCGAGGACCTTAAAGACCATGCTGACATTGAGCGGGAACGGAGGGCCCTGTGGGGGCGAACCTACATGATAGCCCGCAGGTTTTCGCTTTGTTCTCTTGGTGTGAAGATAACGCTTAAAGCGTACTGCACATCACTGTACACGTGCAGCTTGTGGGTTGACTATTCTGAAAGGGCGTACAGTGCCCTCCGTGTCCAGTACAATAATGCGTTCCGGGCGATATTGGGGCTGCCCCGTTTCTGTAGCGCATCAGGGATGTTCGCAATGGCGCGCATTGATTGTTTTCACGCTGTTATGCGTAAGCGTTGTGCGTCGCTGGTGCGCCGGGTGCGGGCCAGCCCCAATACCATCCTGGCAATGATCGCCGACAGACTAAACTGCCCTTATGTCCGGCATGGCTGTGGCAAGCATGTGGCGGTTTCAATACCGGTTAGATAATTATAATTATTAAAAATTTATAAGTGTACTTAAATTTTGACATGTTGTGTATTTATTGTATGTGTATCTAAATTTCAAACTATGGATTTCTTATCTGAGACAAAAAATAATAATAATAATAATATAAAAAAAATAGGGCGCTGGTGTGTGCTCTAGATTCGCAGCTATCTAATGTTTTTGATAGCAGCAAAGATCTTGCCGATACCCACTCAATACTGTACTGTGCGGCTGCTGCGGCATGTCGTGTAGCTAACGTCAAATTCCCAAAAAGTGACAGAACTACACGACCAGCTATACCAGCTTGGCAGTCCAGGATTGAGCGTCGTATCGGTGAAGCTAGAGCACTCATCGGCAAGCTAATCTGCTTCAGGAATGGTAACACTCGCCCTAGAGTGATGCGCTTTGTGAGGCGGGCGTTCTCGGGGACGGATATCAGTTCTCGAGATTATCTGTCCCGCGTCACAGAGCGTATCGACTTCCTGAAGCAGAAAATCTATGCATGGGCAAACCGTATTCGTCGGTACAAGCGGCGAGTGGAGCGATACACGCAGAATCGTACATTCCAGAACAACGAAAGGTGGGTTTATAGGGCTTGGGAGCGACCCATCCAAGGTGTGACTGATGCGCGCCTACCAGATGATGACGCCATGTATTCGTTCTGGCGCAATATCTGGTCGGTGCCAGTCAGTCACACCGAGGGTGACTGGACTCGGGAGGTCGAACAAGCGTGCGATCCGATACCACAAATGGGGGCAATTACCATCAGCCCCCAAGATGTAGCTCGTGCAGTCCGTCCGTTGCCTAACTGGAAATCTCCAGGGCCGGACGGACTGCACAACTTTTGGATTAAGTGGTTCCAAAGGTCGCACGCTTGTTTGGCAACTCAGTTCCAGTCTGCCTTAGAGTCAGGATCGCTGCCCCAGTTCCTAACGACAGGAATAACCCACCTGCTCCACAAAACAGGTAGTACTGCGGAGCCTAAAAATTATAGACCAATAACATGTTTACCGACGGTCTATAAAGTTTTTACATCCATTCTGAGAGCTAAAATTAATCAACATATTGACACGAATTCAATCATGTCTGCTTCTCAGAATGGATGTAGGAACGGGTCCCGCGGTACTAAGGAGCTGCTCCTTATAGACATTGCCATTAGCCAGCAGGTTCGCCGTTCCCGAAGGGATCTGGTGACATGTTGGATAGACTACAAGAAGGCCTATGACTCAGTGCCACATACATGGCTCATGAGGGTGCTGGAGTTGTATAAAATTGATGCAACTCTGCGCACCTTCCTGATGTCGTGTATGGGGCAGTGGAGGACGGTTCTTCGCTATCCAGGATGTCAACAGATTCAAGAGGACAGCGAACCTATAAGGATCGAGCGTGGAATATTTCAGGGCGATAGTCTGAGTCCACTGTGGTTTTGTTTAGCCCTGAACCCTCTTAGTACATTGCTGGAGGGTTCAGGCCTGGGCTATCGGTTGAGAAGAGGAGGTCAGGTCATATCTCACCTCCTTTACATGGATGATCTGAAGCTCTTTGCCTCCAACAACTTGCAACTGATGAAGCTACTGAAGGTTACAGAAACCTTTAGTGACGCCATCAGGATGGAATTTGGTGTGGACAAATGTGCAGTCATGCATGTAAAGCGAGGGGAGATTATGGAATCCGTGGGAATACAACTCTCGGATTCCATACACCTTCGATCCCTTTCCTCAATCGAAACTTACAAGTATTTGGGTATGTCGGAAGCACTAGGCATCAACGCTACTGACGTGAAACAGTCGTTGAAGGAACGCTTCTTTGGCCGCCTGAAAAAAGTACTAAATAGTCTTTTATCAGGCGGAAACAAGGTGCGCGCCTTCAACGGCTGGGTCATGCCGGTCTTGATGTATTCTTTCGGCATACTCAAATGGACTCAGACAGAACTTGACGCCCTGGATAGGAGAGTCCGCACATTGCTTACCGCAAATCGTATGCATCACCCACGATCATCGGTTATGAGACTTTATATCCCGCGGAAGTGCGGTGGTCGTGGCTTTTTAAATGCTAAGACCCTGCACAACCGCGAGGTATGTAGTCTTAGGGAATACTTCCAGGCCGTCGACGTGGGTATGCATCGAGATGTGGTAGCGGTGGACAAGGGCCTTACCCCGCTCTCCTTGGCTAACGAGAACTGGCGCAAACCTATAGTACTAGATACTAATGACCGCAGGGAGGTATGGAAGAGCAAGGAGCTTCACGGTCGCTTCTACCGGGTCCTACATGGGCCCGATGTTGATCTTTTAGCGTCCGTGGCCTGGCTGCGATTTGGTGACCTTTTCGGGGAAACCGAAGGTTTTGTCTTTGCGATTATGGACGAAGTTATGATGACGAACAACTACCGGAAATACATTGTGAAGGACGGCACAGTTGACATCTGTCGGGCATGTCACCGGCCGGGAGAATCTATCCGTCACATTATCTCCGGTTGTTCTAGTCTGGCTAACGGAGACTACTTGCATAGACACAACCTTGTAGCCAGGATTATCCATCAGCAACTTGCTCTTAAATACAATCTTGTGGAATCGGAAGTGCCTTACTATAAGTATGTGCCCGACCCAGTTCTCGAAAATGGCAATGTCACATTGTATTGGGATCGGTCTATCATCACTGACAGGACTATTGTTGCCAATAAGCCTGACATAGTGGTGATAGACCGACTAGAGCGTCGCGCAATGATTGTTGATATAGCGGTCCCCCATGACGAGAACCTCGTGAAGGCTGAGAGAGATAAGAAAAGCAAGTATCTTGATCTGGTTCGCGAGGTTGTCGACATGTGGGATGTGAATACAGCAGTCATTGTGCCGATAGTCGTGACGGCCAATGGCATAATAGCCAAGAGCCTCGACGAACATCTGAGGAGGCTCTCGTTGGGCAGCTGGATCAAGGGCTTGATCCAGAAAGCGGTACTCCTGGACACGGCGCGTATCGTTAGGAGGTTCCTCTCTCAGGAGCCCTGACCACCGGTAGCTTGGACCCTGTTCCCGATACCGGTGGGCTACTATTTTTGTATTTTTAAATGTTTTTTTATTTTATTTTTTATAGAATAATATTTAAAAATGTAAAGATATGTATAGATAAAATGAATAAATGGAATAATAATATAATATTGGTATAGATTCCAATAGCATTATCACTTAAATTTCAAAACGTCAAAAATAACTGAATAACTTAGGACCATTTTTAACAAGATTTTATTTAACTTGTAATGTATGTATGTGTTCGGGTCAAATCTTGCAACTGAATTTTAAAGCAGTTATCCTCCACCGATTAAAATTAAATTTTGCACAGATGTTTAGTTTAGATGAAAATGCATGGTTAGCTAAGCGACGTCATTCTAAATTCAATATGACGGACGGCCCAAGATGGCGGATTAGTTATTTTTTGTGCACTGCCATGATATGGGTATCAAATGAAAGGGTTTGCTAAGAAAAATACGAAAAAAGCCGGGTTAAAAAAAAAAAGATGAATAATTTTATTTAGAATTGGCTTGCAAGAAGAGAGCTTGTTAACTGAGATATTTTTAAACTTGTTGTTAAGTTATAAGTTTTTAAACTGTCATGGTCACTAACATTAACATTAAAATGACACCCAAAAATCGCCATAGCTCAACATCTTTTAGAATCAGGAGTGAACCACTGGATTGAGTTACCATAACCCTCAGGACATTTCGACAGAACGCCACTATATCCCTAGACTGGTGAGAGAATCTATCGAGATTACCAAATACAAGGATTTCAACCGGGAGGATGGGTTTCAACTGTCGAGAGCTTCGAATCCAATGGTTCAGCTGTGCAAAACCCGAAAAAGTGCCGAAAAAAGTTCGCGAGCCGACACAGTGAGTTTCGTGTGACGGGAACAGAATCAAGTTGTGAGTGACAGTGGTAGCGGTACTGAGTGCAAAAAACGAACAAGAAAGAGGGTAGACCGTTTTGTCTCCTCATAAACACCCACCCGCAAGAACATCAGTTTATCCGTGATCATGGTGCTTGCAACAGCACCGAAATATCGCAACAAACAGTAAACATGGTAAATATCCCGTTTCGAATGTTAATGTTGTTGTTAAGTTATTTCGAACTTGATCTTTTTAAAAGTAAATCTTTCTCCTGTTAAAAGAACACAAAGTATGCAGAATGCGCAAGTCGAGTTAAAAAAAGTTGATAGAAATTGTTTCATAGAGCAAGCAGTAAGTAGTTTCCATTGGATAAATATTGTAGTAAGGAAGACGAGTTTTCTTTTAATAAAACTTTCTTTATCATTCATCTTAGCCAGCGGTTGAATGTCGGCAACAAACCCACGGCAAGATCATGAACTAACCGAGTTCGAAATTTTATGCAAATTTCTTCGACAGCTGAGGCTGGTTGATTGACAAACATCCAATTTTTTCGTATTTATTTCACTAAAACCACTTATAGAAGCAATATTGCTTAACATAACTCTACTACCAAACAAAGTGACGGTTAATCTTCCTTCAAAAACGAAACCATTTCACATCGCAATGTACAGACTAATTTATCTAAGCACATTGGTGGATTATACGAAATATCACGAGTTACGCCAAACGAGTTGGATGAATTGTGTAATGTGTTACACGGGGGAATTGAAGATAGAGGCTGTTACTACTACTGTACAGTTGGGGAATACTTTCCTAATAATAGGTTTTGAAAATTGTGTAGTTAGATAGATTTGTAGTCTGAAATTCCAATTTAAATAAGTAATAATAAGTTAAGTAGTCTCATCATCTCTTCTCCTTCGTTTTCCTCCTCACTCATCAAGTCGTTACGGTGGATCTTTTACTGTTCGTGCTGTCCGCCTCTGGAATAATCTTCCTCACACCATACGAGATAGCCCTTCATTAGAGATCTTCAGGAGAAGAACTAGGGAACATTTCCTGTCAAAATGACTCATAAATATGTATGTATTTTAGTTATATATTATAAAGTATGTATTATGTTTATGCATTGTGTGCTGTACACGTATTTGGGTAGTGTATTTAGTAAGTAAGAATTTTAATTTGTTATTAAGTTTTTATTTTATTTTTATTGTGCGCTTTTGTTAACTCTCCTAATTGTGTAAATCTCGCTATAACACTGAGGTTTGCTGTAAGAGAACCCAATTGTGGGTTAAGCTCGCCTTTGTACATAAGTTGTCCTTCTATATATGTTTAAGTTTGTTTTGTGTACAATAAAGAATATGAATATGAATAATAAAATAGGAAGATATTTCTGGGTTTACGTGCTGAACCGATTACGAAACATTTTCACTGAATGCCTACTACACTTTTTACTGAAGGCATACATATTCTAGAAAAAAGTACGTTTTTTGTGGGACAGGCTATATTAGCGAATCCGCGTATAGTTTTTACTCTCTAGTATAACAAAAGGTGGCTGAAGTATATTGGCAAACCAATGACAGAGATGATTTTTTTAAAAAAGTTAAAAGCAAAAAGAATAAAAAATATATTAATATAATATATTATATTTCACCTACCTGCAAATGCAGGTTCTTTTTAGGTAAAAAAATTGCTGATTAAAACAAACTACTCGACTGCTTATATTTAACCTCATAATATTTAATGTCTATTTTAATAGCACTTGTTTTTCTTTTTTCAGTTAATTATTTTTTAGCAGTCGGGTATTTTGTTTTTGTAAAAAATTGTTTTATTTCAGACTTTTTAGTTTTATTAATGAAACGATATCTCCAAATAAGTTACGAGGTAAAAGATTATTTATTTTGAGACTGTCTATTTTTGGAATGATCTATTTAGTAGCTTTCATTTGATACTCATATGTATTGTTATGTTATCGAAAATAAAATTGTATCAACCCCTTTTTTTAGGGGGGCGCTATATTTAAAATTTGTCACAATTGAGATGAATCCAACGACAACTCATAATAATATGTCATAATCCGTCAAACGGTTTGGGCTGTAGAGCGTGCTATAGAAATGAACATTCATACATACTTAAATACATACATACGCTGGGAAAACATTGCCCTCCCACAGTCGGGTAAAAACAACCATAATGTAACTTAAGGTACCTTAAACATTAAAAATAGCATTAAAATTTAGTGAAATTAAATTAGATGGCACAAAAATCTGTCAAGCATCCTTTTGAAACTGTCACAAAAGTTATTAAAGTGCGACTACCAATATAACCGAATTTACAAATACTTAATAAAATAGACCGATTTAAACCATGCTTAAAAAACTGATTGCAGAAATTGGAACGCACCTGCGCCCGACAGAAATTAGTAAACTTCCACCATGCCAATTTTTCAACTGAAAAAATATAGAGGGAATATATTGAATCTGCGATCAGTTTCACAATCCATTGAGCTGAATAATAAAACTACGATGCGGTATAGTCGAACAGAGGCATCGATTTATAGCAAAATGTACGAAAAAATCGCAATCGTGCGATTGGGTAATGGGTTGAGGTGCTTGGTTATTCTGGCTCGATGACGAACTGAAAAATGTGTTTTATGTGAGTACAAAGTAATGATTTATTAACAGATTTTTATATCTCTAATTCCACCATTACCATCATATTAGTAATATATGTTACTATTTTTTTTTACTGTATTAGAACATAGGATACTTTTCATCCCTTTTGAAAACTTTCAACCGCGTGAGGCCACCAACCAATATTATAAATATGAAATTCTGTATGCTCGAATGACTATATGATTATCAATCACGTCTCAACGACTGAAACTAACTCGATTAGGATATAGCATACTTTTTATTCCAATATTACATTCCCCCGGCACATTTTTCAACTTCTACGCGAAGAAAGCTACTGAAACTAGTCTATATCTTTACTAATATTATAAAGAGGAAAGATTTGTATTTTTATATTTTTGTATGTAACGAATAAACGTAAAAACTAATAGACCGATTTCAAAAATTCTTTCACCGTTGGGAAGCTACACTATCCCCGGGTGATATAGGCTACTTTTAATCCCTGTATTCTCACGGGAACGGTAATTAGGCGTGTGAAACCGCAAGGCCTCCGCTAGCTAACACAACACCCCTACAATAATTTTTATTCCAATACTAGCTGACCCGGCAAACTTTGTTTTGCCATAAAAACACCAAACATTTATCTACCCTACCTACCCTACCCTACACTACGCTACCCTACCCGACCCTACATTACCCTACCCTACACTACCCGACACTACCCTACCCTTCCCTACACTACCTTCCCTACCCTACGCTACACTACCCTACCCTATCCTACACTACCCTACCCTACACTACCATACACTACCCTACACTACCCAACACTACCCTACACTACCCTACACTACCCTACACTACCCTACACTACCCTACACTACCCTACACTACCCTACACTACCCTACACTACCCTACACTACCCTACACTACCCTACACTACCCTACACTACCCTACACTACCCTACACTACCCTACACTTCCCTACACTACCCTACACTACCCTACACTACCCTACACTACCCTACACTACCCTACACTACCCTACACTACCCTACACTACCCTACACTACCCTACACTACCCTACACTACCCTACACTACCCTACACTACCCTACACTACCCTACACTACCCTACACTACCCTACACTACCCTACACTACCCTACACTACCCTACACTACCCTACACTACCCTACACTACCCTACACTACCCTACACTACCCTACACTACCCTAATCTACCCTACACTACCCTACACTACCCTACACTACCCTACACTACCCTACACTACCCTACACTACCCTACACTACCCTACACTACCCTACACTACCCTACACTACCCTACACTACCCTACACTACACTACCCTACCCTACCCTACCCTACTCTACACTACCGTACCCTACACTACCCTACCCTACCCTACACTACCCTACCCTACCCTACACTACCCTACCATACACTACCCTACCCTACCCTACACTACCCTACCATACACTACCCTACCCTACACAAAGCAAAAATAGCTTATACAATAGCAATAAAGCTCAAATTGACTCTACGTTTTAGTTAGAAAACTTTTGTATGGGAAAAAGAAAAGGGCTGTTTTTATTTTTTTCCGACAATAATTAGAATTTTTCTCCCCGTAAAAACCATCTTTGAACTTCAACGAACATTTAAAAAAAAGAATTGGCCAAATTGGTCCAGTCGTTGTTGAGTTATGCGCTTACCAACACATTTTGCGATTCATTTTTATATTATAGATTACTTTCCCGTGGCACAATTTTCAACTTCCACGCTAGTAAAGCTGCTAAGACCAGTGTCATATAAAACAAAATGACATTATGACAGACTAGCATCTATATGATCTGTGCTGGCTGTCGCATATGATAACTTTGAGGAACCATAAAATTGCAATCGTAAGTTTAGTTATGACTGAAATTATAGCTTCCTATTCAAAGCAGACGACGCTTTATTGGGTATGATATAAATTCAAATTTTAGTAGGTAACTAGGCTATGAATTTAGAAACATCTGGTTAGGTTATAACCTAAATAGTCTTTGATCAAATTCAGTTTCGTAGTTGTCTTTTTAACCGAATACCTTTTCCACTACGCTTTCACCTTGGGCTCAAGACAAATTCTAACAGCGCTAATAATTGTCAATAGTCCAAATTGTTTCGGATTGACCACGTCATATTACATGGGATTAACATGTACTTCACATGTCAATCCCATGGACACATTTCGGACCTTGTGGTAATCAGTACGGCTAAAAGAATGTCGCTTTGTCTGGTCTGGGCCCTCTTCAATTAAAGTTCTGTTTACTGCCAGTGAATTTTGAGGCTAAAACACGTACAAATAAAATAACTCCAATAAAATAACTCTTATAAAGAACGCGTTTTTGTTTCGAAATATTATAAAATGAAACATAATATGCTGTAATGAGCTAATAAACTCAAGATTTTGCCTTTCTCTACCTCATTAAAGCTATCTTTTAGGGATAATAGAAACATTTTCTGAAATGTTACGATGAATTTATTTTGCTTGGCGAATTTGTTAGGGAAAACAAACTCATGTGTGTTTGAACAATATTATTATGATTTTGACGAAGCTGTTACGGAAAGGAAAGCATAAGGAAAGAGAAAAATATTAATAGGAAAACACAACACAGAACCATCACAAATTGTTTTGACAGGCAGAAATATGAGGTGTTTTTTAATTTAATGGTTTTTAGTTATCTTGACTATGAATACCTTTTAGTGTGGGATCAACTCTAAAATATGAAATTAAGCTTTCTAGAACACCAGACTATGTTCGCATAACCCGACAAAATGTAGGAAACAACAGGTTTTTTCCCCCAATTTCACGGTTGACATCGAAAGAAAAGTTGTTCATTCTTTGACCATCGAAAAATTTCAAATTAATGCAAAGTCACTCTCTTTAACATGTACACAAGCGTAGCGTAGCTTTCAGCTGAACATGACAAAGAGCCCAATTAAATAACAGACAGGTAAAAAACAGTCATTACTTTAACAAATAATATTTTCACCTCAGCACCTCAAACAAGCAGGTTTTGCTGCTTAAAGACAGTGAGCAAAATTCGATTTTGCTGCGAGCGTGAGACAAAGTAAATTTTTTTTTTTTTTTTAAATGCCGAGTCAGTGCTGGGTCTACTCACAACATTCGAAAGATTTTAACTTCACTTTGTTCTGTCACTTTCACTTCGATACGAAAAGAGCGAGAGATAGAAACAAGTCGATTCGAAGTTCGATTTTCAAATTCCATATATAATAGGCTCAAAAAAGAAACCAACAATAAAACGTTCGGAAACACGTCATCTATCAAATTTCAAATCAAGGTTTAAATGTAATTATTATACTTTTCTCTTAATAATCGAATTATATTTTTTATAATCAAATAAAGAGATGTTGAAGTAAAAAATACGAAGTTTATCATGTATCTACATAATTATTTAAAGTTTTAACAATCTTTATTGTGACAGAATAATTTAGTAATAGTGCAATTTCCGAACGCATCTTTAAAAAATAGCGGGCTTTAAATTTTTATTGTTTTCTTTTTCTGTTCGCTAGCTACAAATTGCGATACACGTTGGATATTATTAAAATAATAATAAATAAATATGAGTGAATCCAGTGATGATGTCTGCAATTTAACACCGGAAGAATTGAAGCAGTATGTAAAAAAGCGAATCAGTGAATACTCAAACTGAAGTCGCTAAAACAACAATATCGGTTCCATTGGTTCCAAACAAAACTTGTAGGTACTTTTAATTTGCAAAACTGCAATAATTTTACTTTTAACTCTAATTTTTACAAATATACATGTGGTTTAAATATTACCAAGTTGTATTTTTTACCTTTAGATTATTTGTTCTCGCTGCTGAAGTGAAAAGTTGTATGTGCTACACGAGACCAAAGTTATTTGCATCTCGTGTCTTTGAATCCCTCGCTGCACTCAGGATTCTAACCTAGAATCACTCGCTACGCTCGTGATTCAAATATAGAATCCTTCGCTTACTCGGGATTCAAAATCAACACTCGCGGCAAAAACCAACTTTGCTCTCTTGTTGCACAAATAACTATTTTGATCTTCTGGAAATCAGAACCAAATCAAAGCTACTCGTAACTGTCGTTGTAGGAATAATATTACCAATTGTTTTCTCTTTTCAAGAAATAAAACCATTACTTTATTAGTAATTCTCAGTACAGCAGAATTTGCGTTCGAAATAACTGACTTGAATGCTTTTTAATTTAACTAGATGTTTTAGATATAAATTGTTTCCTTAGGAGTATCTCGTGGCTAAACAATAACGCCGAGGTATAAGAGGAAATGAGGTCGCAGACATCCGACTGAGTTTTTTAAATAAAAAGTCCAAATTCAAGATTTGGCTCTCGCCTATTTCCTCCTACAATATTGGACCAATTTAAAAGATATTCCATAAACGGCAAAGGAAAGATATATACTGTGTCCCTATGTTTTCCAATTATTACGTATATTTTACTAGCAAATGCCAATATATTCTACGTTTGGTACGGAACCCTAAATGTGCGAACGCACTTGGCCGGTCTTTTTTAAAGTTTCTGCATAACAGCCGATTGAATTAGGCTCTAAAAGCCTTAGATGGCAATTCCGTGCACAAACAAGCAGGTGAAACTCCAGTACGTCGATATTTGGGATTATTTGCACAGAACTTGCTACACTAGTTATTGAATCCTATTAAAACTTTACGTTCAAAACTTCTAGAGAGCAATTCTGTATACAAACAAGCAGGTGTCAAACACACTCGTGGCGATTCTGCAACCAAGTCTGTATATTGTTTAATCACCATAGCATCCAGCAGCCGTTGGATGTATCAGATATATTCACAAATTGATTTACCGTCCGCAAGAGCCCCGAGGCGTTCATCGATTTTACGCCCTACTTCACCCTCACTTAATGAACTTTGCAGTACGATAGATAAAAAACAATAGCTTTGTGGCTTGTACTAAAAATAGATAACACAAGAGGACCATATGAATTAAATTCTTTGCGCAAAAAAGCAATTTGATTCTTAATTTTCTAAGCATCGCGTAACTTTAAAAAAAAGTTAAATAAAAAAATCAAAAAACGCGACTGCTTCAAAAGCGAACTAAATACATATTCGCGGGCTGGCTGACCAAAATCTGGTGTATCCTCCGCCTGCACAGCATGAATTTTTCCTTGTTTACGACTTTTTAGTTCGCTTTTGAAGCAGTCGGGTTTTTTGATTTTTTGCTTTAACTTTTTTATTTATAACTTTTAAGTTAAGTTTTTTTAGAATTAGATACATTGAAACATATAAGTGTTATATATTTTTGAAATCACCCTATTTTTGATACCCCACACGATGGGTTTGGAAGAATAAAATAATTTGGGCCCCCACAATATGGCGCCCAAAAGCCGCAATTTTTCTAATGTCCAATTTTAATTTAGCCTATGACACTTGCAGGGTTTAGCCGAATCGATTGACGTATGAATCATCAAAATCGGCTAACGCGTTTGGTCTCTGGAACGCCATATAGGAACAAACATACATACATACATACCTACATACATACATACATAAATACATACATACATATATAGACTGATAAACACATTACTCCTTCGGCAGTCGGGTAAAAACAAATCAAAATGCAACCTTATTGCAAAAGCTAATAACGGTTTACAAGTTGCTAATAAACTCGCATTATTGATTTTAATTAGCGCAATATCGAAACTTGAGTAACGCCTGTCCATCTGAAGCCAACTTGATTGATGACTTTTTCTCTGTTTAGGTAGGTCGGATTACGAGGTTGTCAATATAAACATCACTTGTGTCTACGCTTGTTAGTACTGAATCACCAATCGAAATACTATTCTAACTCTTAGTACTTAAAATATCTTTACCAAGATTATTTTATTGACTAAACTAAGGCTGGTAGATTGGGTTACAGACAAAAAGAAAATGCCAGCTACCTTCTTTCCCACGCAATTTGTGAAAATACTCGTATCTTTAGTGCCTATCAATAAGACTAGATCTAATTCAGCGTTTTTGTCGTTCACAATTGATAAACGAGAATACAATGAAATGTTTAAGTTTATGATAGAAATGTATATCTACTTATGCTCAGCAAAGCGAACTGGAAGACGCAGCGTTCGAGGGTCTCGCTCTAGTTGGACCGATGGCCTTGTGAAGGTTGCGGGGATCCGCTGGTTGCGAGACGCACAGGACCGTTAAGTGTGGCGAAACTTGGGGGAGGCCTATGCCCAGCAGTAATATGTTCAAAACTAAGAAAGGCGTGAGACATGGTTGCATTTTGTCCAGCGCACTTTTTAACATATATGGAGAGTACATCATTTGGATGACCAACGAAAATTGGGAGAAGGGTTTTCCTATAAGTGGCAAGAGATTGCCGATATGCCGTCGACACCATTCTCCTGGCGACATCCATAGAGGAGTGAGTAAGTTGTTCCAAAAACTTGAGTCGCAAAGTGGCAACATCGGTCTCGCAGTGAACAGAGAAAAAAACAAAATAATGGTAGTGGATCGAGCGGAAAGCTTACAAATGTCACCTGCAACATTCCTGGCATTAACATTGTCGACCGCGGCATATACCTGGGTCCCCAATGCAATGCAATCTGCAATGTGTCTCCGAGATAAAGTGGCGAATCGGAATGGCAAAAGATGCTATGACCTGTTTAGTCAACATCTGGAAGAAAAGAGGAATTGGTTTTAAAAACCAAGATCAGATTGATACGAGCCCTGGTATTCCCTATCTTCCTCTATGAAGTGGAATCGTGGACAATCCTGGCCCGAGAAATGCAAAGGATTGATGTATTCGAGATTTGGTGCTGGAGTCGAATGCTAAGGGTAACCTGGACTTCGAAAGGCACCAATGCATCGATCCAGACCCAGCTCCGAGTAAAAACTCGCTTGTCCACCATATTGGCATACGGGCAACGCATTCTTACATATTTTGGCCATACAATGCGAAGAGACGACGTGAATTTGGAAAGATTGATTATGGTTGGGAACACCGAAGGAGTAAAGATGGACCTTGAGTCAAAGACTCGTCGTCGTTCAATTTCTAAACGGTTGTAAGGGACGCGTGGACCGAAACCGGTGGAGTCAGAACATCTGCTCCAGATGTAATCCTTATGCTGACCACGATCGTCAAACATGAGGGACCGACCAAGAGAGAGAGAGACGTTCAGCAGTGGACGTCTTTCGCCTGAAATGATGAGGATGATGTTCAGAAAAGGAATACCCACACATGTGCTTGTTGCACTCAACATAAATACGAACTTACTAATTAACTAGGCAGGCAAACACTTTACTTGTGTTAACTTTATCACCACTGCTCTCAAAACAGCGCAGTATCCCCAACATAGCCCTAGTGGCATCATTGAACTCACGAAACATTTTATAATCTTTTTGTATAATAGGGTAGTATACTGAAAATTAGTTTTTTGTCCGTCAGGTAGATTGATAAAAAAAAATTGGACACGTATTTTTCTTTTGACACGTAAACATAAAATAACGATGTCGACAATACAATGCGTTGAAATATCGTGTGTCGTCTTGCTGCTAGTACACTTTATACTGCCGTAGTGACGTCACAGTGGGGGCTTGTGAACTTTGATGCACTTATACTTTGTCATTTTTTGGTGCAGGCAAAAATTCGTGTCCAATATTATTTGATAATCTCACTGACGGACTAAATAGAATTATTATTTTTCTACCCGGAACACATGTACCAGGCCCCTCAGAAAGTATTGCGAAAAAAAGTTTTTATATATGGGAGACTGGCCAGTTATAATGTTTTTCGAAAATATGATTATTTATAAGTAAAAATAAGTAAGTTCCAATTTCAAAATTTCCCTCCACATTTTTTGCGAGTTAATTCAAAGTATTGTGTCTCACTGAAATATGGATCTGCGCCGGGAACATTTTAGAGCTATGATTTTATACGATTTCAAGTGTCGCCTGAAACCGGATGAATCGTACGATAGACTTCAAATGGCATTCATGGATGAAGGCCCTTCCAAGGCAACCGTGTATCGTTGGTATAACGAATTCAAGCGCGGTCGACCAACTTTGGGGGATGACGAAAGAAGCGGTCGCCCTTTGACGGCTGTTACCGAAGAAAACGTGCTAGCAGTGAAAAATTTAATCCAAGACAATAGGCGAATTACATATCAGGAGATTCAACACATATTGAAGATTGGATCGGGAAGCGTTCACGAGATTCTACACAGCCATCTTCGCGTGAGGAGGATAGTATCACGCTGGGTGCCGCACAACCTCACCGATGCTCAGAAGCAGGCCCGGGTGGAATGGTGCCGTGATATGCTTAACAAATTTGAAGCAGGCTCGTCTCGGCGTGTTTACGACATCGTTACAGGTGATGAGTCCTGGATTTATCAATACGACCCAGAAACCAAGCGCCAGTCGACTGTTTGGGTGTTTCAAAATGAGCCAACGCCTACCAAAGTGAAGCGATCTAGAAGCGGGGGTAAGATTTTGATCGCTAGCTTTTTTAATTTGACTGGCCACTTGGTATCAATTCCCTTACGGGATCAAAGAAGCATTAATGCCGAATGGTATACTACCAAATGTTTGCCAGAAGTTTTCTCTGTTATAAGCAACAAGCGACCAAACACAGGGCTCCGCGGGCTACTGCTCCACCACGACAATGCACCTGCGCACACCGCACTCAAAACGTGGGACTTCCTGGACAGCACGCCAGTCAAACTCCTGGGTCACCCTCCTTACAGCCCTGATCTAGCACCGTGTGACTTCTTTTTATTCCCAAAAATAAAAAATCAGCTCAAAGGGATACAATTTTCGTCGCCGGAAGATGCGCTGGCTGCGTTCGAGCAGGCTGTAAACGAGGTGTCTGTGGCGGACTGGAAAAAGTGTTTTGAAAACTGGTTTAGGCGCATGAATCTTTGTATAGAGGCTGGTGGAAAGTACTTTGAAAAGATTTAATAAAAATATATGTACGTATAGAACAATTTTTTTTAGTTTCGCAAAACTTTCTGAGTGTCCCACGTATAAAGTAACATGTCTCGAACTGCAGCATGGCAGTTTGGGACATATGCTAAGCTCCACCCACTTACCTCCCGATTCTCACGATCGCTCCGCCAATACTCTAAATAGTTAACAGTTCAAGAGCTATGTTAGTTTAGCTTAGCTCGCATTGCTGACTTTTCATACTTAGATTTTATACTTTACAAAGTTTGCGGTTTGCACACAATCTTGTAAAACTACCTCAGCTGTTGATCTAACCTAAACTCACTTACATAGCGTAGCTTCTAATCTGCCATTGGCTTTTCACTTTGTAGTGTCTGTAGTTATAGCCGTCATGTAAAAATAACGTTTAGTGAAAGTGGAAAATACTAGGCTACTGTTTTATAATATATGGATTGTTTTAATGTTAAACATCGTGATAAGTACTTTATTAGGTACTTAGTGTTTTGGGATTGGCTTCTTCTTCTTAGCGTATCGATATCAAATATAGTCTCTAAACATAATGCTTGGGCCAGAATTCTGCCAAGGCAATCCCAACCGGTGACGTAGCCTTAAGGTCTTCATATGCACAGGTGACAGGGCAGGCCTCACGTTCCTGGATTTTTACTTGTCGCCGAGATCTGTCACCCGAAGCACGGTAACGCAGTTTTTACTGCTCCCGGCGTAAGTGTCATCTCTACAAAATTGGAATAGGCTGAAATCGATAAATCGCATAGTGCGCAGGTAAACGGCCAGCGTTCTTTTTACTTGACAGAAACTATATCTGCCCTAATAAACTAAAACTATTCCCAATAATAAGTTCATTGCCACATAAACAAACAGTTGTGTCTGTGGTTAAATCAGAACGTAGACTATTGATTAAGATGTTACCCGATACTTGTAGCTCCGAGCAATATCAATAAACTTTGTCTTAATAACTCTTAACAGACTTATAGTACGGATGGAGAAAGAGATAACCGAGCCGGATAGTAAGGCATATCTATGTTACTGCGTATGTAACTGTGATACATTATTGCGAATGATTTCATCAATCTTCGGAATCCATGAGTGAAATGCTATCCACACTTTTGCTTCTACGATTACTATCGTTGGTTTTCATCAGCAGCATCATTCTGCGGACAGCAATTCTTGGGCTCTTTTTTACGACACGTATCTGCTTGTTCTTTTTGAGTCGATGGTGGATTAATGCTTAAACAGTTTGGGCCCGTTGGTGGCCAAGTTTATAGCGGAATCAGTGGCTTTCATCAAGTCCAATATGACAATAAGCCGAATATGTCATAGCATAATTTGTATACGTCCTGCATAGATATTATTTTGAGGAAGTTGGGTTTGTATGTGTACATTCTACGGCGAATAACAACTCCCTAAAATGCTTCGAAAACACGCCCTATGCTTATCTGTTTTGCACACTGTACTCGCTAATAATTGTTACAAATAAGTGGATCGTAAATTGTTAAGTAATTTAGTACTACTTTGAGGTTTATGAGAGTTCGTGTAAGTTTAAATAAGCACTAACATAAAATGTTTCTGTTAATTAATTTCGGGAAAAGTTTCAATTTTTTTTTGTAAAAGTTTTGGCGCACGTTGGACCTTTATCTCGCCCGATGACAACCGATGTTATGGTTGATGTTGAAGCACGTTTGCCTAGAAGTAACCTATTCACTCTTGACTTAAAGACCCCGCATGCTGGAAGTAAAATATATTTTTTAAATAATAACGTTAGTAATTGTCGTGGTAGCAACTGGGCTAAGACCTCGCCTCTCGTGGTTGAGGTCGTGGGTTCAAATCCGGGCAACTAACAATGTGTAATTTTCAAATTCATATTTATGTACTTTCTAAGTTTATCTTGGAAATCACCAGCAACGGTGAAGGCAAACATCGCGAGGAAACCTTGACTTACATAGTTAATTTAAATCTAAAATAGCCATGTCAGAAGCCTGTTGGGTTCCCAGAGGCGGTTTAATTAACTCTAACACCAGAGGTTGATACATCCTCACACGAAAAAGAAAGAAGTAATTCATTTCCATCAGTTTATTTAATACTTTGCGCACGCAAAGGTACAGAAATGGATGCCTTAGGTATTTTCAACCAGTTGACTTTGGGTGATGCAGACACAAATATATTTTTTCGGGTTAGTCTCAGTAGAAGACCTACAAACCAACCTTGTTGAAAGTGAAAAGTTCGAAATTCAACATTTTCATGATAATACCAACTTCGGATACCACATCAGATTTACAAGCAGTTTAATGTCAAATGTTTTAACCTCCGGTTTCACCCTTGTCTAAAGATGGGCAATCAACAGGGTTCAAACCAGATTACTGGGTACCCATCTCAAGCCCATCTCTACTCTTGTCATAAAATACATCATCACATAAATAAACACACATTCAAACAGGTAGGCAACAATTTACCTCGGAAATATCATATATCGGCCAATATTTCTGGTTTATTCCGACCCGACAGTCTTCGCAAAGCCTTTGGGATACATCGGGTGGTTCCGGAAGAGCTCGTGTGCACCGTACGTCGGATATTGCTCTCCGATTGGTGTAAAAAGGAACACGAGCTCGTTTTACCGAGCTTTGAAAAGGGAATGTGAAGTGTGAGTTGTATATTTTATTCTTCTTTCAAATTTCTTGGATGATGTTAGGCTGATAGCTGAGCTAAGTGGTTTGATATTGTGCGTAGTTTTTAAGCTTAATGAGCCATTTTAAAGCTAATAGCTTCCTTGAAACGTTATTATTTCATTTTATTTTTCAAGATTATGGATTATTGATTAACAAACTAACTACAATACAATTGTCAGAGGGGTCAAACTAGGTGCAGAGAGTCTCAATTTCGGCAAGATTAAGAGATTTGAGATTAAGTATATTAAAATATTTTGGATAAAATTTTGGGAAGTTGCATCATAATTTATTTGAAATCGACTTTTAAGAATGTTTCATTTTTATGAAGTTCCAGTTCACAATAAAGCTGCACCAGCTAAACTTACACAATATCACAATCTTCCTGTCCTTATAATAACCCAATTTATTTTTGGCGGCGCAGCACGTCTTCTTCCAAACGTCTCTATTTGCCACCCTCTCAATGTCTTTTCTAACGATTATTTATGGTCTGGTCTTTTTTATTATTTTTTCTTTATCCGTAGAAGATCCGGTATAAGAAATATATACCCTCATATGTTATTTAATGATTTTAAGGAATATATACTCGTACTAGATAATATATACCTTGATACATCGCAAATAGGTTGCTTAGCTAAATCGTGTACCGATGATGTTATCTGTATTATCTAGAATATTGTCCTTACCATAATTAAATAACATCTCATAATTGAGGGTATATATTTCTAATTCTATTAACTTCCACATAATTTCAAAACAACATAAGTAGTTAACATAACATTACTATTAATTAATAGCAGTACCAATAACTGCCTATATTAAAATGGTCCCTTCCTCAGCGATGTTCCACAAAAACGCTTTACGAAAAAGGTCTCAGTGAGTTCATTTAACACCATATGATAATGATGACCCCTTAATCGCCAACAAACATTGCAACAAGCCGACTAAAGGGCTTTATACACTGACAAGGCAGTGCCGGATTAAAGCCGGCTCAACTTGTCGGCTTCCAGCATCCGATAATATTCCGAGCACAAACTAGAGGCGCATGGGTCGCAGAAAACCGGTGCGGAGGCTTACAGACATGACATCTCGACAACTAGAGCCGGCGGCGACAGCCCAGCTAACCCCACTGCCGTTTTCGAACTACCCACTAGAATAAACAGAAATTTTCCAACTATTCCACTCTTCAATAAAATAGGCCTGAAAGATCCGAATCATTGCATGTAAATCGAAAAGAAATTGGATTTCTCTTGATATAAATCGCTTTAGTAGCCTAAAACTCAAAGATACATTGAAAACTAAAAATGTTAGAAGCGGTATTGCCTGGGGGCATTTAGTACAGACTTCGTTTATTGGACGGGGGATTTTAAAAAGACCCCAGTGAGTCGTTATTCAAACTGTGAGTGTCAACACTGCGCGGTAACATACGCACTTTAATTGAACCACTATACCTGCCTTTGTTTAGAAGAAATATTGAGGACGAATTCTATATTACAAAAATGATAGAATTCGTACTGGCCAATATATTGGCATTGTCTGAAATATAAAAAAAAATTGGTCTCACATTTGGTCAAAAACGGTATTCATCACACAATGTTAGGTATTTTTCGTAATGCTACACTTTCTGTTCTGGTCTGTTACTGAAAAATTTCTATCAGAATAACCTTGCTGATTTGACCTTAAAATCAATCTAAGCTAGGATTTCAGACTCCAGTACATCGCGCTTTGACCTACTAAAAAGACAATCAGTTATTGGTGTTATCTGAATTCAATTAAAAATTCCGCCTGCTGTGGTCATGTCTAGAGTAATGGTGGTCACCCAAAGCATCATTATGGATTAAGCTAAGATTAGAACTAGTGGACTAATGGAATATTATCTATAAGGTTTAGAAATGAGGCGGAGACCTCCCAATAAAAATCGCTAAAGTACTTAATGAAAATAAAATGTACGTGTCCTATGGTCACCAAATTTTCTACTACAACTACATTGTTGTACTAATGAATATATTTGTTTATACAAATGTAAGGAACAGCAGATTTTTATTCGCCATTTCAGATTTCGGCCTATGGTAAAGGTAACTCATCTTCTTCCTATAAAAATACTTTCATACCTATGAAATAAACGGATTGTCGCTGAGCAAAGCACAATAATAAATATTATAGGGATGCCAATTTCCTTTGACATTCCTAATCCTGTAGTTACTTTACTTTTTACGAAACCCAGAATTCGATACGACCGTTTGATATAAACGATAAAATATAATATAAAGAAAGCTCTCGATTTATTAATAATTTCCCGTAAGCTGCTTTAAGAGATCTCTACTAATCTGAACTAATATTATGAAGAGGTAGAACTGTTTGTTTATTTATGTAATATATAATCAAAGGAAGATTACAAAAAAAATTCTGCGATAAAAACCTAAGACAGCCAGTATCCAGTGGTAGCCCAGTGGTTAAGACCTTGAGGTCGTGGGTTCGAATCTGAGCAAGTACCAATGTGACTTTTCCAATTCATATGCACTTTCTAAGTTTATCTTGTACATCACTGACAACGGTGAAGGAAAAACATCGTGAGGAAACCCGGACTTATAGTTAGTTTATTATATGATTGTGCTCCATTGGTGTAATTGCTGTAAGGCGTTCCAGTGCAGAGGATAAACTAATAAATCAATCAAATCAAATCGTAGATTGATTTCTATTCCCGGAAAACTGCTCGGATCCTATAGCATATGCCACGAAAGCAAAGCTCAGGTACTTAGCTTAGAAATTGGCAAATGTTCTTGTTTAACTTAATCATCATATCATCGTCATCATCATATCAGCCGAAAGAACTCCACTGCTGGACATGGGCCACCTCCAAGCGCCGCCATATAGACCGGTGCCGTGCGTCTCGTAACCATCGGATCCTTGCTACCTTCACCAGGTCATCGGTCCACCTGGTAAGAGGCCTTCCAACGCAACGTCTTACGGTTCGCTTAACTTACTGAACGAAAAAATTCATTTCAATATTTTATGCACTAAGGAAAGGAATATAACCAATTTGCCGTTTGCTTTTTTAATTTTCATGTCAACGAAGAAAATTGCGGAGGCATCGTCCCCAACTGACGTCATTTAAATTGTTTTTCAATTTCATTCATATATTAAACTAACTTTTCCCGCGGATTCGCTCTTGTGGCTTATCCCTCAGAAGCTGTGCATTTTTTCAAGATAAAAAGTAGCTTATGGAATAGTGTACCTTTATTTATTTATGAATTGGTAAAAATGTTTGTTTATATGAACAAACTATTTGCCAATTTATAAAATTAGTTAAGTTTCGTATATTAATTTAAAGAATTACTCCAACCCTATGCTATGTGTAACGATTTTAGTCTATCTCTAACATAATAGGCTTTTTTTTCTGAAAAAAGCATATATATATACTAAATACCTACTATTAGATTTATAAATAGCACATAGAGACATTGGAAATAATTAGACATCAGCACAGGAAACTCCCCCGAGGGAAAAACTGATTAGACTTCGATTGCTGATGTGAACAGAGCTCGTATTCTTAAAAGCGCCATAAGATTGATGACCTGAGGAAGACAGGAAAAAATGGATCAAGTGAAATGCGATGCCCAGACTCGTTTTGCGAGGAATTTTGCGCAAAATCTACCGATTTTGCGCAAAATCTACCGATTTTGCGCAAAATTCCTCGCCGTCAAAATTCAATGCCGTCAAAACAAATAAGGTTCCGATGGGAAATTCTACTATAAATGTGAAAGTTTGTAAAGATGTCTATGGGGAAGCCTAAGTTCTGCTTTTTATCTTGTTTTGTACATTAACGATAAATTATGTTTATTCATTAAATTGGTTATTAATAATAATCCTGCAACGTCACTCCTTTTACAAACGTTTGGGATTTTCTAGCCGACTACTCTGAGAAGAAACAACAAAATAATTATGCAAGAAATTGTCCTTTTGAAATGCAAGTAAACCATGGCCTAAAGCTAGTCCTGTAATACCAAAATAAACGCCAGAGCTAAAATATTGAAGCAGACATATTACCGCTAACAGGTCCGCTATAACTTAGATGACAAGACAGTTGAGTGCTCAGTCATTAGTCCGTTATGTCGCTGACATACACGAAGATACAAAGATAGCTAGATCAGCTCGTGTTTTTGTTACTAAATAGAAAGGCCAATTTTCTCGTACAGGCAAAGTATACGCATTAATTTATTTATTTTGATTTTCAACCTGTTCTGTCCCATTGCGGTGCAAAGGCCACTCCTTTTATTCCTGCCATTCCTCTCGGTTTAGTGCAATGGGGCTACCGCGTATTAATTCGCCGCTAGAGGCACTGGTGTAGCTTATGGTCTCCACTGTTTGTGTTGTGAGTGGGCAGGTTTTTTCCTAATTGTTTATTATATTACATACAAAACACTTAATAGAGAAAATAAATAATACAGATAGAAGAGCACAAAGGCACTGCTTATTTCTATAGAATTTTCTTCCAGCAATCAAATCTAATTATATTACTGTTGTGAATATTTTGCAGTACATCAGATTAGTTATGGCAAATATGAGTTAAGGGTCAATGAATGTAATTGCTATAAGGTATTAAATATGATTTAAAAATAAACAGGTTTTCACGCCCTTAGTACATAATAAACTTCGACAGCTATACTTCTGGACCTTATTCAACGTTCCAAGTTTAAACTGACGTTAATTAGTTCATCCTCATTGTGGACCAATCCTGTTTATAGGCGTAAAGCTCGTCCCGGCTTCTTTTCCTGGATCAGCCGCGATGTCGACGGACATTTCCAGCATTAATTTAATTTGAAATAATATTATAGCATAACATAAATAATATAATGTATAAAGCAGTGGTTTTCGCTTAAAATTGGTTTTACTAACTTGATAGATACTGGATATCCCACGAGAGCGAAAAAATAATAGTAGCATTTTTGTGTTCACGGAATTTCAGGAATTGAAAAGGAAATGTTTCTTGTAAAACATGTTGACAAATGATAAGCCAAAGAGGGTTTCCTAAAAAATAAATAAAGAAGAAATATAATCATTAAGATTTAAAATCCTGATATTGGCAGAATAACAGAGGAAAATTCAGAATGCTGTTTGTTGTACTTGTGGATAGGTGCAGATTTCTTGTTTTCCTCTTGTAAACTGTCAATAAAAAGGTAAGACGTCTGGATTTGATTGCAGCACACTACTTGACCTTCCTGCTTTTTTGACACATGGGATTTATAAAATATTCGGTGTACATATACACACCCCCCCCTTAATTTCGATAACCCCTCTCTTTCGAGTCGATAGTTTTCCGTCTACATACTTTGGGCCCAAATAAGTGGCATTAATATTAGTGTTAGTGGTATTCAGTTCCACAAAGATGCATGTGTTTTTGTATTGAGGCACATAAACATGTGCGTCATGATTTTGAGCTTACCCTTTCAGGCAGAACTTCCAACAAATTGCTAGTTTCCAATATCATTTCTAGTCTGACTTTAGACACTAGTTCGGTGTCCCATGTCCGGAGGCATGTTAGATGGCCAGTACATAGTTCGCGCAGACGTACGGTAGGCACCTACCTAATAGCATCTAGTTAACATGAACACCTCACTCAATTGACTAGCGCTTGTCATGGAAATTATACTTATATGACAGCTATTGTGTAGCTAGAGGAGATTGTGGCTTAGTAATAACAACCGCAAGGATCGATCTTCAAGGTTAAGCAATGCTTGCCGAGGTTGGTCCATGGATGGGTGACCTTCAGTACCATATAAATATGCAGGACCACAGGTTAAGTCGACCTAGATCCTTTAAGAGGTTGTAGTTTCCATGATTCCTGTTTGTTTTCTTTTATATAGTTTTCTCTCTTTTATATTATTGTTGTTTAGTCTTAGTTTTCTTCTTCTTTTTTAGGGTACCGTACCCAAAGGGTAAAAACGGGACCCTAATACTAAGACTCCGCGGTCCGTATGTCTGTCTGTCACCAGGCTGTATCTCATGAACCGTGATAGATAGACAGTTGAAATTTTCACAGATGATGTATTTCTGTTGCCGCTATAACAACAAATACTAAAAACAGAATAAAATATTTTTTAAGTGGGGCTCCCATACAACAAACGTGATTTTTTTGCCGTTTTTTGCGATAGTGGTACGAAACCCTTCGTGCGCGAGTCCGACTCGCACTTGGCTGGTTTTTATTTTTATGTTGTGTGCTCTAGTGGCTTGTGTCAAATAAATGTGTCTTTTTCCTTTAATCTTTTCCTTTTATCTGCTATTCGAGACTTAAATCTATCCTTGTGCCAAATTTCATCCAGATCCATTCAGCCGTTCCAGCGTGATTGAGTAACAAACATACATCCACACATCCACACACACATCTATCCAAACTTTCACTATTATCATATTAGTGTGGACGGGAGAAGTACTAATACAACGCGGGCGGAGCTGCTAACAGATGCTAGTAATTACTTATTCTTAATCAGCAGGTGGTGACTAAGAAAACTTCGTTCCACTATGTTTAACTTCATAGCTCTAAGAATAGGCTAATTTAAGGTTCGTCCTAATACCAGCTTCAATTCATATCACTGACATAGAAACTTTTTCTAATAATAGACGAAATGCCAATTAAATTAAAGAACTTTTAAGCTTACTTTACAGAATATTTGAATACGAAACTTTTATAACTAAATCGCTCTTTGAAACTTTGTTCAAGTTATAGTTCAATTTGAGGAAATTGAACTTCCCCTGATTCAAGAAATGAAAGATTCTAATTTGATTGCTGTAATTATACAGGTTTTGATTAAATCCGGCTTTGGATCTTTGGTTATTTATAAATTGATTAGTCACACGTTGTGTTATTAATGGTTGTGCAAGTTTTAATTATCCACTTACACAGACTAGTGCAGCAAAATAAAAACTTCTATAATTTTGGCAACGAAGCAGAAAAACGTCTGAAAAATGCTTTCGGTTTTAGACCATTTATTTTTTTGTTGGCTTCGTTAATGATCAATTTGACTTATAATGACTTTAAGTAATTATCATTGGTCAGGCTATCACAACAACCAAAACTGACATTTAAAGCAACACAATACAAAGCCAAAAAAAAAATATTTTCGGAGTCGGTGTCTTTGGTACCTATGTATTTCGTTTTTCGACACCTACTTCGGAAAAGACAGTTATTTTTTACTTTGTTCTGTTTTGCTTTAGAAGGGTGTTTATTTTTTTGTTAATTTTTTTTAATTTTACTCTTTAGTGTTAGTACCTCATATTACCATGAAAATCATGTATAGCATCTCATTTCAATTCCAATAAGCCCAAACACGACTAGGATACATTATTATATCACGGAGTTCCAATGCTTACTTGCCGGCATCATCATCAGATCAGTTCGATGGTACCATTTGCATCAGTACCATCTATTTATATGTATTTGTTTCATCATCGTCACTTAACTATTTGAGGTATCTTATACCCGTGACATACTTAGCATTAACGAGTTCCATTGGCCATCTCTGGTCTTCTTCATCAGCTCCACTTCACCAAATGGAACAAATCTCAATATTCTGACTGCAAATGATTGCATTATTGATGAAAATACCAAAATCGAATCGTCGATCCCATCATTCGATTCTAATTTGGTTACAATTGGACCACCTTGAGAGTAAAAACAAAAAGAAAATTTTCAAATCCGTCTATACAGGGTGGCCAAAAAGTCGTGGATCAAACGCAACTAGGGGTTAGATGAGACCATCAGCTGCAAAAAATTGTTCTACGGGAGGTCCTTAAGGTCAACCCCAGCAGAGTTATATTTTTTTTGTGTTTTTATGAGAAAATTGTCTTTTTTTTCTATTCCTATTAAAATTCGAAAAAATCTACATCCTGTATCTTTTTAATGATTTTCACTAGATTGGTACTGATGAGTCCTTGCGTTAGACATGCTATTTATGGTTGTTTATTGGATGTGTTGAAGATAATATTATGATTTACGAAAAACAAAAAAACTAAAATACTACTTACTTCGAACCCCACTGTGAAAAAAAAAACTCGACCGAAAAGTGACCCTGTATTACAAGTTTAGACGCATTTAATAGAGTTCCTAAAAATACATTACACATGGCTATGCGTGGCTTTGATATCTTTCGAGGACGATCATTCGTAGCAAGGCCAAAGTTAACGCTACCATAAAACTCGGTTAGACCTATTTAAAAATAAACTCTGGGGGTAAATTATAATTCTGCAAGGGTTGGTCAACCCTTAAGGACCTCCCGTAGAAGAATTTTTTGCAGCTGATGACCCCATCTAACCCCCTAGTTGCGTTTGAGCGGGTTTTTGGCCACCCTGTATATGACGAGGTTATGCCCGATTAAACATTTAAATTCGGATGAATTGAGAACTTCCACCTTTTTGGGAAGTTAGTTAAATAACAAATAATGTATTTATCAATAAACTTACTTTATTCTAAGTAATAAAATTCCTACCAGTTTCTATAACAACATAGAAAATCTCACGTTTGATATCTACGTAATAAATAACAACCATAACTCAAATTGAGGGAGGCTTAGTCGAGTGGAGGAAATTACTTAGAATTTAGGGGACAACATTTTAGAAACTCTCTAGTTTACTACATCTTCACCTAGCTTTATCCTAGCACTTTGTGTTTGCACTATAGGAGATAAACAGATTAAAAATTACCTTTGCATGCCTCGCTTACACTGAACCATTATAGTTTGCCTTCCCTCTTAACATTGTGACGGAATTGCACAAAACCCTGACAGATGTACACAGCACATTACTTAGAGTATGTAAGCATACTTCATAAACCTGGGTATGTATCTCTTGTAGGTACAAGCCATGTAAAACCGCCTAAAAAGGTTTAAGAGTATGTTAGCAAATTCCTCTTGCGATCCAGCTGGGATTTGGGCGTATGTTCTCACCAAACTGGAGCAGTGGAGCAGAAGATTTTAAATGTACCTGTAACAAATGAAAGGGAATGGGTTAGTGATAGACTTGTTCTGTAATTCTTCTCGTTCGTGTTTTCGAAACGGTTTCTGGGAAATAATCATCGACGCATCATAAATTAAACGCAACGTCGAGTGCTGTTACTGTGATTCAATCTATCACTACAGTGCAAACAAGTTTGGCAATTTGTGACATAAGTTTGAGATAAATTTCGTTCCCGAAACGACCGATGAGTTTTAATGCTAAAGAGGTTCTAGAAACAAATTATCCGTTTATTAGCGATAACGATTATCAAAAGTTCATAATATTTAGGATTGACTACGTGATAATTCTTCAATACGTTCATTTAGAAGTTTGTCAAACATCATGGTGATAGAATGTTAGTTTTTCGTGAGACTAAGGTATTGAGAGAGCAAAAAATAAAAAAATAATTGTCTTCGTAAAAAGTTTATTATTATTTTGTCTTTTTAGTTTTGGTACCTTATATTACATTCATTAAACAAAACACTTGGTTTAGGAAGTTGTCTTCGTAAAAAGTTTATTATTATTTTGTCTTTTTAGTTTTGGTACCTTATATTACCATGAAAATCATTTATAGCCAGAGGACTTCTCATGAAAATCTTAAACATACACAAAAAAGAACATACATACAGCCGAAAATAAACTTATTGAATCAAGTACAGGAAAAATAAATGACCTATCAAACTGTTACACGAACTGTGACTTATTGAATCAATTATTATATATTTACAGTAAAAATAAAGGACATATCAAACTATCACACGAACTGTCTGATAGTATAAATTTAAACCAGCAAATCGCTGCCAATAAGCTGGAAACCGCTCGGAAAAGAACATAAACAAGTCCGCTCCTGAAACAACACAACTTTATAGGTATTGGATCGTTGGTTACTTCATATTATAGAAGTCTCGTGAACGGTGTTACATACTCGTACGATAGCTACTGAGGCTTTTAACTGTGTATTTGGATGAAGAGTTGGAGATGATTCTTTCTTGATTCATCAGCAAAATGAATGTTTTAAATTCATGTTTTTTTATCAAATTAAATCTTATAGGAGAAATTAGTTTAATAAGATGATCTTGAATTTCTATATTCATGTTCATATTAATTTCTTCTATAAGAGCTGTTTATAAAAAAATGTGATTTTTAATTTGCCACTGATTCGTTGCAGAATTCAGAAGCGACAACAAGGTTATTCAGTTTTATTATGCATTAGATTCTTTGGAAAAAAAATCGTTTCAGAGTGTGACCGGCTTATAATTTTAGTATGGTTTGTTATTAGACTGACCATAAATACATATTATAACTATCGACTATAATAAAAAAATTAAGGATTTCTAGTCATAAGGTCATCATTTATTTTATTTACCTCTGTGTACTCTGTGAGCATTCTACAATTTTATTTCATTTTATTTTTTCCTAACATCGTTACACAAGACATACCTAACTGAGTTTTTCTACGGCTACACTTTACTGCATCGTACTACATATCACAGTAACTTCTTCTGGTTAAATTCAAATGAAAATCTTATTACGAGTTTCGCGGAAACGAGTTCCGACACCAGCGAAGCAATTTGTGTCGCTAACCGTAATTTTAAAACTGCAATATTTTCACTCCTCTTCAGTTTTGAATTCTTTTTAAAACCCTGACTTTTTTTAGAGCTTTGCATACAGATTTTGTTATCCATTAGTAGGAAAAATATATTTTAAGTTCATAAAAATATTCACCAAACGTTTGCAGTATTTTGATTTTTTTATGCACAATTTTATTTGTTCATGAAAACTGTGTATCAACTATGGTAAATTCGTATGACTTAACCACTGAAGCAATTGTAAATTGTTTTTGGTAGGCGCATAATCTATTATAATAAAGCTGAAGAGTTTGTTTGTTTGTTTGAACGCACTAATCTCAGGAATTACTGGACGGACTTGAAAAATTCTTTTTGTGTTGGATAGTCCATTTATCAAGGAAGGTTAAAGGATATATAACATCACGCTACGACCAACAGGAGCGGAGCATAAATGAAAAATGTTGCTTGGAAAAATTATTCCCTTTTGAGAGCTTCCGTTACGTGCGCTGCGTAAAAAGTTTAAGTTACGCAACCATAATGTTTGCAGGGTAGGTAGAGTAGGTAGGATAGATGGGTAGGTAGGTAGCCAGTTGACGGAAGCGAAGCCGCGTGGCACTGCTAGTGAAGGATAAAGAGTAAGTAGGTAGGATCACGGTTAATCGAAAAGTATACAAGCGATTGACATTGTTGGCAGAGTTCACGTCACGCCTGTATTGCTTAAGGGGGTAGGCAGTTAGGCATAGTTACATAGATAAGTGGATAATATACTCTTTTTTGTACATCATTACAAATTACAAAAGATCTTTAGAGTTAACATTAACATTCGAAACGGGATATTTACCATGTTTACTGTTTGTTGCGAGTTTCCGATATTTCGGTGCTGTTGCAATGTTAGTGTTAGTGACCATGACAGTTTAAAAACTTATATCTTTATAGTGATGTAGCAATATGTACTCAAATTGCCACATCTGTGTTTGACGCTATTTAGTATTAAGCTTGTACACATACAGTGTTTGGTATTAAATGTTTTCTTGCTTTCTATCTTCTTTTTTCACTAGAGTCTAGTGATTTATATTTAATGTCGCTAGACACAAATTTGCCTCCCAAACTGCCACTGAAAATCGCCTTATACAAATACTAAATGATATTTATTCCTAACCAGTGTTGGAATTCAAAACCTCACGTTCAACAGTCACACTTGAGACAACGACATAATCGAGGCAGTCAATATAACAGAAATAAAATGCCGAAATACTCCGAACTACCCTCTTTTCGTCTCTAACATTGATATATTAAAAAGAGGAAGATACGGGACTGCTCACAGCGCTTGGTCCTACTAATCTAAGTGAATGCCCGTAGCGGGTACTAAGTCGCGCACGGCACATTGTTGATCACACAACTCATTAATTTTAGTATTTTTATGTTTTTTTTGCAATAAATACGCATCAAAATGACTTCTTGTGTAGCTAAACAGTGTTTAAATAATACCAGGAAGAAAAATAAGTCACACGGGATCACTTACCCCTCGTAAGTACAGTTAAAAAGGTTAATTTGTTGAAAATTATAATAATATTTAATGTTTGCTTCGCCATATTTGTGAGAGCGAGATAGATATTACAAACATGCGTGAGAGACACACATCATCACATCATCAGCCTATTAATGTTCCCACTGCTGGGACACAGGCCTCCTCTCTGTAAGAGGGAATGGGCCGTAATCCACCAAGCAGGCCCAGTGCGGGTTGGTGGATGTCACATATCTTCGAATTTTTGGTTCTAGGACATGCCGGTTTCCTCACGATGTTTTCCTTCACCGTTTTGAGAGCAGTGGTGAAGAAATAATTTACACAAAGTAAAGCGCCTGCTTGGGCTCGAACCCACGACCTACAACTTGTAAGTCGCGGCCGATACCACTGGGCCACCACTGCTCTATCGTGAGAGACACGATACGCACATATTGCAATGTCATTTCATTCATAATAATAGTAAACATTCGGTGATTCGGCCAACATTCGGCAGCTAACGCGATTTCGCTTGCACTACAGCGCCGTCTCATATCTCTGTCCTTGTCTATCGGTAACTGTAGGTTTGGGACTGGTGATGACACTGAACACAGATGTGTGAGTTTCGGTGCATGTAGTCGTGCGCCGAGCCCAGGCTTTCTGATCGCAATGTTAGCGCGTAACGTATCTTCCTCTTTTTAATACATCAATGGTCTCAAACAACAATTTTAACAAGATCGTAAAACCCTTGTTACTTCAGATTTACACCTCTTGTAGTGAAATTACTAAGGGTATTAAAATATACATTCACGGTTGATTATGTAGGTCTAGGTACCTTTTGTAAGCTTATTTACATTTTTCATGTGTGCCCACTGCCCTATTCAGTTTTAGAGAGCCATTGTTTGCTTTGCGGTTGTAAAAATTTTGAGGGCCTCATTTTAGGCTGACCAGTGAAAAAAATAATAGACATTTATTTTAGGTATCACCTGGTCATATAATATCAGCCGGGTGGCACGGTGGCATACGTATAAAGGTTTTTGGGAACGATTAATATTCGAACCGTTTTCTAGAGCACAATATATGGAAATTATTGTTCAAAACTGTTGCCAAAATAAATTGACGCAATAAAAGACGCAAGACGTTGCCGCAATACTTATAAATTATAATGCAGATTATGATAAGTTATAATATTGTTCCAATCGCATTGCAGAACAACTCTCAATCACAGACCGTATATCTTAGAAATATTTACATTTTATCCGCGATAAAGATTGTCTATGAGTCCAAACAGTATAGTCCAACATGCGCTACCGACTTGTCACCAGATCATTCTCAAAAATTTTGTACTTTTAACAACTGGGAGAATGTCAATGTCTGCAGCCATATTGCCTCGTTTAATTTACGAAGTCTTTATTTGCCAAATTACAGCAGTTCAGTGGTCACTATTATCATCAACATTATAGACAAAAGACGTCCACAGCTGGGCATAGGCCTCTACCAAGTATCGCCACATCGATCGATCCTGTTCGACTCGCATCTAGGTGATGCTCGTAGTTCAGTAGTGTCTTGGATTAATGTAATAAGTCCCCATAATGACAATGAAAGTATACCATTGCCATAAGCTTATTTTTCAACCCAAAACCTGGTCCTCAAGGTCCTTCCACCTACGAGCCCCGACTGTTAGGACCAAAAAAAAAACAGAATATCGTGAACTCGAAATAGATACATGTTTCCCTCTAGGCCATTTATGTTCGCCGCAGTTATTAATTCTTTCTTTTTAATGTGATCATCCCTTGAAGGTAACAAGTGGGTTAAGTTATTTGCTGGCGGCTATTTAAAGGTTACTCTTTGTTTGTGTTTGACTTTAAATTGTATTGACTCGCGGGTTTGCCCGTATTTAAGTAGGGTAAATTCGGCGGCATAGGTACTGTGAAGTTCCTCAATTTATGTTTAATGTTTTAGAGATAATTTGAGGCAGCCTTAAACTAGGGCAAGTTTATATTTGTAGTAGAACACTTAATATTTTAAAATGAGTTAGGTAATATAATTCATTTTTATGGTTTTGCGCAGACATAAATTAATTTTATATTTCTGTAAAACACGTAGGTACCAAGCTGCCTATGTTATGATATGCCTACAATAACTTATATTTTCAAGTAAGCAACCATTTTAGCTGGTATTATAACCACTCTATAACATTGTCATCTGGCTTAGGCCTGAGGTCAGCGTCAGCGACACAAGCCATCTCTAACAAGAGGGGCCGGAACACCACACGGACTCAGTGCTGAGAGTAATTAAAAAATAAAAGATAAAAGTCACATCTCTTTGAATTTTTGGTCCTCGGAAACGCCGGATTCCTCATAATACCGCTGTTTCACAATACGAAGCAACAACAAAGTTGATACCTACGTTATTGATCACGTTCAGCACAGTTTGCCGACCAGCAACTTAACAAGCACAATAATTAAAGGTAGCTAGTTTCATCTCAAGAACCCAGACGTAACCGACTTTCGAGGAAAATGAAACATAATAATAAAAAACTGATATTTTAGTAATGTTTTTTTCTGCGTTGAAAGTGTAAGAAAACATTTTGGTCCTGACCGTAAGGATCAATTTGGGAGAAGTAAAGAAAATACCTTAAAATGGGTAACGTTATTGGCGTACATGTGTTTCTCACGTAAAAATGTTCCGTAGGTTTAGGACTTTATTTAGCTCCTACTAACTGTAATTTATGTAGGTACCAAACTGCAGTCTGTGCTAAAACATAATTATTATCTGTTGAGTGAAGTTGATATCATTATTCGTTGAAATGGTTGGCTCTTAAAGACTCGTTCCAATTTCAAAAATGCCATCCATCCATGCACACATGCATGCATGCGCATTTTCCATATTCATATTCTTTATTGTACACAAAACAAACTTAAACAAATATAGAAGGACAACTTATGTACAAAGGCGAGCTTAACCCACAATTGGGTTCTCTTACAGCAAACCTCAGTGTTATAGCGAGATTTACACAATTAGGAGAGTTATGCATGCTACATTTCAGAAAAGTTTTAAGGATCTACAGATTCCAACTTTCAACAGTCAGCAACAAGTGAAAAAGACCGATCCAATCGATTAGTTTCATAGTAAAAGACGTTTACTTTTTCCATTATTTGGCATTTCCTCAAGGAGGGAAAGTTAGGAGGCTTTGTTTGCCTCTTATTTTTTGCACCAATTAAGCCAACCACGGACCTCTCAGCAATTAATATCTTTGGGAAGGAAAAGTTAATAGCAGGCCAAACATAAATGAGGAAGTAAAAAAAAAAATTACCACTATAAAAAATAACAAAAAATATTTAATGACTGTATGAATACTACAACAACCAAAATAATTATTCAAAGAATAATATTAACTAAAAAGAAAAAGATCCTCCACTTCTTCAAGATAACTCACAAAATTTTCAAATCACAATATTTCTTCTTATTTTGAGCTTTGAAAATTATTTTCCACAACAGGGACTCTTGATTTATTTGTGATCCGTTTCGACGCCATTTTTTTTCGCAAATATACGCGAGGGGTGTCCTAAAAAAAAAAATATTGACTAAAAGAGTCGAGAGGAGAAAATATACCCAAGAAAACCCTAGTAAAATAAGGTAGAAATAACGTTTGTTGTCCGCTATTTATTAATGACTAGTAGGTATATGTTTTGACTTGGCCGGGAACATGGGATATTTACTAGCAATTTACAAAACTGGTTCTTTTAACTCCAACGTTTCATTAAACTGGCGATGTGTTTTTGTTTTTTTAGGGTTCGGTACCCAAAGGGTAAAAACGTCCCGTTTTTACTAAGACTCCGCGGTCCGTCTGTCTGTCTGTCTGTCACCAGGCTGTATCTCATGAACCGTGATAGCTAGACAGTTGAAATTTTCACAGATGATGTATTTCTGTTGCCGCTGTAACAACAAATACTAAAAACAGAATAAAATAAATAAGTGGGGCTCCCATACAACAAACGTTAAAAAATTTTTTTGCCGTTTTTTTGCGATAATGGTACGGAACCCTTCGTGCGCGAGTCCGACTCGCACTTGGCCGGTTTTTTTATTGGTGTTTGCAGCCGAATCAAAACCTACGAAGGGCCAAAATTATTGTAAATATTTTTACTATAATAGCACCTATTTTAATCCCAATGTTATTCTAATCTTTATCTGTGCACGTATTCAAGGTAAGCTAATTCGCAACATAAAAATAATACTGAAAACTTCACAAAACTACGTCAAAACACTTACCGAAAACCCCACAAGATATTTCAAAGCAAATACACTTCCTCACTCTAAAATTAGCCCAACATTTTCTTGACATTGGGTCAAAAAGCTACCGTTGGGTAAGTTTTAACAAACATACGTGCCGTCAGCGAATGACAAAAGCACACTCCAGGCTGGCTGCATCATTAGCAAAGACTAGAACAACTCCACTAATTGGGCAGACCCTCAGCCGAACGCTGCCGGCGGGCTTTGTGCTCGTAGTTCGATTTTGGAGAGAGATAAAATTAGAAAGACCCCTACAGGTGGCTTTGTAGAGTTTACTTGACTGGAACAGTGAATAAGAGTGTAGCTGGTCAAAGTAAAGTTCACAATGATACCACTTAGGAAGCGTTCTGGGCTCAGCTCCGTTTGTAAAACTACTGTAAGACCAAATAATTGTTTATTTTCATGCGGCCAACACTTTGGCACTTGGCAGTTGACGTGAAAAGTAAAAATAAATGCTAAAATTATGACAATATGTAACCTACCTTTAAGGTACAGACTTAATCACGTAGATTATAATAATTATCAATGCTGAATATCTAATCCGCAGTCGTTTCGTTCGACAAGAAAAATAAGTTCAAAAACTAAAAGCCGAATAGTAAAAATAACGCTCTAAAAAGTATGAAACAAGAAAATATTCCTGTAAATTTAACGTTAGTGTATGTTTTTATGTATGATATGATATAATGTATGTAATTCTTAAGAAATGAACCAATGCCGAGCTTTTAGGTGATATTTCATTTCTTTGCCTGCAACAGCTTTGAAACTACCCAGTTTACACGAAGCCATTTGTACGTTAAACACTTCTCCTTTGTACTGTACAGTAGATCATCTTATCGGATTACAAACTGATGTGCTAGCGATTAAACACAATAGGTAATAGGCAATTAAGGGATTGCATCGAGCGGACACTCATTCGTCTAATGCAATTACTTAAATGCTTTCAAACCGGAAAGTTGACGTCATCCGTTCTAAAGCATAGTCCATACCGGGCTAAAAGAGCTAAATAGGTGAAAGTTTTGTAATGTTTTACAAATCTATGTTTTTCGACTTGGCACCAAAGGTAGTTCTTTGATACGGGGGCCTTTAAAACCTCAGTTTCCAGCCAGTCCCTACTCTTTTATAATTCTGCAGAACTTTGATAAGAACATATCTCTCTTTTTTCATTTATAATTGGTGAGTGTAATTCAAATGTAATAGTTAAGAAATCAATGAGAATACTTTATCGACTGGCTACTTCTACCCATTTATGCATCCATATATACTTATAGTCTAGCAAAATAACACCTAACTTCATTATAAGAAAACACTGCTCAAATGTCAGACTTTATTTTTGCTTTAGAAATTTACTTTTCCAATAAATATCGAAATAATCTTAATTTAAAATGTTTGCCATTGTAAACCAAGTTTACCATTGGCACAGCTTAATAATGGAGAAGTCTATTATGCTTTGCAGTATGCTATATGACGTCATAAAACAGTATCTCAGGTGTTATCAGCTGGATCGATGTGCCTGGATTTAATTGGCATTAAGAGGCTGAGTTTCATTAACAGATCATGTATGGGTAATTTTTTTTGTCATTATTTTATTCAATTGCTTGTTGGCTGTGAAACGGCGTGCATTCAAAAGTTTCAGCGAGCGACGGCACTCTGACGTCACGTCGTTTGTGTAGTCAAGAGAAAACGATTTATTATTTACAGTAATATACATTGTTCAAGTTATTATCATCATTACTAGGAGCCTTAGACGAAATGGTATTCTTAGTAAAGGGAATTGTCCAAATGCCAAAATGTATGGGAACGGTAGCGCATCTTAATCCTCAATGACTTGTGGCAGTCGTTATTACCGACAGGATATCACTTTGTCTAAGGCCTAAATAGAATAGAATATAAATAATTAAGTACTAAGTTCTGAAAATGCTCATGAAGGTCGAGCACGAAGCAAAGTTAGTCCAAAATAAATCCAATACACACTCAAACACTTGAACAAAATAACTCCGAACAACTTCAAAAGTTGGCAAGCCCCAAAATTAATTAAGCTTGCTAATTAAAAATTCAATGGTCCTAAACATAAGTTATTGAATCACGAATTATCCCACCTGTCTCGAATTTTAATTTAAAATGCAATGATATTTCAGAGCAAATTCGACGCCCCTGCGGTTGACGCTTTTAAACCCGTAAATGAGACGCTAAATTATTTATGGAGACTTTAGATTAAGTTTTAAAATATGAAACACTGATAATGGTACCTACATGATTGGGAGAGGTAGGTTTATTAAATTTGTAATGGAATACCTAAGTTTTGTCTTCCCAACGAACGCAGATAACAGAACAGAGTTGTTACTAACAGTTGATCATGGCTGTCTGAGCTACCGTGGATATGTTAAATAGTAATCATAATAGCCTTCCTGACATGCCGGTCAATCTCAGCATAGAGACAAGTGTGTGCGCATACAGAAGTGCGCTCTCTGTTCCCTCACTGTCTTAGTCCGATGGGCGGCAATCCGACACTGGAGAGATTAGCTTTACTTCCTTTTTAAAGACCGGGTATTGACAACTTCCAAACTGAGAAATTCGTAATAGAAAAACCCAATAATACTTTTATATCTGGACCGATGGACGGACCGAGGAGCCTAAATCTACACTAATATTATAAAGAGGAAAGATTTGTATGTTTGTAACGAATAAACTTAAAAAAAAAATGGTCCAATTTAAAAAGTTCTTTCACCATTAGTATGCTACATTATCCCTCAGTAACATAGGTTATATTTATTACTAGAAAAAAAGAGATAATGCAACCCAAAGTAGCAAAATTTTGCCTACAAAATTAATTATTTGCCGTGCGCTGAGAAAACTATAAATATTTTTTATGTATCATCAATAGTTACATGATTAAAGTACTCATTATTATCTACATAAATGTTCGGATGGAAATGTATCTTACTATCATAGATAAGTCACAATAGCAGCTTTTGTGTTCTAAAATTTAATTAGATCGCCCGCCGCGCCGGTAGAAAAAGAAGTTGTTTACATTCGTATCGTAGTATTATTTTTTATTCAAATAAATAGTTTCATAATCAATGGTATTTATGTAGCAATAAAAGGTGTGAGAACAAAAAATATATAAAATTGGTTGGTGGGTACGTAGCACAGAATAGATAAAAGAGAACCTCTTTTATCTGTTCTGTGGTACGTAGGGTAGGTAGGTAGGCAGTTGACGGGAGCGAAGCCGCGGGGGACAACAAGTAATGTATAAAATGACAACTTCATATTAATTCTTCGTTGCTACTGCTTTTATTTGTAGCCCGAGTATTTTACAAATGATCTGATCCTTTGTGGTGATAGGTATTTTGTATAGTTTGTGTAATGGTTGTGTGTTGACTTCTGTACTTTATTCATAGTAGTTTTTATGTAAGATATGAATTGCTGGTACTCTACCTTAACATGAATTTACATTCCTAATAATATAGGGAGGTAGCTACGCTACAAATAAGAAAAGTGATGGAATCTTAAGAAAACTCAAAATAATGATGATAAGTCTTGTACTTAAAAAAAAAATGTTTTAATGATATTATTTACATCTGTACATCCTTGTGGCCTTAATAATATTATGTGTTTCTGTTACATTATGTATCAATCAATCAAAATTAATTTACTGTATGCCAAAATATTTTTGCCAACTTAAATAAAGTGGTGGTGGTGTTGCCATTTACTTGCGTGCTGGTATTCCCTTTAGGGTTATCAGTACATCACCATCTTCCCACTCGGGCTCAGCGGAGCATCTATTTTTAGAAATCTCTTTACATCGCGTTAAATTGCTTCTTGGCGTGATGTATAGTCCCAACCTCAGTGTCGATTACTTTAATTCTTTTGATTCGCTTTTGAACGATTTTTGTCCTACTTACGACCACGTAGTCTTGATGGGTGACTTTAACACTTGCCTTCTTAAAAATGACTCTCGTACTCACAAACTTCAAACTCTCTTGTCTTCTTTTAACCTCAGTATTATGCCTCTCTCTGCCACTCATCATTTCCCAAATTGCACCCCTTCTCTATTGGATTTAATGATTGTTTCAAAACCTAATAATGTATCTCTTCACGGTCAGCTCTCTGCTTGTTTTTCCTATCGCCAAGATTTAATTTTCATGTCCTACAAGATTCGTCCCCCAAAGCGCAAACCATCATATATTTTCCTTCGGAACTACAAGGGCATAGATCTGGAGGCATTGCTGCAAGATGCAGGTGGCATTGATTGGACGGATGTGCTTGAAAGCTCTTGTATTAATGATATGGTTCGTATTTTTAACTTTAAGATACTCAGCCTTTATGATCGTCATGCTCCTATTAAGTATAGGCTTGCTATCGAGTCAGAGTAAAGTATGTTCCGGCTCCCTGGCTCACCCCTGAAATTAAGGATGCTATGGCAAGTAGAGATCGTGCCAAAAGAAGGTTAAAGCTCCGTTCTTCTGAGCGCAACCTCAGTTCGTATCGTGAGATGCGTAATCGCTGTAGTCGTATGTGTAGAGATGCAAAGAGACGCTACTTCCATAATTCTCTTGACAACCGGAACTCCACTGAAGTCTGGTAGTTTCTGAAAACTGTCGGCATCGGTAAGTCCCCTGTCGTTACTAGTAATGAGACTGACGTGTATGCTCTAAACAAACATACCTATCTATATATATATAGATAGGTATTAGTATTTGTTGTTGGTATTAGTATTTGTTGTTTTTTTTTGTTTTTTTTGTTTTGACCAGCTTGGAGAATATCTGCAGACTAATCATATATTAAACAAGTCCCAACACGGATTTCAAAAAGGGAAAGGCACAAATACTCTGTTGTCTAACTTTACAAATGAAATAAATACTTATTTGGCAGACAAAAAATTCGTTGTGACCATATTCTTTGACAATAAAAAAGCTTTCGATACTTTAGAAACGTCCACATTATTAAATGCAATAGAAGAGTGTGGGGTCGGAAAGCCTTTGAATGAATGGTTCAGAGACTATCTGACTACACGCTCATACCGAGTGAAGGTCGGCGAGACGTACAGCGACGAGGTCGGAGTCAGGTGCGGGGTGCCCCAGGGGTCGGGATGCGGACCTGTGTGCTACCTGATGCACGTAAATAGTTTGTGTGGAGTGCTACAACACTGTTCAGCGCACATGTTCGCGGATGACCTGTGCATACTGCGTGCTGGCTCTGACTTGGCTGAGACGTGTCGCCTCGTGCAGCTAGATGTGGACGCTATCGTCAAATGGTCACACGATAACGGCATAGTAATAAACTCGGACAAAACTAAACTATTAATTATACATTCGCCATATTTGCCTCTGAATGATGTGTCTTGCTCATTATTTGCCCATTCCTATAATTGCTTTCATAATAATGTTGCTAATTGCAATTGTAAATCAATAGAAAGAGTTAACTGTGTGACATACTTGGGGGTAAAAGTTGATGAGCACTTCTCCTGGGCTGAACATATAAATTTCATCTGTAATAAACTTAGAATAATTTTAGGTAAATTTTATCATTTAAGTTTCAAAGTTCCAATTAGTACGTTAAGACTTTTGTATAGTACTTTGGTAGACTCGATTTTGAGTTATGCTCTCGATTGCTATGGACTAACATATAAATCATACATTGATAAATTAGAAAACATTCAACTAAGATTTTTAAAACTACTTGTCGATAAGAAAGTTAAGAATAAGTTTAGACATGACTATAGTAAATTGTTTAAAGTTTGTAAAATTCTCCCGGTAAGTCTGAAACATAAATACCTTCTTGCAGTTAATAACCATGGCAATCGAGATCAAAAGTCTTCGTTAGTTAAAGTTATTAATAATTATAATACTAGGTCAATGACTGCGGGTAAATTTGTTGTTCCTAGAGTCAATAATTATTACGGGGACAGAACTTTTAAAAAACGTATTCCATACCTACTCAACAGTTTACCCGCCGACATTGTCAAGGAAACAAAAAAGAAATTGTAAAAGCGTAAATTATTTAAGCACTACCTTAATTGTTTACATTAGGTGCCTACTTACCTGCCTACAGTTCTAATTTGAAGCACTTGCGTAATTATATACCTACCTAAGTAAGCGAGTATGATTGATCCCGCAGTCAAACTGTATGTGCAGTTTGCGGGAGTGTGCGTAGCTTATAAGTCTACTCTGTATTTTTAATAATAAATAAATAAATAATAATAATATTATTACAACATAAGTATATTTAATTTGTTATCGGTATTGTTTATCAGTTATTACTTAGTTTTAAATCGTTTTGTATTTATTATTTTTCAACCCTACACACTATGTCTACATCTCTTTTTTCTTCATCTTTCCTTTCGCAGGTATGCTGGAAGAGATTTCTATAGAAATAAGCATCACCTATGTACCTATTTTTCTGTTTCTTCTTCTTGTTTGTATATTTTGTGTGTATGTGCATAAATGGTTAAATAAATAAATAAATAAAATAAAGTGTTTTTCTCGAGAAAAGTCTGTAAAATTTGATAAATCGATAAAATATTACTGTCCCTTGAAACACTACAGATATGTACCGTCTTACATTCCAATTTGTTTATGATTGACATCTAAATAATACTGTCACAAGCAAAGTTCTATTTTACGTGTCAAATCGAAGCTCCTTTTTATTTTGTTTGTTATTTGATGGTACTTGTCAGGTTTCTTTCAGCAGGTTTTCCTTCAGGTGAATTAAAAAGAATCATGAATATGAACAACTTTTACTGTAGAACCAATCCAGAAATTGTGAAAGGAAAACCATGCTGAAGAAAACTTACAGTAGGTACCTATGCTGTAAAAACCACAATGGAGTATTCATCTGTATCTCTTGTTTGTATATTTTTTCAGGTCTCTCAAAAAAATATGACATTTGAAATAGTAAAAATGAATTGAAATTGTCTCCTGAAGGGATCTTTACCCAGGTTTTTTAAAAACCACATGTAGTAAGAAATCTTTCTTCAGGCCTCACAGAAAAAAAAACCGGCCAAGTGCGAGTCAGCATCGCGCACGAAGGGTTCTGTACCATTCGTGTCGCAAAGAACGACAAAAAATCACGTTTGTTGTATGGGAGCTCCACTTAAATATTTATTTTATTCTGTTTTAGTATTTTTTGTTATAGCGGCAACAGATATACATCGTCTGTGAAAATTTCAACTGTCTAGCTATCACGGTTCATGAGATGCAGCCTGGTGACAGATATACAGACATACAGACAGACAGACGGACCGCGGAGTCTTAGTAATAGGGTCCCGTTTTTACCCTTTGGGTACGGAAAACTATGGTAAAAAAACCTGGTATTTAAAAAAGAACCAACCCTAACTGTCCCACAATTCCAAACCACATTGTGGACGAGTCACAAAAGACATTTTTGCCTCGCTTAGTAGCTCGCGGTTAATTACTACAGGGTCCATGTGAGTTTAATGAGGCCAACACTAATTAGAGCTCCTACGAGGAGATATTAAGGTTTTTGTAGGATGATGAAATTATGCCTCTGCCCATTCCTTTGTAAAATCATCTAAACAAACAAATACAATAAAAAACAAAAAATATTTTTTTGTGGATGCTAATCTCTGGACGTAGATAATAATTCGATTACGATTTTTTTTACTTTCAGAAAATTTAAAAAAAATATTTCATTGTTTTCTAAAATATGTTTGGTCTTAACAGGCGAAATCATTTTACCCTATTTGAATCGCATGCTATAATGAGATTAAAGTTATAAACGAGAGAATTTTGAACCTAGGATTGCAACTACTTGGTTCTAATGGCAGTAGGCACTGCTTGCCGGTTTTCCTAATAGGATATATGGTTTACAAACTGCCATCCAATAAAGTAAACTTACTTACAGTTCATTTGTTAAAGAAAATTCTCTGTTTTCTTTTTTAAATTCTTGGCTCTTTACCTAATATCTCTTCGTAGAATTTCGTCAGATAAGCATTTGCCCGTACATTTTTGGTCCTTCGAGCCGGATCGCCACTACTGGAGCAGACAGTCCTGCAAGTCGCACAGGTGCGAAGTGTTTCTACTGACGATAGCTAATCGGTTTGACTGGTCTTCCACAAGCGGATCGCCCCAGTCAGATTGAGAAGGCGCACAATATCGTACAGAGATTCCTTCGGACGGCGATTGCCACAGGAAACATCAACATTTGGTGGTTCGGGAACAACAATACACAACAAATTCAACAGTGAAGTCAACAGGTCTAACGTCCGTCAACAATACGCATACATACCCGTATAACAATTATGGACGCTAGACAACAAGAACTTCTCAAGCGGCAGGGTATCATCGCAGAGGGCATTCGGAAAATTTGTGTCAACTTCGGAAAAGATGGCCCTGACCGCAATACCACAACATACATCCGGGGTAGACTGGATACCCTCCAGGCGCACTGGAACGAGTTCGAGATGAACCATGGCGTGTTACAGGGCGCCACGGACCGGACCGATGTATACTACAGTACAAAGGTGTACGACAGAGTCAAGGCGGAATACTCAAGTATACAACATAAGCTGCAAGCATGGTCTACCAGCACTGCGGAACCCGCGTGTTACCAAGGTGAAGAGAGCAAAAACACTGGAGTCCTTTCAAAATCAGACGAGCTCAAAACTCAGCAAGCAACTAACTTCAGAGCCTTCTCCCGGTTCACCAGCGACTTGTGCACTGCTGACATTATTGAGAAATGGGATATAGAAGACAAGCTCCGGACCCTTGAATCTCGATGGAGGGTGACTTGGGCATCGACACGACATCATGGGACCCGATTTTGGTGCACATTCTGGCCGGAAAACTGGACACTCAGACCTACTCTGACTACATGGAGGCGAGAAAAAGTCCAAGAGGGCTTCCCAATTTCAAAGAATTCATCCAGTTCATCGAAGGGAAGTTCACAACGCTAGAATCAGTGGTTATCGAGAAATTCTACCGACAAATACGTATTCAGGAAAAAGACCAACACTTGCAAAAAATCGAGTGGAGGGATTCAGTCACAGAACCGTTAGAAGAGATACAACTGACAACAGTAACATATGGCACCAAGTCCGCACCCTTCCTTGCAATGCGAACCATAAAGCAATTAGTCAAGGATGACGGCGCGCAGTACCCTTTGGCGGCGGCTATTCTCTCCAACCAACTATACATGGACGACTTACTAGGCGGATGTCACGACTTCATAACAGCACAGAAAGCTCAACATGAACTAATAACAATGCTGAAAGGTGGTGGGTTCAACTTACGAAAGTGGGCTAGCAACAAAACGCGCCTACTCGAAGGCTTGTCAGATGAATTGATAAGCCAGAAAATGTTCGACTTCAAGGACGCAGACACAAACAAAACGCTAGGCATCACTTGGAACCCGCGCATGGATCAATTTACATACCAACAAATATCACTCTGCAACAAACGTGATGTCAACACAAAACGCACACTACTGTCGGATATATCAAAACTGTATGATCCACTTGGCTGGATATCACCAGTTACAGTGAAAGCCAAGCTAATCTTTCAACATGCATGGTCGACAACAACGAGCTGGGATGATCAACTCCCAACAAATATACAGCAAGAATGGGAGCAATTCCGCATACCACGCTGGGTCGGCTACTCTCAACAACCCTTCGAACTACATGGCTTAGGTGATGCATCTGAAAGAGCCTACGGATGCGTCATATATTGCAAGTCCACGGACAAAGAAGGTCAACAGGTGATCAGGCTAGTAGCAGCTAAAACAAAATTAGCCCAACAGAAAAACCCAAGTTCCTTGCCACGACTGGAGTTATGTGGTGCAGTACTGCTAGCACGACTGATCGAAAAAGTGGAAACCTCGATGAACTCACAGGCAGTCACCATACATTGCTGGACAGACTCCATGGTGGTACTTGGCTGGCTAAATGGTGACGTGGGTCGCTGGAAGAGTTTCGTAGCCAACAGAGTCACACAGATAACGAAAATAACTCCATCCAACTCCTGGAAACATGTCAAGTCCGAAGATAACCCTGCGGACTGCGCAAGCAGAGGAATCTTACCATCAGACTTAATAGGTCACGAACTCTGGTGGAAAGGCCCTTCTTGGCTTCAAAACAGCAACATACCCCAACAAGTTATTTTTACAACGAACGAAGAGAAAAGGAAACGAGGTCAAACTTGCGCAATACAAACAAAACACGCGCCACTCATCGAGCAACTACTGCAAAAATACAGCTCAATGACTTATGCAACCCGAGTCATCAGCTGGCTCATACGATTTATAAATAACTCGCGTGACGCAACAAGAGCCAACCGTAGGTCGCACTTAATTACAGAAGACATAGTGCAAACTCAGAACCTGCTTGTGAAAACTGTACAGAACAATACCTTTGGCGATGAAATAGCGCACCTACACAAACATAACAAGGTACGGGCCACAAGCAAACTGTTGAGTCTGAGCCCAATGCTAGACGACCACGGCATCCTTCGAGTGAGAGGAAGACTTGAACATGCCAAGTTAAATGACTCACAAAAACAGCCAATAATTTTACCAAACAACCACAAGCTATCAGAACTCTTGATTGACCAAGCCCACATGAATACTCCCCACGGCGGTGCCAGGCTTACATTGGGACACCTTCGTAACAAGTATTGGATACTAGGCGGCATGAAAACAATCAAGAAGCAACTAAACAAAAGTGTCACCTATCATCGCTATAAAACGCAACGCAGCAATCAGCAAATGACAGACTTACCAACACCTCGAGTTACACCTTCACGGCCATTCACACACACAGGCGTGGATTTCACGGGACACGTTGAAATAAAGGCTAACAAAGGTCGCGGTATTAAAACAGTTAAGGCCTACATCGCGATCTTCATTTGCCTATGCACAAAAGCCATCCATCTTGAACTGGTGTCCGATCTCAGCACTGCAACATTCCTCGCAGCATTGAAGCGGCTATGCTCTCGACGAGGAACGCCGAAACATATCTATAGTGACAACGGAACGAACTTTGTCGGAGCAGCAAGAGCACTAGCCAAAGAACGCCAGGAGGCAATGCAACTTCTCGTCAACGACGACCTGATCAACAGCACTTCCGAGAGTGGCATTGAATGGCACTTTAACGCACCATCTTGGCCAACAGCGGGAGGATTATGGGAAGCTGCAGTAAAGAGCATGAAACACCACCTTAAACGCGTGCTTGGTGAACAAAAGCTTACTTAAACGTTACTTTCTTCACTTTATTTTATAAAAACCACGAACAACTAGAAACTGAACTTGAGCTTTAAAAGATACCGTAGAATAATTTGACAATGCAAAATGTGCTTTAGTCTTAGGAGTTGAAGTTTTTCAAAAAACTTATTTACCGATTTTACAGCGAAGCTGAAAACGTTAGAAATGCAACATAGTGATGGTTAGCGAAGTTACAGAGAACGTGCAATCTGTAGAAAATACAACGTCAAGTCTTTCAGTGACACTACTAAAGAATATGTCTTGATTCTGCTAACAAAAATACAATATTGGATATCTTGCTGAGATAAATTCACTAGACGATTTATTAGTCTGGTTATGTTTTTTTATGTTAAATTATTTTATAAAGGTCAGCACAAGGCGTTATTTTGAACAAATTATTGTTGATATACTAAGTTATTGCTATATTAAAATCATAAATCTACTTGCATTTAAACCTCATTAACAAGTCCCAAATTGAATATAAATCTCGTTTAATGAAGATTGTGCGCAAAAAGTTCCTTAATTAAATAAAAACAATAGAATCATATTAATCCTTTGTAATCACTTAAGATAACAATACAACATCGAGATACTGAAATTAACTGTAACAGTAATGAGAAAAGGTCCCAGGGGGTCGAAAGGGACAATCGTAATACGTACTTTGTTTTAGCGACACAAGAGGTACAACGAGCATAAGAGTCTTACGTGTATCTGACACATTATAAAAGTAATTCTCAGGCCCCGTTCACGACTTCGGGCATTAGGACTTGCGTCCAGCGAAAAGCGAGCCCGACATCATGACATGGCCTGTCAATGGCCACGGGCGACTTGATTGAAGACTTCATCAACTGTTTCCGTCGCGCAAGAAATACTCAGCATTGTTCATTGATGGCATTGAAGGCTTCCGTTTTTGTGCCAACAGTTGGCGCCACTGGCAAATAAGGTCCTTAAATATAGCTCTTAAACGTTATTATATCGCGCACGGAAAGAAAGTTTGAATTAAAATCAGTTGATGCCGTCGAAGTGCTATTAAATATAAAATCGAGTAGCCGTAGTTTTGTGCAACCCCTTCCACCTTCTAGGGGGATAATATTTTCTGAATCATAAAGCTCTATTAAAGCGGTGGTTGGTAAATCCCGTACTTATCTTAGTCTGTCATATTTGGAAAATACTCTCAATAGCGCCCTCGTCGGTAGTGAGACAGGTGCCTAAAAGATTTGTGTATTTGTTTCTTGTTCTCCATAGTCGTTGTCTCACTACTCACATACGATTTGTCAAACGCAGACTTTTTCATGGACGATGGATTTACTATTGAACCTGCAAAAGGCAGTTACGTTATTGACACATCAGATAGTTTACTCGATTGTTTGAATGGCCCCAAAGTACCCCAAAATCGTTCGTCGAGAACATAGAGATTTGTCAACATGTGAATATAAAGAACGATCATTTAAGCTTCCAGTCTAACTGGATTCGGCTTATTATCAATATTTTACATAGAGCGAATGTCTATCTGACCTCCACAAAACTGGGTAACACGGTTCTCCTTGGCAAGACTGGTCTCAGATTTCAACTCAACACCGTAACCCATTTTTTTACTGTAACTAGGTAAAAGGTACTATCTTAGCAAGACTTAAGAACTTCGGAGTACCTGTAAAAACTACTTATGTAACTTAAATTCAAACATACAGATAATAGTACTCGTACTGGAAATCTTCACCGAACCAACTTACGACCAGCTTCTATTCAATGTTAGAACTTCTACAATATTGTCAGTTCGTATTAGTACTTTGGCTGGCGTACCTTATCGCCGCTCAAAGGACATTCCACACGTGTGAATTTTATTGGCGTGTTCCTTTACGATGTTCGAAGGCAGTGATGTAATATATGTGGCATTGGATTTTGTGATTTTCAACTTAAGTTACAAGACTTGCATCAGATAGCTTGTGGTCTTGGATGCTTAATCGTAAAATAAAGGTTTGTTTGATGAGACAAATACATAAGGAATTATAGTCTATAAACTATCACTAGGCAAAGGATGGCGTCATTGATTAACAGGCTGTGTTCATAGCACCATCACTGTCTTCAGAATGTTAGCTGATGAGAAGATCGACAACCCTTTCACTAAGTTCTGGACAGGTGTATATGTGCATGAGAATAAAGATTCTGTATAATCATAAGGTCTTTAGTTTGTATATACAATCACTACTTCAATCTATTGTTTCAATTATTTGCTATAATCAATAATCTACAAAAATATTTTGTCTCTCATATTATTTGTTGAATAAACCTGTAACTGAAAACAATGATTTTATTAGGGTTCCGTAGACGAAGGGTCCAAACAGAGCCCTATTGCAATCACTCACGTGTCCGTCTGTCTGTTCGTTTATCCATTCAATTGATACATCTGATTTTTTCTTTGGTACAGAAACCTAAATGTGCGAAGTACGACACCGTTTTCCGTTTTTCTTCAACAAAAAGTCTAATAAAAATGTTGTGTGCCAAGTTTTTAAAAGTTTAAAAAATAAATATATTTTCCCGTTTCCACTCGCATGTTTCAGTTCTCAGTAGATGATCGTAACTCTTCGTTAGATACGGTTTAGCTGTGTCGTAAACTGTGGGAGATAAATCATCGGATGTTTTTTGGTGTCTTTGAAAAGTGCAGTTGCTTGTTTCTTGACCAGGATTGGTATCATGAAGGATGGTGTCAAATCACTGGAAGTGGTGGAAGTGTCCGAAGATTAATGGGGTTTGTTTGGTTTGGTGGGACTTTCAACTTCATAATAATGGACTACTTCTGTTTCTGTAAAATAAAGCACACGTTTGTGAAGTTAAAAAAATATGATACGCTTTAATTTTGTAGTTGGTACTTTTTTTGAGAAAACAAGAAGTTTTCTGACAAGATTTTTCAAATAACATAACTTTTTCTTGAAACATGACAGAAACATTCGTATATCACCAACATTCCCAGATAAAAATCTATCATCTCAACACGAAATTAATAACGCGAAAATTATTCGAAACCCCAAATTTGTCGCGGCAAACCGAGTGAAATAGTGAGAATTCTTGCTCAAGGAGACTAATAAACATCTTGTAAGTTAAGTGTACGCTTTATGTCCATAACAAATCGTGTTTACACTAGTAGTCGGGTCAAAGCACTGAAATTACGGCTATTTACCATAATAATATATCATTTTTATATCGTTAAAATTGCGTGTTATGTTACAAATTGGATGGTTACGAGGTCCATTTCAAGGTGTCAAACGGAGTTATACTTATCTCTTAATTGGGCTCAGTTCAGATCTAAAAATAAAAGGGAAAAACTCCAAAACTTGTGGATGAACCGATTTTCTTCGAGTTTTTCTTACCATTCATGCGTCACCTCGTCACTAAACAACACAACTCGCTTAATATTTTAATGTTTTGGTTTTGATTTTAGGTTTGGTCATAGGTAACCGCAAGTGCAGCTGCATTGAGAGGGTTACAAAGAACCAGTAAATAAGGCTTTGTATTATGTAAGGATATAAGTTTACAATGTCTGTTGACTTCGTTCGAAGTGTCTTTGGTGGAGAGCCGAAGTCGTCTAGCAAAACAGTTTAAACGCCTAGTCGTCTGACGGTGCTGGAAACATAATCCTACTCACTGCTGACTGCGAACTGTGTCAGAATAACATACCACTCTAGACGTTTTTCGTACGATTATGTAAACCGTATAACGAATAACAAAAGGACCAAATTACTTCGGTTAGTTAGCGCCCGATTCGTTTGACACTAACTGATATGAGATTGTGCCTGTTGTGGAAAAATCAATGGGCTCTGAAGGGAAACACATTTAAATCCTTAAGATAGACTATTTTACTAAAAGGAAACATTCCTTTATTTTTAAAAAGAAAATAAACTGGATTCACAGATTACTCGACAATCTTACCTTAACCGGAATTGAACCAGCAAAAATTAAAAAAACAACGAACAAGTGCGAGTCGGACTGGCGCACGTAGGGTTCCGTAACATTATCGCAAAAAACGGCAAAAAATCACGTTTGTTGTATGGGAGCCCCCCTTAAATATTAATTTTATTCTGTTTTCAGTATTTGTTGTTATAGCGGCAACAGAAAACATCATCCGTGAAAATTTCAACTGTCTAGCTATTACGGTTCATGAGATACAGCCTGGTGACAGACAGACAGACAGACGGACCGCGGAGCCTTAGTAATAGGGTCCCGTTTTTACCCTTTGGGTACGGATCTCTAAAAATAAACACTTGCTGTTTTATTTCACTAGTCGAAAATGACTAATGAAATGAATGAATCAATGTTAACGAATAAATTTCCGAAGAAACATTAGGTCTTACACTCATCTGTCGTACAAGATATTCATGAAATCTAATATTTAGTATCCAAAGGCATAACCTAGATTAAGACTGTTCAGTTTCAATAAGTAAAATACAGGCATCGGCCCTAGCTAGGGCATGAATATCGGAATCTCGGGATCTCGTAATATCGGAATCTCAGAACAAAATTACCGATATTTCAATTCCGATACTGAGTGATCCAATATCGGAATCTCGGAATCAGAAAAAAACCTTGTTTTAGCTCTTTGTGAAGCGTCGTGCGAGAAAGCGCGGTTAAGCCCGTTTTCTATGGTGATTAGCAGTGGTCGGATAATCTGCTTACTAACCGGGTGCTTATTTACTTAAACTTCACTTTATGAAAAAACTAGCTGTTCCCCGTGGCTTCGCTCCCGTGGGCCACCCTACAGGACCCGTTTTCAGGATTAAAAAATAGCCTATGTCACTTAGGAATAATGTAGCTATCTATTGGTGAAAGAATTTTTAAAATCGGTCCAGTAGTTTTGAAGTCTATTCGGTACAAACAAACAAACAAAAAAATCTTTCCTCTTTACACACAACACAATAGAAAATCCCATTATGTCGCGGCAGTCACGTGTGATAAGACACGTGTGATAAGACGCGACATAATAGGATTTTCTATTGTGTCTCTCTCTACAGACACAATAGAAAATCCTAAAAGTGTTTTTTTATTTTACTCAATCCAAAATAACAAATCTGTGCAGTTACCAAAACAAAGTGCGATATTTAACAAAAGTGCACAATTCTTGGATGAATTGACTTGCGACTCCCGACGCCCAGGGCGCTCCTGCGGTGGCTAGAGGCGTGAGGGCAACTCCGTTGCGTCTCCCTCACGCGTTCCGCCTCTTCCTTTGCGAGCATAACTGTTTCGCAGAAGGAGGTAATAGCTTCCCATGCCCTATCGCTCCGTACCATGACCCGAACCAGGGCCGGACGCGAGAAGTCGCCACTGCTGATCGCCTCCAGGAGGACACGGCGGTGGTCCACCGTGTCCTCCGGACGATCCACACAGTGGTGACACCCGGGCGTTTCCTCCCGCCTTATCCTGAACATGAACGTCCCGAAACAGCCACGTCCGGTGCGGACCTGCGTCAGGCGAAAGGTGAGGACGTCGCCATGAGACCCTGCCGTAGCTCTAACCGCTGAGCCACGATTTGTCGTGGCAGCGGCGTTTTGCACATGCGTTTCGCCTCCTCGCGCCAGTCCCAAATCTGCGCGAGGTGGGTACGGAACCCTAAAAAAGGATATAAGGATAAGGGTAAAAGAATTAAACCTAAAACCTCAAATCAAAAACAATGTAGGCGTTACAGTATAAAATTAATCGCAAACATTTTCCAACTTCAAAACATTACAAGCCAAACAAAGTTTATTAATTTAGCTTACACTTTCCATATCCTTACTAAGCCGATTACTGTAACATAAAATAGTTATATTTATATTAACAAAGGATTTTTTAAAATTAAATCGCTCAAACATCACCTAGAATTTCCAATACAACTTTCATAATGATAGTTTACGCTCCATTGCTTCAGTGTATTGCTTTTGTCACAACTAAAGAGCCCATTGATACAGCTAGGCCCTAGATTACATTCATTCCTTCGTAAGGCTGCAAATATTTATCCATCCCGAATCCTCCCTTTTGTATTATTCATCTGTATCGTTATCAAGTTTCATTTAGTTTTCATCTTGAACAGAAGAGAATGATGATTTATTGAAAATTACATTTTTATTGATGCTGTCTGTAGTCAACCACGACTTGAACCAAGTCCAAGTAAATGACTCGATGATTCAAAACCGAAAAAGCTGGCGAAGAATGACGAGGAGATTCGACCCCAAATGAAATAGGATAAGGCTAAGCAAAGAGAGAGAGACGTTTTTTTCTAATGCAATTTGGAAGGCTGATAAAATGACTCCCTCGTTGAAAAACCTAGTGACAACGGGCACAACTGGTAATTTTGAAATCCTGTATTCGATTTTCGGATCGGGCGCCGAAGTTGTGCTAATTTGTAGCAGCCCGGAGTCTGAATATTTGACCAGAAGTTTGCTCCCTTTTAAAGGAGACTTTAAAGTTACATCTTTCTTGTGAAAGTTTGGATAGATGTGTGTGTGGATGTATGTTTATTATTCAATCACGCTAGAACGGCTGAACGGATCTGGATCAAATTTGACACAGACATAGAATATAGTCTGGAATAGCACATAGGCTACTTTTCATCCCTATGTAATGTTCTCTTGGGATAAGAAAACACGTTTCACGCGGGCGAAGCCGCTGGCAAAAGCTAGTGTCAAATAAAACTGCTACATATCTGCCTTCGAGAATGCAGGAGTGATGCTATGAATGAATATAAATGGTATGTAAGCAGCGGTCCACCCCAGATTATCTTTGCTAACTTTAACATTTCTAGGTCAACTTGTGAGTAACTTTCAAAGAGTGACAAGGAAGTTAGTAACCAAAGCTTAGTGGGATTTTATCGAATATGGCAGATAAATGCTCAATTATTTACTCTCATTTTATCAATTTTGTCGTTACTTATGCTCATTCTGCTTTAGGCATCGAACAAAAATGACTTCAAAACACGAAGGGCTGTTTGGAAGAAATAATTAAAGAGAAGTTTACCCCAAGGCACTCGCATCGGCCCTCTAAAATTCTTTATGAGAATATATAACATAACGCGGTCTTCTAAAGGCAAGCTGAGTATTTTAACGACCTTTAATCAGGAAAGCTGAAGTACGAGTGGTTTAACTTACTCCTTGGCATAATGTAAGGGGTTTACGTACTACGGTAATAACTTTAGTCCGAGTAACTTCTGAATTGGCTGTAAAAGTAATGATTCGGACACGGACCCTCACTTGTCCTTGGTAGTTGAACAATTCAAATGAATCAAGCAAGATTGTACGTTTGCAAGAAATGCAAGATTGTAGATCAAGAAAGGACACACGAAATCACAATTCAACAAAGATTAATACAAATATTTAAACACCTAGCATGTAAGTTGTGTTTCTTATTTTTAAGAATATTTTTTTGGGTTGGTCCAGAAAGTGTATATTTTTTATGTTTTTGAGAACTTCTTTTTGAGTTAAGTATTTTTGCACATTAAAATTAATTTGTAGGTTGATTAATACAGGTCCTTTTATCATTAACACAAATAAAGTTAAGTTAACCGGGACTTTTCAATTTATTATCTTATCATCACCAGTCTTTTTTTAATGTTCCTACTGCTGGGACACAGGCCTCCTCTCTATGGGGAAGGGCCGTAATCCACCACGTGAGCCCAGTGCGGTTTGGTGAATGTCATGTGTTTTCGAATTTTCGGTTCTAGGACATGCCAGTTTCCTCTCGATGATCCTTTCCACATTTTGAGAGCAGTGGTGTTGACATAATTTACACAAAGTAAAGCACCTGCCGGGGTACGAACCCACGACCTACAATTTGTAAGTCACGGCTGTTACCAATGGGCCACCACTGCCCTCTATTATCTTATTGCTATGCTAAATTATGTTTGACAAGAGAGAATAACCATCCGCCTCAATGCACCGCGATCTCTCCCGGTCCCAAATTCCTCGAGAAATTCTATTAATAACTCAGCAGCTAGAGGCTCATTCATTCAAGTTATGAACAACAGGAAGACGAGTAATTGTCAAGAATTACTGAAGTGAAACCCGACCCGGAGGACGCTCTTCAGTTAGATTTGTTTAAGCACTTTACAGGTGACATCTATGGGTTTACGCCTGTTTGGGCTATATTTTAAAAGATTTGTTTTGTTTCGCTTGTCAATTGTTTTTATCTTTTGTTTCTTGTGTTCACGGTTGATGACTGTTAGATCGTAAACTACTGAATATTGATTTAAGTTAAATTGAAATAAATATTAAAATTTATTGTAGTTTTTTCTTTAAATGATGAATCACACCGCTGGCACGGTAGAAAATCGCAATGCTTTAGCATTATTTATTTATTTACACTTTATTGTACAACATTAATTAGTACATGTTACGTGCCCTGCCTACACCAAATCAGCTGAATAGCGGCATGATATGGAAATTACGTCAAACGGATGTTTCTACATAAAATTCCAACACGCCACCTGCTGACTCAGCGAACGGACGCCTCGTGCCGCCGAGTGGCCACCTACTTCCAAATCTGCTGACACCGCATCCACGTTTAGCATGACTTATTGTATCGTAATAAAATAGAATATGATTGGTAACTCACTTCGGTACTAGCATCGTCCGAAATTAGACTTAAATACTAGTATTTGTTAAACTGTAATTTTAATCTTAATTAAAACCTTTATAAATAATTTTGGTTTTTTTTAAGTCCTCCGGCTGCCACCTTCATAATTGGCGCAGTCGGTAGGATATTCGAGGCAGTGCGCGGCGCGGTATAGATTTCCAAAAATCGTTTATCTGCTGACTCCGATAGTCGCTGTCGGTATTTCCAAATACCTCGTCGAATATCCGAACTTAAGAAGACGCAGCTGAGGACGTATCCAGCCATCGATACACCAAGGAAAACCATGTATATGTAAGTGCTTGAAACTTTCTTTGAGTGTTGCTCCCGACTCCTTCCTTTTAACCCCTTGTATAATATTAATTCAAAATTTTTCATCCAAGGGAAGCTAGGGCAAAGTCTGTCTCTTCCAGACAGATAAATAGGACTAGGGAAGTAGATTTAAATAGATTTATAGATTCAAATAGTTTAGGTTTAGATACATTATTTAGTAGTGACGAAATGGAATTGAACCCCGATACTATCTTTAAGGCCTTACGCCCAGTGCCAGAGTTTGATGGAAATCCGAATGTTCTAACACGTTTCATTAAAATTTGTGATCAACTCGTAATACAATACGTCAGAAATGACCCGAACTACGAGTTCACTAACCTATGTATAATAAACGGTATCTTAAATAAAATCACGGGATCTGCAGCTACAACCATAAATTCTAATGGTATACCTGAAAATTGGCAAGGGATCCGCGACGCTTTAATTAACAACTTTTCCGATCAAAGGGACGAGACCGCCCTTTATAATGACATGTCCTTACTAGCCCAAGGAAACAGCACTCCACAGGAATATTATGACAAATGCCAGACCCTTTTTAGTACTATAATGACTTACGTCACCTTGCATGAAAATATAGCTACTACCATCGAAGCAAAACGCGACCTTTATAGGAAACTGACGTTACAATCTTATGTCAGAGGTCTTAAAGAACCTTTAGGGTCCCGTATCCGATGTATGAGACCCGAAACTATAGAAAAGGCTCTGGAATTTGTACAGCAGGAATTAAATGTCATGTACCTACAGCAACGCAACGAAAGTATTCCTGAGCGACGTAACCCGACACAGCAAGCGCATTTAACCCATAGAATGCCTCCAGCGGTCCTTATGACCACGCCCAAACCTTTTAGCTTTGCGAATGCAGGCACGAGCTGGCATAAGTCTATGCCCGCGCCGCCGCAGCAGCAGCAGCAATGGAGGCCACCCTTCCAGCATAATCAGGTACCTCATCGTGCCCCTAACATGGTTAGTCGAACCCAGCAAATGTTTCGTGCACCCCCGCCAAACTACCATCCCCAGAGTAACATATTTAGATTACCGAACGCAAACCCGTCAGCGCAATATACAGGTCCGAAACCGATGAGCGGCGTTAGTCACTTCGTACAAAAACCAATAGGGTTACCAGGAAATAATTGGCAAAGATCAGGGAACCCACCACCTAGTAATTACTTCAAGACACGAGAAATGAATTTTAACGAGATGACAGACCCTGAAAACGCTTATTATTACCCCGACTATTACTATGAACAGCCTGACTATTCCTGTTACTATGACTATCCCGACTTTTATTACTACAACCAAACCGAGCCCGATAGTATTTTGTATGTACAAGATGACACACAGCCGCAGAGTACTAACAACGCGAATTGCTTAGAAGCACCAAAGCCTACCTCTAGTGCTAATCCGGATTTTCTCAAGGAAACGGATCAAAAAGGGTTAAAATAGAGTTAAATATACAATCTAAAAGGGAGTTACGTTACATTCAGATATCGGACCCACCACTTAAGTTATTAGTAGATACCGGGGCTAACCAGTCTTTTATTAGTCCTGAGGCAGTCGAGCAATACTTTTCACACATACCTTTGAATTTTGACCCCTTTGAAGTAACAAATGCCCGTGTAACTAGTACACACAACCATTCAATTACTATTCCGAATTTTCCTGAATTTAATAACCCTACGAATGTTAAGTTTCATTTTGACGGACTAATAGGCCTAGATTTACTTGACGGAGCACAGATTGATCTTAAAAATAACTATTTAATTACAGATTTTACAACTATACCTATTCGGTTTTATCAATGTAAAAAGTCCAGTTATCAGGAAACCATTCCCGCGAACTCGTCAAAACTATTAAATATTCCTATCTATAGCCCAGACGGTGACGTTTCCATAGCTCAGCAAATACACAGTAATTGCATTATACATGAATGCATTACTCGCGTTACCGACTGTACGGGCATCGTTGAAATTGAAAACCCGACCGATTATGATTCACTCGTTACATTTGAACGCCCTTTACAAGCAGTGATATTTAATAATGAGTGCACTAGCACTAAACAAGATCCTAAGCGCGTTAAAGAAGTTTTATCTCGATTGCGTACAGATCATTTAAATATTGAAGAAAAAACTAACTTAGAGACTTTATGCAGTCGTTTTGCTGACGTATTCTATGTAGAGGGAGAACCTTTGACTTTTACAAATAAAATAAAGCACCATATCAGGACGACCGACGAACTTTCAGTTTATACGAAAAGTTACCGCTACCCATTTGTTCACCGACAAGAAGTTAGAGACCAAATTACTAAGATGCTGGACCAAGGTATTATACGACCTTCTGAATCAGCCTGGAGCTCGCCTATCTGGGTAGTTCCTAAGAAAGCAGATGCATCAGGCAAACAAAAGTGGCGCATAGTAGTAGACTTTCGCAAACTGAATGACAAGACTATAGACGACAAATACCCGATTCCAAACATCAACGATATACTTGACAAGCTTGGTAAATGCCAGTATTTTAGCACGTTAGACCTTGCATCAGGATTTTATCAATGCCAAATGGATCCAGACGATATTCCGAAGACAGCTTTCAATGTAGAGCATGGGCACTTCGAATTCTTGCGTATGCCCATGGGTTTGAAAAATTCCCCATCTACTTTTCAAAGAGTAATGGACAACGTGCTCAGAGGCTTACAAAATGAGATCTGTCTGGTATACCTTGATGACGTAATAATATTTAGCACATCGTTGCAAGAACACATGATTAATCTAGAGAAAGTATTTCAAAGATTGCAGGAATCTAACTTCAAAATCCAGATGGACAAATCCGAGTTTTTAAAATTAGAAACCGCGTTTTTAGGACAAATAATCAGTGGCGAAGGTGTTAAACCTAATCCTGATAAAATAGCGGCTATAGAAAAATACCCATTACCTAAAACCACGAAAGAAATAAAACAGTTTCTCGGATTATTAGGTTATTACAGGAAATTTATCCCGGACTTTGCCCACGTCACTAAGCCTATGACTAAATGCCTTAAAAAGACTAATAAAATAACTTTCGACTCTGAATACATTAACTGTTTTAACAAATGTAAGAGCTTACTGACAAATGACCCCATCTTACAGTACCCCGACTTCACTAGGGAGTTTATATTAACAACAGACGCTTCAAATATAGCTATAGGCGCAGTACTCTCGCAAGGTACCATCGGGTCAGATAAACCCATCTGTTACGCCTCAAGAACTTTGAACGATAGTGAAACCAATTATAGTACTATCGAGAAGGAGCTTTTAGCTATAGTATGGGCTACAAAGTACTTCAGGCCTTATTTATTTGGTCGTAAATTTAAAATACTCACCGACCACAAGCCACTACAATGGATAATGAACCTTAAGGAGCCCAACTCAAGACTGACTAGGTGGAGACTTAAATTAAGTGAGTACGATTACACTATAGTCTACAAAAAGGGAAAGTATAACACTAACGCAGACGCATTATCCCGAGTAGAAATTAATAACGAGGAGACAGAGTCAATGTTAGCCAACCCTTCAGAGCGACCACCTTCTCGAACAGGTTCCACCACAGCCACTGCACATACCAGCTCTGAAAACCCTATTCTAGAAGTACCAATCACTGACGAACCTTTGAACAAATTTCACCGACAATTATGCATTACCATAGTAGGTGACATTAAACGACGTACAACCGCTACTAAACCTTTTGACACGCACACCCGGACATTTATTCAGGTTTCAGAATCGAACTTAGAACAAGACGTAGTAAATGCTATAAAAGAATACGTCAACCCTAAAGTTAAAACCGCTATAAAAATTACTCCACCCTTAGGGATGTATTCAATTATACCCATAATCCAGAATAGTTTTAAAAGCTCAGCAATTAATTTAGTATTAGCCAAAACCGAACTAGAAGACGTTAAAGAGTACCTAAGACAGCAAGAAATCATAAAACACTATCATGAAGGGAAAACTAATCATAGAGGAATAAATGAGTGTCATCTCGCCCTATCCCGAAAATATTATTGGCCTAAAATGAGGGAAGAAATAGCTAAATACATTAATGAGTGTACCATCTGCGGACAAACGAAATATGACAGGAACCCGATTAGACCTCAATTTAATGTAGTACCCCCAGCAACTAAACCCTTCGAATTAATACACATGGATCTATTCACAGCTCAAAACGAAAAGTACTTGACAGTGGTAGATGTTTTCTCAAAATATGGACAAGCGTACCATTTGAGAGATGGTACAGCAATTAGCATACTTCAAGCAGTTTTAAGTTATTGTACACATCATGGGTTACCGTTAACAATAGTGACCGATAACGGCACAGAATTCACAAACCAACTATTTTCCGAATTTACAAGATTACATAAAATCAACCACCATAGAACATTAGCACACTCTCCTAACGATAACGGAATCATTGAACGATTTCACTCTACGTTACTAGAACACCTACGTATTTTACGATTACGTCAAAAGGACGAACCCGTAATCAACCTCATGCCTTATGCCTTATTAGCCTATAATAGTTCAGTTCACAGCTTCACCAAGTGTAGGCCACATGACATAGTTAGAGGACACTTTGACCCAAGAGACCCCCTTGACATTAACATGACTGAACACCTAATGCAACAATATATTTTGACACACCGAGACCAGATGAAAACTGTATACGACCTTATCAATGACTTTACTCTTGCTGACCGTACAAACATCATACGAAATAGGAATAAGGACAGAGAGCCCGAAATAGAATACCAACCGGAACAACAAATATTTATTTCTAACCCAGCAGCCAACCGACAAAAATTAGCACCACGCTACACACATGACACTGTTCTAGCTGACCTTCCGATTCATATATACACCTCCAAAAAGAAAGGTCCCGTAGCTAAGTCTCGACTCAAACGTATCCCTATTAAATCAAAATTGTTACAGGATACTGCTGGCAATGTTAGCCCAACAAATAACGGCGCTCGAGATAAGACTTGAAAGCTTGGACAATGGACCCGGACTTTTACCTTTTAACCTTGGACAAACAAGGCTCATTACACATTACCACACCTTCCTACAATACATAGACTTAACTGACATTGAACACAGACTTGATTCTGTAATGTCTCAACTCGACTATTTCCAGACTAAACTAGACAACCAATCCTTCCTCTTGTATGAACTTCAAATCAACCATTTAACTAATAAGTTAACTGAAACCAGTTCACAGTTAAAAACACTAGAACCCGGTCGTAGTAAAAGAGGTCTTGTAGACGGACTAGGGTCCGTTATAAAAAGCATTACCGGAAACCTAGATCATACGGATGCCCAAAAATATAATAATGCAATCAATCTTTTAGAAAGTAACAACGATAAAATAGTATCAGAATTCAATGAGCATGTCAGTCTTAACAAAGTTTGGATCACCCGATACAGCGACATACTCTCAAAAATTGTTAGCAATCAAGAGAGGCTGAATAGTACCTTAGGATTAATCTTAGACGAGAAAACTAGTGCGAAAAATGACCTTATAAGATTCGCAAAGTTTGCCCAGTTGCTGACTATAATTAGCGATAATACGGAAGATTTATTTTTAGAAATAACTAGGATAGAAGATACCTTAGCTTTTATACGTGCATCGAGCACCCATCATAGTATGTTAAGCATAGATACTTTAAGTAACATGATTAAGCGATTAATATCTATTTACGGCCAGGATCAGTTAATAGATGCAGATCTAAGAGAGTATTATACTGTTATAAAACCCGGGTATTACTACACTAATAAAAAAATTGTTATTATATTTAAAGTTCCAATAACCAGCTCCGATAAGTTCGAATTATACAGACTAGCGATAGTTCCCAATAAACTTATGTATACCTATATTCCTCCTTACCCTTTCCTTGCAACTAATGGGAAAGCTTTCAAGTACATTGTAAACGACAACGGCTTTCACGTGGTGATTTTAGAAATGGACACTTCCCACGCTAAATTCCTTAATAGCCGTTTTTGGGTTCGATGAATAGCGGCAATATAGATATTCTGTCGGCCCTTTTTCAATGTTATAAAATGTTATTTAAAATCAATGCTTAATGTTCCGGGCCCGACTAATATTCCTCGACCGTAATTAAAATTTGTATGAAAGTATGGCCATATGCCGCGAAGCGGCGTGAGAAAATAAGACGAACTCCGTCCCTTGTAATGTCCCATTGTGTGGCCTGGTTGGGCCGGACACAATGTACCGTAAGCATTGTCTCTTAGCTTTCTTGTAACTTAGAAATTAACATGTGAATATTTAAAGTAGGATTGACGTAGGTGCCATGTGAGTAAAGCTATCTACACTTGTAATGTGTATAAGAACTAGAGAAAAGGTAGATAGTTAGTTGGGATTGTCTCGCAGTTTTCTTCTTTGTTACAAAAATAAATGAACACGTCCACGTGTTTGACCACGTGTGTAAAATGACACATGTATGGGCCATGTGAATTTTAGAGTAGTAGTAGTAGTATAATAAAACTTGAAATATACATAAGATTTAGAGAAAAGGTAGCTAATTAGATAAGATTATGTATATTGTCATAGTTTAATACTTGGAGTAAGGAGGAATCTAGATTAAGATTTTTGTGTTGACCTTTGTACACCTTTTATATTTTTCCTATGTAGAATTAAGTATGTAGATTAAGGAAATGTATAACTTGTGTATATTTAAGTAAGATAAGTTTTATAAAATCGGCATTTCTGTGGTGCCATGCTTGAATACAGTTGCAAAGTAGGGGCGCCATTGTTCTCGCCGAGCGGTTTTTGTATAAAAGCCGGCCCGCTTGTAGGCAGAGACACAGTCGGTCTTCCACTCTACAAGGAGTAACAAGTAAGGAATAAATTGAAGATACGAATCACGATAGTATTTTCATTTCCTCAACGAGTCTCCAACCGAACCAACAATACAGTCCACTTCAGTCTGGTCCTTCGAGCCGGATACAAGATCCAAGAACCTGCGGCAACCAGTCCACTTCAGTCTGGTTCTACGAGCAACGGATACAAGAAGAATCCGCGGCAACCAGTCCACTTCAGCCTGGTCCAGCGAGCTACGGATTCAAGAACGAAGAACCCGTGGCAACCAGGCCCAATACAGTCTGGTCCATCAAGCAGCGGATACAAGAACGAAGAACCCGCTGCAACCAGAACAACCGAGCTGCAGACCAAGTACGAAGATCTGCGGCAAGAGCGGAGAAAGGAACCCGGCTGTCACCGAGCTGCAGACGAAGTAAGAAGATCTGCGGTAAGAACAAAGCTGTACGGAACAGGACTGGTTTCGAACCTAACCGGTCTTGAACCTGAGCAGCTTAATCCCAACCGAATCCGACCGGCTCACCGAACCGAGCCGACCGGTTTCACCCATAGTACCGACCCGAAGAGGTACCAACCCGTCGTGCTAATCCGAACGTGCTGAACGACTCAAGATGGTGTTCACAAGGAGCCAGGGAGACGCAACCGAGATGGAAGAACAGCTACGCATCCAAGAACAGGAAGCGCGACGCGTCCAAGAACAGGAGGCGCGCCGCCAGGAAGCGGAGCTGATCGAACGGGAGCGAAGAAGAAGACTCTCACCAGACCCACCAGCATCACCAGTCTCGAGAACAGCACACAACAGCGCAGCGGGGCCTTCCAGTGCACAGACGACAAACACCGCGATCCGACAGCGAATGACGTCACCGACCAGGACAATGAGGTCGCAACGGTCCACGACAAGCGTCACAACAAGGCTACGGATGGCGGAACTGGAGGCTGCAGAGAAGCTAGCAGCCATCCGGACCCAGCAACTGGCACTGGAAGAAGAGCTAGTCAAGAAGAGACTAGCAGTGGAGGTGTCAGCGATCAACGATGAAGAAAGCGTACAAGAGGAACAAGAGCCCTCTCGTCCACGCGAAGAGCCTCATCGAATGGTGGATGAATGGCTAAGGACGAATCCCCTCAACTCACGGGGGGAGGAGGGACCAAGAGAATCCAAACAGCTACGCTTCGCGTCCAGAACGAGATCGCCGACCCCCACTAGACCGAAGGACAGCATCGAGCACTTGGCAGCAACGCTAGAGAAGATGGCCCGACCTAGGCCTAGGCACACGGAGCTACCTACATTCTCCGGAGCGGCCAACGAGTGGCTGCCATTCAAGGCGGCTGTACGAGATTCGACAGATATGTACCAGGTTACAGCAGCCGAGAACGTACAAAGGCTGAGAAGCTGCCTCAAAGGAGAAGCAAGAGACGCCGTGGCCGCCCTTCTACATACGGCCACTGATCCAGGCGTCATTATGAAGACCCTTGAGCAGTGCTTCGGACGACCGGAAGTCATCATCGACCGGGCACTGGATGACCTCAAGAAGCTTCCGAAACCTGGTACATCGGCCACAGAACTCAACAGTTTCGCTGTCAAGCTACAAAACATCATTTGCGTGCTGCAAACAATCGATCGAAGAGGTTACTTGTTCAACCCTTTTATGACCCGAGAAGTACTGGACAAGCTCAGCCCGCATCTCCGATCCCGCTGGTGTGACTACGCCTACGATCAAGAAGGGACAGCGGATCCGGAAATCGTCGTGATGTCACGGTTTCTGATGCGAGAGGCGGACCGAGCGTTACGATATACGTACGCTCCGTCTACAAGCGCCGCCGCACCGAGAAAGGAAACTCGACCCATCGTGACACTCAAGAAGAAGGCGAGCGTGTTCACTACAACCGAAGGAAGGGAAGAAGAAAAGGACAAGTGCCCCAAGTGCGAGCAAGCCCACGTGTTGACGCGGTGTCCGCGGTACAAGGCGCTTACGGTAGAGCAGCGATGGAGCTTCCTGAAATCCAATAGGATTTGCTTCAAATGCGCCCAGAAGCAACACAGGCGCATAAGCTGCAAGGCGCAGCTGTGCGGCGTGGATCAATGTCGCCGCCCGCATCATGCGACGCTCCATCAAGCGGTACGCGAAGCGCAGTCCGAAGACACGGGGAAGGCTGAACCACCGAAGGAGGAAGCGGTCCTGTCCGTGGCTACCCGACCTGCTACTGGGCCACGGGCAGTCTTGCTCAAGATGTGCCCTGTCATCGTGTCCGGACCACGGGGGGAGGTCAAGACCTACGCGCTCCTAGACGAAGGGGCCACGATCACGCTAGTGGACGAAGAACTGGCGGCGAGCATCGGGGCAAAAGGGCCATCACGGCCGCTCCACCTGAGCGGGGTCAACATGTCGCTGCGAGATATGGGCAGCCAAACCGTAAACATCAACGTGAAGGGACTGAAGAGTGACGAGAGCTACAAGGTCAGAGCGAGGACCATGAAGGATCTCCGGCTGCACCAGCAGTCAATTCCCGACACGTTGCTGGACTACGAGCACCTGAGGGACCTGACACCAGAAGAGGTGTGCTACGAACTGGCGCGCCCCGGGCTTCTAGTGGGTACAGACCACTGGGAGTGCATAGTGTCCCGCGAGCTCCGAATCGGTGGCCCTAACCAACCGGCAGCATCAAGAACGCAACTAGGATGGGTGGTGCACGGAACCGCACCACGCAAGACCATCGTTAAAGAAGGGAACGTGCTGCATGTGTACGAGCCCGACCGAACAAAGGGTGCATGCAGCCAGGAACATCACGACCTAGTCGAAGGCCACTTCAGGATCGACGCGCTCGGCATACAAGGCAAGCCGAGAGTCAAGGCGAGCGATCAACGGGCTATCGACATAGTCGGGAGGACAATCAGGAAGATTGACACCGGGTACGAGGTTGGGCTGCCATGGCGACGAGACGAGGTCACTATGCCGCCTAGCTACAATCAAGCGTTCCGCCGGCTGAAGAAGATCGAGCAGAAGATGGACGCCGACCCACAGTTCGCGGCCGAGTACTCCAAGCAGGTTAACAACCTATTGGACAAGGGGTACGCGACGCCATGCGACGGGTCGGAGCGAGCGAGTGCCATCTGTTGGTATCTGCCACATTTCGCCGTGCAGAACCCGAACAAGCCCGGCAAACATAGGCTAGTGTTCGACGCAGCAGCGAAGAGCAACGGTGTCTGCCTAAACGACGAACTGTTGGAGGGACCCGACCTACTGCTGTCGCTACCAGGAATCCTGTTTAGATTCCGAGAAAAGGCGGTAGCGATTACAGCAGACGTGCAGGAGATGTTCCTGAGGATCAGGATAAGGCCGGAGGACCAACCAGCGCAACAGTTCCTATGGAGAGGTGACGACCGACAAGAGCCGCCGAGGAAATACAAGATGACCAGTATGATATTCGGCGCCGCGAGCTCCCCGTACATGGCCCATTACGTACGCAACTACAACGCAGACGTACATGGGCAGGAGTACCCGCGGGCGCTGGAGGCCATCAAAGGAAGTCACTATATGGACGATTTGGTGGCCAGCTATGAAGACGCCGAAGAAGCACGGAGAGCAGTCGAGGAAACGAGGGCAGTGCACGCGCACGCAGGGTTCACGCTGCGAGGTTGGAGCTCCAGCGACGAGACGGTGCTATGCGACGTGCCCACCGAGCTACACGCCACCTCTCCTACACAATTGGGAGGTGAGCAGCTTGAGAGCAAGATCCTGGGGCTGCATTGGGACGCGGAGCGCGATGAGCTGGGGTTCAACACATCCATGAACCGAGTCCCAGCTGAAGTAAGAATGAGAACGCGCGCCCCGACTAAGCGTGAAGCCCTCAGCGCCGTGATGTCCATATACGACCCGCTTGGGTTGCTGAGCCACTACACAATACGATCGAAGATCATACTGCAGAGCTTGTGGCGCCTTCAGACGACGTGGGACGAGCAAATCCCCGAGGAAGAGAACGAGCTCTTCGCCTCCTGGCTCGCTCGCCTGACAGAACTCGCTCAGCTGCGACTACCGCGCTGTTACGTGACGCAAAAGTATGAACGCGTCGACTTACACGTACTTTGCGACGCCAGCGAGCAAGCCTACGCAGCCGTGGCCTATTGGCGAATACGAAACGTCGATGGGAGCCTGAACGTCGTGTTGGTGGCCGCCAAAGCTAAGGTGGCGCCTCGTCGGGCGCAAACTATACCACGCCTGGAGCTACAAGCCGCAGTGATCGGGGCAAGACTCGCCGAGACGATAAGGAGGGAGCACCGCGTCGATATCGGCCAGACGACCTACTGGACCGATTCATCTACCGTGGTGCACTGGATCCATAACGACGTACGACGCTACACGCCATTCGTCGCGCATCGGCTGGGAGAGATCGCAGAGTTGACCCAGAAAGAAGAGTGGCGTTGGCTGCCTACTGCGTGCAACGTAGCGGATGACGCCACTCGACTCGTCGACACGCCCATCTGCGCCACGGATAGATGGTTTCGGGGGCCGGACTTCTTGCTCCTGCCAGAAGAGCAGTGGCCCACGCCGTCGACGGAGGAACCAGAGAACGAGGAGGTCCTTCGCACAAGGAAAGAAACGGAGCGAGACAGCTGGCTACCGAACCCAGCCCGCTTCTCGAAGTATGAGGACGTGCGAGCCATGCAAGCTGGCGACGGTGGCTACGCAATTATCTGCCCACACGGGTACCTTGCGGCGAGCCACGGAACGACGTGCGACCCATGCAAGCCGGCGACGTGGTCCTCGTGGTCGACAACACGCTGCCACGGAACACATGGCCGATGGGAATCGTCGAGCGCACGCATCGAGGACCGGATGGCGGCATCAGAGTCGTCGAGGTGCGCACCGGGACCGGCACCTTTCGACGCCCCGTGAGCAAGCTCGTCGTCGTGTCAACGAAGGAGGCTACGCGAGCTGCGCCGGGGGGAGAACTGTAAACGACAACGGCTTTCACGTGGTGATTTTAGAAATGGACACTTCCCACGCTAAATTCCTTAATAGCCGTTTTTATAACTACACATTTTTGGGTTCTATGAATAGCGGCAATATAGATATTCTGTCGGCCTTTTTCAATGTTATAAAATGTTATTTAAAATCAATGCTTAATGTTCCGGGCCCGACTAATATTCCTCGACCGTAATTAAAATTTGTATGAAAGTATGGCCATATGCCGCGAAGCGGCGTGAGAAAATAAGACGAACTCCGTCCCTTGTAATGTCCCATTGTGTGGCCTGGTTGGGCCGGACACAATGTACCGTAAGCATTGTCTCTTAGCTTTCTTGTAACTTAGAAATTAACATGTGAATATTTAAAGTAGGATTGACGTAGGTGCCATGTGAGTAAAGCTATCTACACTTGTAATGTGTATAAGAACTAGAGAAAAGGTAGATAGTTAGTTGGGATTGTCTCGCAGTTTTCTTCTTTGTTACAAAAATAAATGAACACGTCCACGTGTTTGACCACGTGTGTAAAATGACACATGTATGGGCCATGTGAATTTTAGAGTAGTAGTAGTAGTATAATAAAACTTGAAATATACATAAGATTTAGAGAAAAGGTAGCTAATTAGATAAGATTATGTATATTGTCATAGTTTAATACTTGGAGTAAGGAGGAATCTAGATTAAGATTTTTGTGTTGACCTTTGTACACCTTTTATATTTTTCCTATGTAGAATTAAGTATGTAGATTAAGGAAATGTATAACTTGTGTATATTTAAGTAAGATAAGTTTTATAAAATCGGCATTTCTGTGGTGCCATGCTTGAATACAGTTGCAAAGTAGGGGCGCCATTGTTCTCGCCGAGCGGTTTTTGTATAAAAGCCGGCCCGCTTGTAGGCAGAGACACAGTCGGTCTTCCACTCTACAAGGAGTAACAAGTAAGGAATAAATTGAAGATACGAATCACGATAGTATTTTCATTTCCTCAACGAGTCTCCAACCGAACCAACAATACAGTCCACTTCATACATAGAGGCTGAATGCCCGAAGTTCGGCCCATATCATCTCTGCGAAGAAGAAATCAACCGTCAACCAACAAGAGGACATCTAGATTGCATCCAAAGTCTCATCTACAACCAATCTTTGGAGAAATCTTGCCTGCCTACGAAGCTCACACTGACTAAGGCAGCCATGGAACAACTGGATGACAGACGTTATACGCTCATCTTCCCACAACCGACCCGGACGGAGCTACACTGCGAACGTCAAGAATTCATCTCCCTGCATGGAAGTTATCTCGCTACCATCCCGCAAAAATGTCTACTACGCACCGAGCGATTCATTATTACCAACACCAACGACTATATCAAAGGGCAGCCGCTGAAAATCACCGAAATACCCATAAACCTGAATATTGTTGAAGAAACCATCCCACATCTGAAGCTAAACCCATTGCACCTGAAAAGCCTACATGAAATCGAAGATAAAATCTTAATGCAACACCCAGTACAAATAGAACACGCAACGGCGGAAAATTTACTATACCATACGACGATTCCACTATACGTCATACTATTCAGTGCAACTGTACTGATCACCACAATCACTATACGTCGCTATAACGTTTGCACAAAACTTACGAAACCACAGAAATCAGATGTAAACCCTGAAAATCATCAATACGAAGATGCAGAATCACCCACAATCACGGAACAGACTCCAGCAACATTCTCGCTCAAGATTCTCAAATAGTTGCTGTTCTGAGGGGGGAGGTGTTACGTGCCCTGCCTACACCAAATCAGCTGAATAGCGACATGATATGGAAATTACGTCAAACGGATGTTTCTACATAAAATTCCAACACGCCACCTGCTGACTCAGCGAACGGACGCCTCGTGCCGCCGAGTGGCCACCTACTTCCAAATCTGCTGACACCGCATCCACGTTTAGCATGACTTATTGTATCGTAATAAAATAGAATATGATTGGTAACTCACTTCGGTACTAGCATCGTCCGAAATTAGACTTAAATACTAGTATATGTTAAACTGTAATTTAAATCTTAATTAAAACCTTTATAAATAATTTTGGTTTTTTTTAAGTCCTCCGGCTGCCACCTTCATAATTTACATGACAAAAATTTATAAAAACAAATTTATAATAGGCGGTCTTATCGCACAGGGCAATCCTTTTTTTTATTTCTTGGAAAACAAAGAGTTTAATAAATTATCTTATCATTTTCTCTAGGTAAATCACTTGTCGAGCAAGCGAGTCTGTTACATACGGAGTTTATTTTAATCAAATTAGGCAACAATGTGTGTTCTGTTATACATATATTAAACGATTGTACCTATCTACATAGTTGTGTAGCATTTGTTTGGTAAAGTTTCTGTGAGTGTTAGTGTTGTATAAAATGATATTGAAACTTTAAATCCTTACAGTCTGGTTTTGAATATTAATCGTGAAAAATTACCATTCACGCCACTCAGTAATCACTAAGTTAAAAAAAATGCTTTTCTTAAGCTTACTAGCTCCTACATAAGAGAATTCTAGACAACATGCGATAATGATTGTCAAGATGTTGTTTTTGTAATTTTATTTCGAAGTTTGTGAGACCACTAGACAACGACTAGCTTGTGTTTATGGGTTAATAATTTTTATTCTTAGGACTTTTAAAAATTCCTTTTCAATTAATTATTCTACCTTCAATATTGTATGATTCACATACGCTACGAAAATGCCTTCCTAAGCAATTTAGACTTTCGACAATTGTTTCTACACATAGTGTATTACTTTGTTATTTCACATTAATCTTCAAATTGGGATGAAACAATCAAAGACAATCACGTAAACTGTATACAAATCTATTTGGCTCTACAGCTTAAATAGTTGAGATTCGTCAAATTCCCAAGAAGCGTTATCAAGAAATCATCTTTTAACAAACACTTAAAAACTCTCTACGCAGCGTTCAAGGTTGAAATTAAAAAGTTAAAATGCTTAGGCAAGCAGTGAATAATAAATCTTTCAAGCTAAGTTAAGCTGACGGCAAAAACTTGGAGCTTCTCCAATGCATCTTAATTCCTTATTGATTTTGACAGCCGAATTACCCGAACTAAGTCGGGTTTGTGATGGTAGCTGATAGCTTACATAAAGTACTTGTACAAAACCGTGAACGAAGAGTAATATGAAGAGGTAAAAAGTTGCGTAACTAATTTTGTGTACAATAAAGTATAAGTACTCTGTTATACATTAAAATTGTTTGTTTATTTGTTAAAGATAAACTGTGGTAGTTTTGAGCAGATTAGGAAAATAATTTCAGTGTTATAAAACTATACTATCGGTTAGTTTCACGGACTGCTTATTATGCTAAAATCCACGGTCCCTGTAAGATAGGCCACTTGAGCAAAGCCACGGGAATTAACTAATACGTCTGCTACTCTCAAAAAAATGTGCTGGTAGAACAGCAGACTTCTGTTGGTGAATGACTGTCACTATAGCTGGCTTTAAATTCGCACTAGGCCCGTCTGATATATTATGGCTCACCTCGCCTCACTGTAAGGATGCCTTTTACCGCCCTCATCCGTCCCATCATGACTTAAGCTTGTGCTGCCTTCGCATACACAAAGCCCCGCTGCCTCCACAGGATGCAGACGCTCCAAAACCGATTCCTCCGTAAAGTCATGGGGCCCTATTACGTCCGAAATCAGGCACTTCATTTTGAATTCAGAATCCCTACCATTCAGTAGTTCATGAAATGCCTTACGAAGCGTTTCTTTGACACTGCGGTCAAACATCACAATCCCTTAATCGTATCGGCCAACCGATATGAACCCGACCACATCTCCCGAATTCGCCAACCGAGGCATACTCTAGTCACTCCCGATGATGACACCACTCTACTCCAAGAGAGCAGCAGTATCCGTAGATACTAACCATCTTCGTTCCATCGCAAGCGACGCCATCGTCAATCCCGCCTACCCTTAGTATGTAGCTAGCCGCGCAATGCTGAGCCAGTTGTTTAAATTAGTCAGAGAGTACATTAAATAATCTATAGTTCTGATCCAGCCTGTCCCTTTGCTGCCCCCCCAGCGATGCCCTGAGCTGAGTTCCATACCCCACAATGCCGCTTAGTTTAAGCTTTATGTTACCCTGGCTAGTTTTATTTGTGAATTGCGGGACGAACCTGATAAAAAGTAAGGATGCCTGTGTCCCAGAAGGCCAATTCTCCTAATTATAAAACGATTTCAATAGCATTATCACTAAAATTGCAAAACGTCAAAAATAAATGAATAACTTTGGACCATTTTTACAAGGTTTTATTTATCAATTGCAATGTGCATGTATGTGAAATGTGTTCGGGTCAAATCTTGCAACTAAATTTTAAAGCAGTTATCCTACACCGATTAAAATTACATTTTGCTTACTCGTTTAGTTTGGATGACAATGTATGGTTAGCTAAATGTCGTCATTCTAAATTCAATATAACGGACGGCCCAAGATGGCGGATTAGTTATTTTTTGTGCACTGCCAAGATATCAAATGAAAGGGTTTGCTAAGAAAAATACGAAAAAAGCCTGTTTAAAAAAAAAATAATAATTTTATTTAGAATTGGCTTGCAAGAAGAGAGCTTGTTAACTGAGATATTTTTAAACTTGTTGTTAAGTTATTTCTAACTTGATCTTTTTAAAAGTAAAACTTTCTCCTATTAAAAGACAACAAAGTATGTAGAATGCGCAAGTCAAGTTGAATAAAGTTGATAGAAATTGTTTCATAGAGCAAGCAGTAAGTAGTTTCCATTACCTACAACAAGAAAATAGGTGGCTCGTTTAGATGTCAATGTGTGCGCTTTTATAATATGCTTCCAAGCCACGTACAAAATCTAAGTCTTAATAAATTTAAATCATTCATTAAACGTAAGTTGTGCCAAAAAGCGTTTTATAGCATTAAAGATTACGTTGAGGATAAAAAGGCTTGGGAGTGAGCTGCTCCAATTAATTTAGTTTTTTTTGTTTAAATATTTTGCACCATGAATTTTGTTATTTTTTTAATATTTTTTTTTATTTGTTTTCTTGCAATGACAAGAATATTTACTTTTTAAAGTATTATATTATTTTATTTTAATTATTGTGAATGTGAAGACTATGTGGATCATTATTTTGTTTTTTAATTTATCTTAGTTTTTAATCATGGTCTGGCAGTTTGAGTAGTTTATGCGGCCTACCCGAATGTCCTTTCTTTGGTATTGTTCGTCGAATCGTTGAGCTCCTTAAATTCTTAGTTGAGCTGCTCGGTTATTGACAAATGCGTGCACTGACTGGACAGGTCCACTCAATCTGGCTGGTTCTTTCCTCAAAAGACCATTTCAGACATCAGTCTACATGGTCTTCACATGATCGAACCAAGATTTTGTCAGGACTTTAAAAGAGACTGTGACCACTGAGTTTGTTTCGGCCTTTCTTCTCAGAGTAGTCAGATAGGAAACGCCGACCTCATCTAGTTTAAAAAAAAAATATGTTAGACATGTAAAAGCGTTTGTACAAACCAACTTACAGAAATAAAATCATTTATCATTATCATTTATCATTGGATAAATATTGTAATAAGTAAAACGAGTTTTCTTTTAATTAAAAATTCTTTATCATTCATTAGCTTAGCCAGCGGTTGAATATCGGTAATAAACCCACGGCAAGATCATGGAACTCATGGACTAACCAAGTTCGAAATTTTATGCAAATCTCTTCGACAGCTGAGGCTGGTTGATTGACAAACGTCCAAATTTTCATATTTATATCTCTAAAACCACTAATAAAAGCAATATTGCTGAAGATAACTCTGCTGCCAAACAAAGTGACAATTAATCTTCCTTCATACACAAAACCATTTCACATCGCAATGTACAGACTAATTTATCTAAGCACATTGGTGGATAGTACGAAATATCACGAGTTACGCCAAACGAGTTGGATGAATTGTGAAATGTGTTACACGGGGGAATTGAAGATAGAGGCTGTTAGACAGTTGGAGAATACTTTCCTAATAATAGGTTTTGAAAATTGTGTAGTTAGATAGATTTGTAGTCTGAAATTCCAATTTAAATAAGTAAGAAAATAGGAAGATATTTCTGGGTTTACGTACTGAAACGATTACGAAACATTTTCACTGAATGCCTACTACACTTTTTACTGAAGGCATTCATATTCTAGAAAAAAGTACGTTTTTTGTGGGACAGGACATATTAGCGAATCCGCGTATAGTTTTTACTCTCTAGTATAACAAGAGGTGGCTGAAGTATATTGGCAAACCAATGACAGAGATGACTTTTTTATAAAGTTAAAAGCAAAAAGAATAAAAAATATATTTATATCATCATCATCATCATCATTTCAGCCGAAAGACGTCCACTGCTGGACATAGGCCTCCCCCAGGCGTCGCCACATTGACCGATCCCGTGCGTCTCGCATCCAGCGCCTTCCCGCAACCTTAACCAGGTCATCGGTCCACCTAGTGGGAGGCCTTCCAACGTATCGTCTTCCAGTTCGCTGTCGCCATTCCAGAACTTTTCGGCCCCATCGGCCATCCGTTCTGCGAGCAATGTGCCCTGCCCACTGCCACTTAAGTTTGGCAATTCTTCGGGCTATGTCGGTAACTTTGGTTTTCCTGCGGATATCATCATTTCTGACGTGATCACGCAAGGAAATTCCGAGCATAGCCCTCTCCATTGCCCTTTGGGTGACTTTAAGCTTTCTGATAAGGCCCATTGTGAGCGACCACGTCTCGGTCCCATATGTGATCACTGGCAACACACACTGGTCATAGACTTTTGTCTTGAGACACTGCGGTAGATTGGACGAGAATATACCACGCAACTTCCCGAACGCCGCCCAGCCGAGTCGGATTCGACGGTTGTCCTCTTTCTCGAAGTTGGACCTACCCAACTGGACCGTTTGTCCCAAGTAAACATAATGGTCTACAACTTCGAGTGTAGAGTCTCCGATCTTGATAGGAGTGGGTGTTACATGGGCGTTCACCATGACCTTGGTTTTGTCCATGTTTATTTTAAGACCCACTCTTTCGGAAGCTCTACTAAGGTCATCGAGCATTTTACTGAGGCTCTCCATGGTCTCAGCCATGACCACTATGTCGTCGGCAAACCGAAGGTGAGTGATGTACTCGCCATTAACGTTGATGCCAAGCCCCTTCCAGTCCAGAACCTTGAAGACGTCCTCCAGCGCAGCAGTGAACAGTTTCAGAGAAATGACGTCTCCCTGTCTTACGCCGCGCTGGAGAAGGATTGGTTTCGAGGTCTGATCCTGAAGACGGACTGACATGGTGGCGTTTTTGTACAGACACTTCAACACCTCAATGTACCGGTAGTCGATCTGGCACCGTTGGAGAGACTGCAGTACAGCCCAAGTCTCGATCGAATCGAAGGCTTTCTCGTAGTCCACAAACGCTAAACAGAGAGGCAGGTTATACTCTTCGGTCTTCTGTATAACCTGCCGCAGCGTATGTATGTGGTCTACGGTGCTAAAGCCTTTTCGGAATCCGGCTTGTTCGGGAGGCTGGAAATCGTCAAACCTGCGCGCGAGACGATTCGTGATGACTCTTGAAAACAACTTGTAAACATGGCTAAGAAGCGAGATGGGCCTATAGTTCTTCAGCCGGGCATTGTCGCCCTTTTTGAAGAAGAGTACCACCAAACCCCTGCACCATGCCGGTGGCGTTTTGCCCTCGAGTATGACGGAATCAAAAAGCTTCTGAAGGGCCTTGAGGACCGGTTTTCCACCCGCCTTCAGGAGTTCAGCCGTGATTCCGTTATCACCCGGCGCCTTGTTGTTTTTAAGCTGTTTCAGAGCCATCCTAATCTCGTACAGGCTGACGTCCGGGATATCTTCGGTATAGTGCCGGGTCAATCTAGCTCTTGGGTCGTTTGCTAGATTCGTAACGGGTTTACTGGTTAACGTGTACAACTGCCCATAGAAACTCTCGATCTCCCTCAGAAGCTCCGGTTTGGCGGATACAATCCTGCCATCATCGGTCTTCAGTTTCGTGAGCTGGCTCTGCCCAATAGCCAGATCCCCCAATAGCCAGGTCTATTTTTGGAATGATCTATTTAGTAGCTTTCATTCGATACCCATATATATTGTTATGTTATCGAAAATAAAATTGTATCAACCCCTTTTTTTAGGGGGGCGCCATATTTAAATTTTTTATATTTTATTTATTTAATTTAATTTATTCAGACAACAATTGAGTCCATTTTGTTAGTAAAAATACCTTATAACTAGTGTTAGTATTACACAAACAAGGATAAAAAATAATAAAAAACAAAACAAATAGAGCAGGTGACCGAGGCAGGATGTGCAGAGAACGATAAGGCGAGGAAAAAGCTACCTGACCATTCTCCCCACATAGTGTCTCAGAAAAGGGTAGTAAGGGCTCTCTACTACTGTTTTCAGGATGCTGTTGTCACTGCCCCGTGTTCTACGCATCAGTGATGCGACTTTCTTACGGATTACCGCATGGAATCCGTCAGTTCGGTTCTGAGCAAACATCTCCGATGCGCTACAGAAACGGGGCAGTTTCAACAACATCCTAAAAACATTATTGTACTGGACGCGCAAGACATCTAGCGATCTTTTGGTGTAGCAGACCCACAGACCCCCCGCGTATAGACCTTGACAAAACGCCTTAAACAAGGTGATTTTGACTTGGTCCGTACACCGCGAGAATCTACGGGCCAACATGTTACCTCGGACCGCTAGTGCCCTACGTTCCCTTTCAATGTCTACATCATCTTTAAGGTCGTCGGTAAGTATGTGCCCCAAGTACTTGAATTGGTAGACTCTATTTATGCTTGCACCATTTAGGGAAAAGCTAGGTTCATGATTCGGGCACTTACCGGCGGCCCTAAAAACCATGTATTCACATTTACGGACATTGTACACAAGGCCGTGCAAGGCGGCATATTTCTCGCAGACCTTCAGCATCTCTCCGATAGATCCCTCAGTCGGGCCCAGCAGCACCATGTCGTCCGCGTAGCTGATGCTGTTTATACTAACACCACCAACCCGGCAGCCGACACGCATGCTACTGAGCTCGACCAAGAGATCATTAACATAAAGGTTGAAGAGCCGTGGAGACGTCAACCCCCCCTGCCTCACACCGCACTCCAACCCATATGATTCAGAGAATGTTCCGGCCCACTTTACACAATTGGTTTGATTCGCATACCAATACTGCATGAGCTTAATAACTGGAGCCGGTACATTCCTGCCACCCAGCTTTCTCCAGAGCACATCATATGACACCAGGTCGAAGGCTCTGGAGAGATCCAGGAAGCAGGCATACACCGGCGTTTTTCGGTCTGTGTAATATTGGACAGTATTCTTCAGACTCAGCACAGCACTCTCGGTTGAAAGTTTAGGTTGAAAACCAAACTGCGCATCGTGCAAACACAGATACTTTTTCAGGCACAAATCAAGTACACTGTCCAATATTTTAGCCGCTGTGGTTGCAAGGGAGATTGGACGGTAGTTTCCCTTATCCGAGATATCCCCTGTCCTGTTTTTCACTACAGGTACTACAATAGTTTGCAACAGTTTAGCAGGTAAATGAGAGTGACTGATGCACATTGTGAAAAATAAGGACAGGACCCTCGGCAGGTGAACTCCCGCATATTTGAAATGCTCGTTGCTGAGCCCGAGGCGATTTACCTCTGCTCATGCCTTGAATGACGGATCTGACTTGTTTAGCCGAAAGAAAAGTGAGTGGCTCCGCCCCCCCACTGTCAGACTCAGCATCGGCCACTTCAACCTATAACGTATACCTTCAACGTATAGCCTACCACAATTGAGACGAATCCAACGACAACTCATAATAATATGTCATAATCCGTCAAACGGTTTGGGCTGTAGAGCGTACTATAGAAATGAACATTCATACATACTTAAATACATACATACGCTCGGAAAACCTTGCCCTCCCACAGTCGGGTAAAAACAACCATAATGTAACTTAAGGTACCTTAAACATTAAAAATAGCATTAAAATTTAGTGAAATTAAATTGGATGGCACAAAAATCTGTCAGAAAAGCATCCTTTTGAAACTGTCACAAAAGTTATTAAAGTGTGACTACCAATATAACCGAATTTACAAATCTATATATATAAAAGAAAGTCGTGTTAGTTACTTCACTTATAACTCAAGAACGGCTGAATCGATTTAGCTGAAAATTGGCAGGGAGGTAGCTTAGAACCAGGAGAAGGACATAGGGTAGGGTAGGGTAGGGTAGGGTAGGGTAGTGTAGGGTAGTGTAGGGTAGTGTAGTGTAGGGTAGGGTAGTGTAGGGTAGGGTAGTGTAGGGTCGGGTAGGGTAGGGTAGTGTAGGGTAGGGTAGTGTAGGGTAGCGTAGGGTAGTGTAGGGTCGGGTAGGTTAGGGTAGGGTAGGGTAGGGTAGTGTAGGGTAGGGTAGGGTAGAGTAGGGTAGGGTAGTGTAGGGTAGGGTAGGGTAGGGTAGGGTAGGGTAGGGTAGGGTAGGGTAGTGTAGGGTCGGGTAGGGTAGTGTAGGGTAGGGTAGGGTAGGGTAGTGTAGGGTAGGGTAGGGTAGTGTAGGGTCGGGTAGGGTAGGGTAGTGTAGGGTCGGGTAGGTAGGGTAGATAAATGTTTGGTCTTTTTATGGCAAAACAAAGTTTGCTGGGTCAGCTAGTACTTAATAAAATAGACCGATTAAAACCATGCTTAAAAACTGATTGCAAAAATTGGAACGCACCTGCGCCCGACAGAAATTAGTAAACTTCCACTATGCCAATTTTTCAACTGAAAAAATATAGAGGGAAAATGAATCTGCGATCAGTTTCACAATCCATTGAGCTGAATAATAAAACTACGATGCGGTATAGTCGAACAGAGGCATCGATTTATAGCAAAATGTACGGAAAAATCGCAATCGTGCGATTGGGTAATGGGTTGAGGTGCTTGGTTATTCTGGCTCGATGACGAACTGAAAAATGTGTTTTATGTGAGTACAAAGTAATGATTTGTTAACAGATTTTTATATCTCTAATTCCACCATTACCATCATATTATTAATATATGTTACTATTATTTTTTACTGTATTAGAACATAGGATACTTTTTATCCCTTTGGAAAATTTTCAACCGCGTGAGGCCACCAACCAATATTATAAATATTAAATTCTGTATGCTCCAATGACTATATGATTATCAATCACGTCTCAACGACTGAAACTAACTCGATTAGGATATAGCATACTTTTTATTCCAATATTACTTTCCTGTGGCACAATTTTCAACTTTCTCGCGAGCAACGCAGATGAAACTAGTGTCATAAAACAATATTACATTATGACAGACTAGCATCTATATGGTCTGTGCTGGCTGTCGCATATGATAACTTTGAGGAACCATAAAATTGCAATCGTAAGTTTAGTTATGACTGAAATTATAGCTTTCTATTCAAAGCAGACGAAGCTTTATTGGTATGATATAAATTCACATTTTAGTAGGTACCTAGGCTATGAATTAAGAAACATCTGGTTAGGTTATAACCTAAATAGTCTTCAGAATTTAAGTCACGATCAAATTCAATTTTGTAGTTATGTTTTTAACCGAATTCCTTTTCCACTACGCTTTCACCTTGGGCTCAAGACAAATTCTAACAGCGCTGATAATTGTCGATATTCCAAATTGTTTCGGATTGACCACGTCATATTACATGGGATTGACATGTACTTCACATGTCAATCCCATAGGCACATTTCGGACCTTGTGGTAATCAGTACCGCTAAAAGAATGTCGCTTTGTCTTGTCTGGGCACTCTTCAATTAAAGTTCTGTTTACTGCCAGTGAATTTTGAAGCTAAAACACGTACAAAAAAAATAACTCCAATAAAATAAATAACTAATAAACAACGCGTTTTTGTTTGAAAATATTAGAAAATGAAACATAAAAAGCTGTAATGAGCTAATAAACTCAAGATTTTGCCTTTCCCTACCTCATTAAAGCTATCTTTTAGGGATAATAGAAACATTTTCTGAAATGTTACGATGAATTTCTTTTGCTTGGCGAATTTGTTAGGGAAAACAAACTCATGTGTGTTTAAACAATATTATTATGATTTTGATGAAGCTGTTACGGAAAGGAAAGAATAAGGAAAGAGAAAATATTAATAGGAAAACACAACACAGAACCATCACAAATTGTTTTGACAGGCAGAAATATGAGGTATTTTTAATTCAATGGTTTTGAGCAGGTGTAAGTTCTCTTGACAATGAACACCTTTTACTAAGGGATCTCCTTTTTTTTTGGTGTGAAATTATCCAATGACTTTATCTACTCTGGGTGAGGCGGGAGGGCGTGTCAGACTTTTACTGACTAAAGCCCACCAGTGTTCCTTCAGTTACATGAGCCAGGGCCGCGGTAACTCTTTTTCAAATATATCCGCGACCCAGGCTGGCATCGGCCCTCGCGTCTCGCGCCCCGTCAGTTTTTCTGACATCTCTTTGAGGTGCGCGTGGAACACAACGCGCCGTCAACTCGGGCCTGGTCCTTAGCGGGCGGCGAGCTACCCATTACTCGCTGTTCGCAAGCCCGCAACTCCCGACGCCCAGGGCGTCTCCTGCGGTGGCGAGGGATGTGAGGGCGTCTCCGTTGCGACTCCCTCACGCGTGGTAGGAGGAAGGACCTCCTATTTCGCAAGGGATCAGCTCAAAAATATAAAAGTAAATAGCTTTCCAGAACATCAGACTATGTTTGCATAACTCGACAAATTGGACGAAACAGGAGGTTTTTTTCTCAATTTCACCGTTGACTCAGAAGGATATGTTGTTCATTCTTTCATAATCGAATAATTTCAAATAAATGCATAGTCACTCTCTTTAACATGAACACAAGCGTAACGTAGCTTTCAATTGAACATGACAAAGTGCCCAATTAAATAACAGACAGGTACAAATCAGTAATTACTTTAACAAATAACATTTTTTGATCTTCTGGGAATCAGAACCAAATCAAAGCTACTCGTAACTGTCATTGTAGGAATAATATTACCAATATTTTTCTCTTTCCAGGAAACAAAACCATTACTTTATTTATCATTCTCAGTACAACTGAATTTGCGTTCGAAATTACTGACTTGAATGCTTTTTATTTTACTAGATATTTAACATATAAACATATATATATTTTACATATAAATTGTCTGCTTAGGAGAATCTCGTGGCTAAATAATAACACCAAAGGTTTTAGAGGAAATGTGGTCGCAGACATCCGACTGAATTTCCTAAGTAAAAGTCTTAATTCGAGGTTTGGCTCTCGCCTATTTTCTCCTCCAATATTGAACAAATTTAAAAGATATTTCATAAACTGAAAAAGAAAGAGTTATACTGTATCTATGTTTTCCAATTATTGCGTATATTTTACGCGAAGTCCGACACGCACTTGGCCGGTTTTTTTATTAAATTGTCTGCTTAAGAGCTGATCGAGTTAGGCTTTAAAAGCCTTAGATGGCATTTCCGTGCACAAACAAGCCGGTGAAACTCCAGCCCATCGATATTTGGGATTATTTGCACAGAACTTGCTACACTAGTTATTGAATCCTATTAAAACTTTACGTTCAAAACTTCTAGAGAGCAATTCTGTATACAAACAAGCAGGTGTCAAACACAATCGTGGCGATTCTGCAACCAAGTCTGTATATTGTTTAATCACCATAGCATCCAGCAGCCGTCGGATGTATCAGATATATTCACAAATTGATTTACCGTCCGCAAGAGCCCCGAGGCGTTCATCGATTTTATGCCCTACTTCACCCTCACTTTATGAACTTTGCAGAACGATAGATAAAAAACAATAGCTTTGTAGCTTGTACTATAAATAGATAACACAAGAGGACTTTATGAACAAAAAATCATATTTTGTCTCTTGATTTTCTAAGCATCGATTAGCTCGCGTAACTTTAAAAGACAATCAAAATGCAACCTTATTGCAAACGCTAATAACAGTTTACAAGTTGTTAATAAATGTGTGTTATTGATTTTAAATTGCGCATTATCGAAACTTGAGTAACGCCTGTCCATCTGAGGCCAACTTGATTGATTATTGTTTTCTCTGTTTAGGTAGGTCGGATTACGAGGTTGTCAATATAAACATCACTTGTGTCTACGCTTGTTAGTACTGAATCACTAATCGAAATACTGTTCTTACTCTTAGTACTTAAAATAACTTTAACAAGATTATTTTATTGACTAAACTAAGGCTGCTGAAGATTGGGTTACAGAAAAAAGAAAATGCCAGCTGCCTTCTTTCACACGCAATTTGTGAAAGTACTCGTATCTTTAGTGCCTATCAATAAGACTAGATCTAAATCAGCGTTTTTGTCGTTCACAATTGAATAACGAGACTCTTACAATATAATACAATGAAATGTTTAAGTTTATTATATAAATGTTTATCTACTTATGCACAGCAAAGCGAACTGGAAGAGGCAGCGTTCGTGGGTCTCGCTCTAGTTGGACCGATGGCCTTGTGAAGGTTGCGGGGATCCGCTGGTTGCGAGACGCATGGGACCGCTCAAAGTGGCGACGCTTGGGGGAGGCCTATATCCAGCAGTAAAATGTTACAAACTAAGAAAAGCGTTAGACATGGTTGCATTTTGTCCCCCGTTAACAAACATGGAGAGTAAATCATTTGGAAGACCATTACCTTTAGAAGGGTTTTCCTATAGGTGGCAAAAGATTTCCGATTTGCCGTCGACGCCATTCTCCTGGCAACATCCATAGAGGAGTGAGTAAGTTTTTCCAAAGACTTGAGTCGAAAGTGGCAACAGCGGTCTCGCAGTGAACAGAGAAAAAAACAAAATAATGGTAGTGGATCGAGCGGAAAGCTTGCAAATGTCACCTGCAACATTCCTGGCATTAACATTGCCGACCGCTGCATATACCTAGGTTCCCAATGCAATGCAATCTGCAATGTGTCCCCGAGATTAAGTGGCGAATCGAAATGGCAAAAGATGCTATGACCCGTTTAGTCAACATCTGGAAGAAAAGAGGAATTAGTTTTAAAAACCAAGATCAGATTGATACGAGCCCTGGTATTCCCTATCTTCCTGTATGAAGTGGAATCGTGGACAATCCTGGCCCGAGAAATGCAAAGGATTGATGTATTCGAGATTTGGTGCTGGAGTCGAATGCTAAGGGTAACCTGGACTTCGAAAGGCACCAATGCATCGATCCAGACCCAGCTCCGAGTAAAAGCTCGCTTGCCCACCATATTGGCATACGGGGAACGCATTCTTACATATTTTGGCCATACAATGCGAAGAGACGACGTGAATTTGGAAAGATTGATTATGGTTGGGAACACCGAAGGAGTAAAGATGGACCTTGAGTGAAAGACGCGTCGTCCTCCAATTTCTAAACGGTTGTAAGGGACGCGTGGACCAAAACCGGTAGAGTCAGATCATCTGCTCCAGATGTAATCCTTATGCTGACCACGATCGTCAAACATGAGGGACCGACCAAGAGAGAGAGAGACGTTCAGCAGTGGACGTCTTTCGCCTGAAATGATGAGGATGATTTTTAGAAAAGGAATACCCACACATGTGCTTGTTGCACTCAACATAAATACGAACTTACTAATTAACTAGGCAGGCAAACACTTTACTTGTGTTAACTTTATCACCACTGCTCTCAAAACAGCGCAGTATCCCCAACATAGCCCTAGAGGCATCATTGAACTCACGAAACATTTTATAATCTTTTTGTATAATAGGGTAGTATACTGAAAATTTGTCTTTTGTCCGTCAGGTAGACTGATAAAAAAAATTTGGACACGTATTTTTCTTTTGACACGTAAACATAAAATAACGATGTCGACAATACAATGGGTTGAAATATCGTGTAACGTCTTGCCGCTAGTACACTTTATACTGCCGTAGTGACGTCACAGTGGGGGCTTGTGAACTTTGATGCACTTATACTTTGTCATTTTTTGGTGCAGGCAAAAATTCGTGTCCAATATTATTTGATAATCTCACTGACGGACTAAATAGAATTATTATTTTTCTACCCGGAACACATGTATAAAGTAACATGTCTCGAACTGCAGCATGGCGGTTTGGGACATATGCTAAGCTCCACCCACTTACCTCCCGATTCTCACGATCGCTCCGCCAATACTCTAAATACTTAACAGTTCAAGAGCTATGTTAGTTTAGCTTAGCTCGCAATGCTGACTATTCATACTTAGGTTATATACTTTACAAAGTTTGCGGTTTGCACACAATGTTGTAAAACTACCTCTGCTGTTGATCTAAGCTAAACTCCTTACATAGCGTAGCTTCTAATCTGCCATTGGCTTTTCACTTTGTAGTGTCAGTAGTTAGAGCCTTCACACGTCATGTAAAAATAACGCTTAGTGACAGTGGAAGCGCTATATTTGCGTACGGCTGCAGTCGCGTCCTATAGTACTTGGCTATTTTTTTATAATATATGGATTGGTTTATTGTAAAAAAACGTAATAGGTACTTGTTTGTAAATGAAAGCGTACTGTTTTGGAATAGGCTTCTTCTTCTTAGCGTATCGATAGCAAATATATTCTCTAAATATTATTTTTGGCCCAGAATTCTGCCACGGCAATACTAACCGGTGACGCAGCCTTAAGGTCTTCATATGCACAGGTGACAGGGCAAGCCTCACATTCCTGGATTGTCGCTGAGATCTGTCACCCGAAGCACGGTAACGCAGTTTTTACTGCTCCCGGCGTAAGTGTCATCACTACAAAATTGGAATAGGCTGAAATCAATACATCGCTCAGTGCGCAGGTTAACGGCCAGCGTTCTTTTTACTTGACGGAAACTATATCTGCCCTAATAAACTAAAACTATTCCCAATAATAAGTTCATTGCCACATAAACTAACAGTTGTATCTGTGGTTAAATCAGAACGTAGACTATTGATTAAGATGTTACCCAATACTTGTAGCTCCGAGCAATATCAATAAACTTTGTCTTAATAACTCTTAACAGACTTATAGTACGGATGGAGAAAGAGATAACCGAGCCGGATAGTAAGGAATATCTATGTTACTGCGTATATAACTGTGATACATTATTTCGGACGATCTCATCAACCATCGGAATCCATGAGTTAAATGCAATCCGTACTTTAGCTCTGCGATTAAAATCGTTGGTTTTCATCAGCAGCATCATTCTACCGACACCTATTCTTGGGCTCTTTTTTACGACACGTATCTTCTTGTTCTTTTTGAGTCGATGGTGGATTAATGCTTAAACAGTTTTGGGCCCCGTTGGTGGCCAAGTTTATAGCGGAATCACTGGCTTTCATCAAGTCCAATATGACAATAAGACGAATATGTCATAGCATAATTTGTATACGTCCTGCATAGATATCATTTTGAGGAAGTTGGGTTTGTATTTGTACATTCTACGGCGAATAACAACTCCCTAAAATGCTACGAAAACACGCCCTATGCTTAACTGTTTTGCACACTGTACTCGCTAATAAATTGCTACAAATAAGTGGGTAGTATAGTTCACTGTAAAGTAGTTAGTACTACTTCGAGGTTTATGAGAGTTCGTCTAAGTTTAAATAAGCACTAACATAAAATGTTTCTGATAATTAATTTCGGGAAAGGTTTATTTTTTTGGCAAAATTTAAGTCGCGTTTGACCACTTTCTCGCCCGATGGCAACCGATGATGTCGACGACGGTGAAGCAAGCTTGCCTAGAAGTAACCTATTCACTCTTGACTTGGTCGTGGATTCAAATTCGGGCAAGTAGTACTAATGTGACTTTTTCAAATTCAAATACTTACTTTTTTCAAGTTTATCTTGGATATCACAGGCAACGGTGATAGAAAACGTTGTGAGGAAACCTGGACTTATATACTTAGTGTAAGTCTAAAATTGCCAAGTCAGAGGCCCGTGGAGTTCCCAGAGGTGGCTTAATTATTTCTGAATCCAGCGGTGGACAAATCTTCACACGAAAAAAAAGAAGTAATTTATTTGCCTCAGTTTATTTAATACTTTGCGCACACAAAAGTGCATAGGTGGATGCCTTAGTATGTCATGTATTTTCTACCAGTTGACTTTTTTCAGAGACAAATATCATTGTTTCGGTTTAGTCTCGGTAGAAGACCTACAGATAAACCTTATTCTATATTGTATTGTCCCAAAAGTGAAAAGTTCAATACTCAACCATTTTATCATAATACCAACTTTGGATGAGGTCTACAAGCAGTTTGGTGTCAAATGTTCTATCCTACGGTTTCACCCTTGTCTAAAGATGGGCAATCAACAGGATTCAAACCAGATTACTGGGTTTAAACCCATCTCAAGCCCATCTCTACTGTTGACATAAAATACACCATCACGTAAATAAACACACATTCAAACAGGTAGGCAACACTTTACCTCGTAAACGCCAATATTTCTGGATTATTCCGACCCGACAGTCTTCGCAAAGCCTTTGGGATACATCGGGTGGTTCCGGAAGAGCTCGTGTGCACCGTACGTCGGATATTGCTCTCCGATTGGTGTAAAAGGGAAAACGAGCTCGTTTTACCGAGCTTTGAAAAGGGAATGTGAAGTGTGAGTTGTATATTTTATTCTTCTTTCAAATTTATTGGATGATGTTAGGCTGATAACTGAGCTAAGTGGCTTGATATTGTGCGTAGTTTTTAAGCTTAATGAGCCATTTTAATGCTTATTGCTTCCTTGAAACGTTATTATTTCATTTTATTTTTCAAGATTATTGATTAACAACCTAAGTACAATACAATTGTCAGAGGGGTCGAACTAGGTACAGAGAGCCTCAATTTCGGCAAGATTAAGAGATTTGAGATTAAGTATATTAAAATATTTTGGATAAAATTTTGGGCAGTTGCATCATAATTTATTTGAAATCGACTTTTAAGAATGTTTCATTTTCATGAAATTCCAGTTCACAATTAAGCTGCGACAGCTAAGCTTACACAATATCACAATCTTCCTGTCCTTATAATAACCCAATTTATTTTTGGCGGCGCAGCACGTCTTATTCCAAACTTCTTTCTTCTTCCAAAATCTGTTATTTTTGTATTATTTTTTCTTTATCCGTAGAAGATCCGGTATAAGAAATATATGCTCTCATATGTTATTTAATGATTTTAATTGATTGATTTGATTTTTATTTCCGTACTAGATAATATCGATACCGGAAATTTCAATTGTCGTAAAGGACAAAACACGACTTTTCAGTAGAGCCAAAAAACAAAAATAAAAAATGTTTTTGTCTAATATCTTTGTCAAACAAAGAACTATATTCATGATGCCAAAAGAAATCCTAACTATTTTTTCGTGTTCTATCCATATACATTAACAAAATAAACCAAACTTAATTATTGACGAAAATGAGAGTCCTTTACAGCCCAAAAAAAAATAACTGAAGTACTTTACGGCAACGAAAAATTGGTTATGATAAGGTCAGATGTGTCGTAAAGGACTAATTTCGGTCATCAATGGGTGGTAAAAGTCAATTAAATCAGAGACTAAGGGGGTAAAAGGAACAAATAAACTAAAGTTCTAAATAGAAATACCTACAATTGGTAGTAAATCTATGTGAAATAAAATACTTTTTTTAATATTTTATTTAATATTCAAAATATTTAGTAAAAAAGTACCAAAAATGTTATTTTAATAGGAACTCAAAATATAAACTAAATGCATTGCTATTTTTTTAATTTAAATCGCAAGTTATCGTTGCGATTCTGAAAAACAACTCGATTTTTAGAATAATCAGTTAAATAAACTAATCTTCTAACTAGTTTTTTACTATCTAGTTTTTTAAAGTCAAACAATGTTTATCAACAGTCTTAAACTTAATAACAAAATAAAAATAATCAAAATAATAACAAATTTTATGCACCATTGATTAAATGGCAAGTAACTGCAGTCTTTTAAAATTATTAGTAATGAATTTAAAACATTGTTTTTAACATAGTGTTCTTTTATAATAATAAAATTAAAATAACCACTAAATATAGTATTGAAAAATCCTATTGTTCCAAAATTCAATGCTCCCAGCAGGGTATGAATTTGTGTCCCGCTAGGAACATTGGATAAACATTTTAAAAGTAAAATCTTAAACATCAATTGTGTCAATATCGTCTTCCTCGCCAGTTTTACGAAGAATGACCTAATCACTTCCTAAAGGCGGTAGATCTAAATACCTACTTCTTACGAAAACGCTTTGGCGTCTTTAGGAACTGATAAAGATATTCTTCCTGAAACTAAAGAGTAAGACGATATCGACACAATTGATCTTTAAGATTTTCTTTCAAAATGATCATCAATTTTCCCAGCAGGACATGAATCAGTTACCCCGCTTGGAGCATTGAATTTTGGCACAAAAAGGATTTTTTCAATACTATAACTTAGTGGTTATTTTAATTTTGTATCATACTAGCAGACTTTCGCGGCTTCGCTCCCGTCAAAATTATAGCCTATGTTAATAAATTTCGGGAAATTCAGGAATAATGTAGCTTTCCATAGGTCAAAGAATTTTTAAAATCGGTCCAGTAGTTTTGGAGCCTATTCGGTACAAACATACAAACAAACAAAAAAAACTTTCCTCTTTATAATATTGGTATAACATAGAAGACTAAGTGACAAATAAATAAGTTTCATTATCATTACTAATAATTTTAAAAGACTGAAGTCAAGTGAACTGACTTTAAAGGAGTAACCATGGAGTTTCTTGCCGGTTCTTCTCCATAGGAATCGACCAACCCGAACCGTGCACCTTTTGTCGACGTTTTATAAGTGCCCAGTGCCCAATGTAGGCCAATGTGAAATAAAAATTATTGATTTTAATTTTAGAATGTCAATTGTTTGATTTTTGAGTTCTGGTGAGCAACATTTATTTTTTTGTTTATTTTAATTTTATTATTAAGCGTAATAACTGTTTTGATAAAATAATATTTTGAGTTTAAAAAATGAAATAAAAAAACTAGATTAGTTTATTAGCTGATTATTCTAAAAAATCAGTTGTTTTTCAGTTTCGGCACCGATTACTGGCGATATAAATAAAAAAATGGCATAACATTTTGTTTAAATTTTGAGTTCCTATTAGAATAACATTTATGCCACTTTTTTACTAAATATATTGATTAATAAATAATAGATAATTAAAAAAAACCTTTTTATTTCACTTAGTTTTACTACCTATTTTTCTAAAAACTCGTGTTTATTTGTCCATTACGACAATTGAAATTTTCGGTATCGATATTGTTTATAATGTCGTATATCACTTTTCAATGCAAAAATGAGATTTACGATCTCATAAATAATGAAAAGATGACTTTACGCTCCCTACAAAAAAATATTTTTACGATACATCCCAAAAAGTAAAATTAAACGAGCTAGAGCTGTTGAAAATCCAGGTCGTAAGGGGCTTTTTTTTAAAGATAGAATTATTTTAAATATACGAATCGATAGCGCTCGCGCCGCTGATTCCAAATATATATATAACTCATTTTCGGCAAAATGTCCTTTACGACAATTGAAATTGCCGGTACCGTATATATTATATACCTTGATACATCGCAAATAGGTTGCTTAGCTCTTAGCATCGTGTACCGATGATGTTATCTATATTATCTAGAATATATTCCTTACCATAATTAAATAACATCATTATGAGGGTATATATTTCTAATTCAATTAACTTCCACATAATTTCAAAACAACATAAGTAGTTATTATAACATTACTATTAATTAATAGCAGTACCAATAACTACCTATATTAAAATGGTCCCTTCCTCAGCGATGTTACATAAAAACGCTTTACGAAAAAGGTCTCAGAGGATTCACTTAACACCATATGATAATGATGACCCCTTAATCACCAACAAACATTGCAACAAGCCTACTAAAGGGTTTATACACTGACAAGGCAGTGCCGGATTAAAGCCAGCTCAACTTGTCGGCTTCGAGCATCCGATAATATTCCGAGCACAAACTAGAGGCGCATGGGTCGCAGGAAACCGCCGCGGAGGCTTACAGACATGACATCTCGACAACTAGAGCCGGCGGCGACTGCCCAGCTAACCCCACTGCCGTTTCCGAACTACCCACGAGAATAAGCGGAAATGTTCCTAGTATTTCACTCTTGAATAAAATAGGCCTGGAAGATCCGAATCATTGCATGTAAATCGAAAAGAAATTGGATTTCTCTTGATATAAAACGCTTCAGTAGCAAAAAACTCAAAGATACATTGGAAACTAAAAATGTTCGAAGCGGTATTGCCTGGGGGCATTTAGTAGGCACTTCGTTTATTGGACGAGGGCTTTTAAACCCCGACAAGAATCGTTAAAAAGACCCCAGTGAGTCTTTATTCAAACTGTGAACGTCAACACTGAACGGTAACATACGCACTTTAATTGAACACCTTCATTTGTTTAGAAGTGATATTGAAAGGACGAATTCTACGTATATTACAACAACGATATGGAGGACGAATTCTATATTACAACAACAATATTATAGAGGACGAATTCTATATTGAAACAACGAAAGAATTCGTGTTGGACAATATTATGGCTTTGGTCTGAAATATATGTATACTTTGTGCTCTGGTCTATTACTGAAAGTGTTCTATCAGATAAACCTTGAACCTTGATTTGATTTAAAATTTGATTTAAAATTAATCTAAGATACGATTTCAGACTCCAGTACTCCACGCTTTGACCTACTAAAAAGACAATCAGATAATGGTGTTATCTGAATTCATTAACAATTCCGTATTCTGTGGACATGTCTAGAGTACTTACTGGTGGTAATCCAAAGCATCATTAAGGTTATCTAAGATAGGAAGTAATGGATTATTATCTCTTAAATTTAGAAATGTGGCGTAGAACTACCAATAAAAATCGCTGAAGTACCTTATGAAAATAAAATGTTAAAGGTCACTCAATTTACTGGCAATCTTTAAGAAAGTTTTCACCTCCTACTAGATTGTCGTACTCATGAATACGTATAAACAAATATAAACAGCAGATTTTTATTCGCCATTTCAGATTTCGGCCTATCGTAAAAGTAACTCATCTTCTTCCTATAAATACATTCATACCTATAAAATAAACGGATTGTCGATAGGCAAAGCACAACAATAAATATTATAGTAATGCCAATTTCCTTTGACATTCCTAATCCTGTAGTTACTTTACCTTTTACGAAACCCAGAATTCGATACGACCGTTTGATATTCCGGAACGATAAAATATAATAAATAAAGCTCTCGATTTATTAATAACTTCCCGTAAGGTGCTTTAAGAGATCTGTACAAATCTGAACTAATATTATGAAGAGGTACAACTGTTTGTTTATTTATGTACCCTCTTACAAATAAACGCAGTATAAAGTTATACCAGGTATAAACCAATGAAAATGTATGGGTATACCTTAGTTATACCTGGTATAACTTTATTCCGCGTTTATTAGTAAGAGGGTTAATAGATAATATCTGCCAGATTACAAAAATCTTTCTCTGACCTACGATAGCCAGTATCCAGTGGTGGCCCAGTGGCTAAGACCTCGCATCTCGTGCTTGAGGTCGTGGGTTCGTATCTGGGCAAATTCTATGCTGTGTGTGACTGTGTGACTTTCTAAGTTTATCTTGTACATCGCTGACAACGGTTAAGGAGAAACATCGTGAGGAAACCAGGACTTATAGTTAGTTTATTATATGATTGTGCTCCATTGGTGTAATTACTGCAAGGCGTTTCAGTGCAGAGGATAAACTAATAAATCAATCAAATCATAGATTGATTTCTATCCCGGAAAAGTGCTCGGATCCTATAGCATATGCCACGAAAGCAAAGCTCAGGGAATTAGCTTAGAAATTGGCAAAAATTCTTGTTTAACTTAATCATCATATCATCATCATCATATCAGCCGAAAGAAGTCCACTGCTGGACATAGGCCACCTCCAAGAGTCGCCATATTGACCAGTCAAGTGCGTCTCGCAACCAGCGGATCCCCGCTACCTTCACCAGGTCATCGGTCCACCTGGTGGGAGGTCTTCCATAGCAATGTCTTTCAGTTCGTTTAACTTACAGAAAGAACAAAATTCATTGAATATTCTATGCCTTAAGGAAAGGAAAATAACCAATTTGCCGTTTGCTTTTTTTAATTTTCATGTCAACGAAGAAAATTGCGGAGGCATCGTCACCAACTGACGTCATTTAAATTGTTTTTCTATTTCATAAGTATATTAAACTAACTTTGCCCGCGGATTTGCTCTTGTGGCTTATCCCTCAGAAGCTGTGCATTTTTCCAAGATAAAAAGTAGCTTATGGAATAGTGTACCTTTATTTATTTATCAATAGGTAAAAATGTTTGTTTATATGAACAAACTCTTTGCCAATTTATAAAATTAGTTAAGATTTGTATATTAATTTAAAGAATTACTCCTACCCTGCTATGTGTAACGATTTTAGTCTAACTCTAACATAATAGGCGTTTGCTGAAAAAAGCATAAATCAACGTACCTATCTACTATTTGATTTATAAACTACACATAGAGACATTGGAAATAATTGGACATCAGCACAGGAAACTCCCCCGAGGGCAAAACTGATTAGACTTCAATTGTTGATGTGAACAGAGCTCGTATTCTTAAAAGCGCCAAAAGATTGATGACCTGAGGAAGACAGGAAAAATGGGTCAAGTGAAATGCGATGCCCAGACTCGTTTTACGAGGAATTTACCGATTTTGGTAACAATGCCGTCAAGACAAATAATGTTCCGAGCGAGAGACGTAATACGGCTTGAGACGTACGTTTAAGTGAATGTAATCTATTAAGGATAGGGACGACATAGCTAGTGTGACGAGTTGTCATCACAACCAATAATACTTCTACAACTTCACTCTCCTTACAAGTTTGGCATTTTCTAGGCGACTACTTTAAGAAGGAACAGCAAAATAAAGATGCAAGGAAAGGTCCTTTTTAAATGCGAGTAAACCATGACCTACAGCTAGTTCTGTAATACCAAAATAAACGCCAGAACTAAACTATTGAAGTAGACGTATTACCGCTAACAGGTCCGCTATAGCTTAGATGACAAGACAGTTGAGTGCTCAGTCATTAGGCCGTTATGTCGCTGACATACACGAAGATACAAAGATAGCTAGATCGGCTCGTGTTTTTGTTACTAAATAGAAAGGCTAACTTTGTTTTTCAGGCAAAGAATAAGCATTAATTTATTTATTTTAATTTTAAATCTATTCTTTCCCATTGTGATACAAATGCCACTCCTTTTTTTCATGTCATTCCTCTCGGTTTAGTGCAATGGGGCAAATGGTTAAGGCAAGCGTGCTTCACCGAAGGCCACATCATCGCTTACCATCAGGCGAGGTAGTGGTCAATCGCGAGACTATCGATATTAGAAAAAAAATATGGGGGCTGCCGCGTATGAATTCACCTCTAGAGGCACTGGTGTAGCGTATAGTCTCCGATATGGCTAACTTCACTATTTGTGTTGTGAGTGGGCGAGTTTTTAGGGTTCCGTAGCCAAATGGCAAAAATCGGCACCCTTATAGATTCGTCATGTCTGTCTGTCTGTCCGTCCGTATGGCACAGCCACTTTTTTCCGAAACTATAAGAACTAGGCTGTTGAAACTTGGCAAGTAGATGTATTCTGTGAACCGCATTAAGATTTTCACATAAAAATAGAAAAAAAACAGTCAATTTTGGGGGCGCCCATACTTGAAACTGAAACTAAAAATTGTTTCTTTTATCAAACCCATAGGTGTGGGGTATCTATGGATAGGTCTTCAAAAATGATATTTAGGTTTCTAATTTATTTATTTTTTAAACTGAATAGTTTGCGCGAGAGACACTTTCAAAGTGGTAAAATGTGTCCCCTCCCCCCTGTAACTTCTAAAATAAGAGAATGATAAAACAAAAACAATATATGATGTACATTACCATGTAAACTTCCACCGAAAATTGGTTTGAACGAGATCTAGTGCGTATTTTTTTTTTAATACGTCATAAAACGTAAACTGCAATTTACCAAGTACGGAACCCTTCGTGCGCAAGTCCGACTCACACTTGGCCAGTTTTTTCATAATTATTTATGTACACACAAACCACTTAACAGAGAAATGAAGTAATACAGATAGAAGAGCACAAAGGCACTGCTTATTTCAATAGAAATTTGCTGATGTGAATATTTTGCAATACCTCGGATTGCTAATGGCAAATAAGAGTAACAGGTCAATGTCATTTCTAAGGTATTAAATATGATTTAATTGTTAGTTTAGTTTACAAGTCCTTAGTAGGAAGGTAACAAACTTTGACAGCTATTGACCTTAGTCAACGTTCCATGTTTAAAATGACGTTAATTAGTTCATCCTGATTGTGGACCAATCCTGTCGATAGGCGAAAAGCTCGTCCCGCCTTCTTCGCCTGGATCAGCCGCGATGTCGACGGACATTTCCAGCATTCATTTAACTTGAGATAATAGTTATTATAGCAAAACATAAATAATATAATGTCTTAAACAGCAGTCGTTGATTTTAATTGGATTTTACTAACTTGATGGATACTGGATATCCCACGAGAGCGAGCCCGCGAGAAAAAGCTCGTATTCTAAAACACCAAAGCTTACGAAGCGTTTTTGTGTTCACGGAATTTCAGGAATTAAAACGGAAATGTTTCTCTTAAAACATGTTGACAAATGACAAGCCAAAGAGGGTTTCCTAAAAAATAAATAAACCAGAAACATAATCATTAAGATTCAACATCCTGTCACTGGCAGAATAACAGACGAAAATTCAGAATGCTGTTTGTTGTACTTGTGGATAGGTACATCATTCTTGTTTTCCTCTTGAAAACTGTTAATAAAAAGATTTCCAGCACACTACCTGACCTTTCAGCTTTTTGGACACATGGGATTTATAAAATATTCGGTGTATACAATAGCTAACCCCTTTTTTTCTTGTCGATAGTTTTCCTTCTACATACTTTTGGCCGAAACAGGCGGTATTAATAGTAGTGTTAGTGGTATTCAGGTTCTCAAAGTTGCACTTGTTTTTACATTGGGGCACTTCAACATGTGCGTCATGATTTTGAGCTTACCCTTTCAGGAAGAAATTCCAACAAATTGGTAGTTTCCAATATCATTTCTAGTCTGACTTTAGACACTAGTTCGGTGTCCCATGTCCGGAGGCATGTTATATTTAGAGTACCGGCCGGCCGGTAGAGTAGGCACCTACCTAATAGCATCGAGTTAACATGGACACCTCGCTCACTTGACTAGCGCTTGTCATGGAAATTATACTTATATGACAGCTATTGGGTAGCTAGAGGAGATCGTGGCTTAGTAATAATTGCTGCACGGGTCGATTTTCAAGGTTAAGCAATGCTTGCCGAGGTTGGTCCTTGGATGGGTGACCATCAATACCATAAAAAATATACAGGACCACCAGTTAAGTCGACCTAGATGAACCAAGAGGTTGTAGTTTCCATTATACCTGACTGATTTGACTATAAAACACTGTACAAGTACTGAAAACGGTAAAGTTACACCTGTGGGTGTAACTTTACCGTTTTCATGATTTTGGACTAAGAAGTTGAAGTTTCTTTCCAATTTTTTGTCTTTTGGCCTATTTTTTTGGGTTTTCCTCTAAATTATTTGTGTTTGAAATTGTTGTGTAGTTCATAAGTTCCTTTAATATTCCCAATCTAAAATTGCAGTTAACTGAACCAACTGGGTCGTAGTAGACGATAAAGGAATAAATTCGTAAAAAAATTTATTTTCAGAATTATTAAAAAAAAAGTCGGTGACAGTCATGCTGCAGATGTGCTTAAAAATTTCCTATCCAAAAAGGTAGTTATACCTTGTTTAAAGTCTTTTTCTATGACTTCTGATAATATCCTAACTAGTTGAAGCTATAAGGGTATAACATAATATAAGGGTATAATATAAGGGTATAACACAATTCATAGAAAAACTTTGTTGGCGGGCTCCCAGGTAGTAGTAAAAAATAACGGTACTTAAGCACCAAATTGATCACTTGGGTCAGAAGTTAGTCAAATCAGTCAAGAATGATGGAAACTACAATCTCTTAACCTGCAACCCTACATGGGACATACCGAAACTACTCCGTGCCTCAGAAAGAACGTGAAGCCATTGGTTGGCATTTGAAGATCTTTGACAGTCGTAACGGTAGTCAGGAGCCTTAAAATCTGACCCCAGTTTCTGGTTTGTGGAGGTCAGATAGGCACTTCCTCCATGAAAAACACTGGCATTCAGCTGAATCCAGTTAGACAAGCGATCCGGCCATTTTTGTCATTTTGACGGAAACGTGACGGGTCGACCGGGCGCGATGGCGCGAATTGCCCGCGCGCGTCTAAAACGCCGTTATCTTGAATGTTTTGTATGGGAACCCTTCATGAAACTTATGTTGTTAAAATCGTAATGAAATAAGCTATATTTCAAATGGTTTATTTCAGTTTGGACTTGTTAAATATTGGTAAATAAATTGTAAAGTCAGCAGAAGAGAAATTTTCTCAGGTTTATTTTACAAAAGAAGATAGAAAAAAGAAAGTAAACCATTATTATGATTTTTTATTATTTTTTATATATTATTACACCCTATTTTACATAAATCAATCATTAGATCACACCTCCCGATACATTTTTTTAATAACACAAGCTTTCAAAATTACGCCTCATGTCGTTGATCCCGCCACCGATATAAAAATTAGGTGCCTAAAGTAGCGAGCGTTGGGGTTGGCGGCTGTCTGAGTGGTTATTTGTCATCCTCGTCTATTACACTACATGTTGGTACATACACGACTGAGATAGGCATAGTTCTAAAAAAAAAAATAAGTCAAATGTTGACGTCTGTGAAGACATCTGAATCAGTTGGTGTCACGTTTCATGCGAAATGTGACACCAACTGAATCAGTTGCTGTCACGTTCGACTGGATAATCTTACTACTAATATAAACGTGATAGTTTGTGAGGATGGATAGATGGATGTTTGTTATACAATCACGCCAGAACGGCTGAATTTATCTGGATGAAATTTGGCACAGCGATAGAATAAAGTCTGGAATAGCATATAGGCTTCTTTTTATCCCGGTGTAATGCTCCCTTGGGATGCTAAAATACATTTCACGCGGGCGAAGCCGCTGGCAGAAGCTAGTATCCTCCTAATATATCCACACACACATCCATCCAAACTTTCACTATTATAATATTATCAAGATTAGTGTGATTGGGCGAAGAACTAATACCACGCGGGCGGAATCGCTGGCTGAAGCTAGTTACCACTCATTCTTAATCAGCAGGTAGTGACTACGAAAACTTTTTTCCACTATGGCTACTATGGTTATAAACACCAATTTTTTTTAAAAAAAGAGTAAGTATGGAGTTTCTTGTGCGTTCTTCTCCATAACAATCTACTTTATACTACACCTGCTCGGAAAGTACCTTGATACTTTATCAAATTTACGGTAGAAAGTACGTCATTGCATATCGAACAAATATGCGGCGAGAAAACGCATCTGAGCGGGAGAGAAAAGTGTATGAAAATCCATTTCTTACGTGGTTTTTCTTTTTTAATTTTGTTTAAGACTATGCGCTGGTAACCTAAATATCAAAAGCCAAAAAGATTTTACAGTGAATTTTTATCTCCAAGTTCGCTAAATGACACTGGCCACTAGCTGTGTGTTGGATGGTGTCAAACAATTTGAAAAAAGAACATGTGAAAATTGCAGACGCCATTGGGGCCATTTTCAATTTGTGTGTTGTTTGAGGATTCAGTTTTCGTAGAATGTACTATTCCTCGTAGGTGTAGTATAAAGCACTATGTATCACTCGAGAGAAAGTGCGATTCCCGATCTCGGGTGTTTTAAAGACCTCTCCTACGGCTCGGGCTTCAAACGACACCCTCGACGGTAATCGGTCACTTTCTCCTCTCGGTGAACAATGTACTATTCCGAATGCACGGTAGAATCAATTTTTTTTTTTTTTTTTACATTTAATTTTTTTTTTTATTACTTTTAGATTTTGATTTTAATTTATGAGACGTTCAAAAGTGCCGTTTATTGGCCTAATTGAATAAATATATTTGACTTTGACTTTGGTTAATTTAATAGCTCCAAGAATAGGCCAATTTAAGGCTCGTCCTACCAGCCTAAATTCATAACTCCGACATTGAAAACTTTTTCTAATAATAGACGAAATGGCAATTAAATTAAAGAACTTTTAAGCTTACTTTACGGAATGTTTGAATACGAAACTTTTATAACTAAATAGCTCTTTGAAACTTCGTTCAAGTTATAGTTCAATTTGAGGAAATTGAACTGCCCCTGATTCAAGAAATGGAAGATTCTAATTTGATTGTTGTAATTAAACAGGTTTTAATTAAATCTGGGTTTGGATCTTTGGTTATTTATAAATTGATTAGTCACACGTTGTGTTGTGAATGGTTGAGCAATATTTAATTATCCACTTACACTGACTAGCGCAGCAAATAAATAACACTGAGGTTTGCTGTAAGAGAACCCAATTATGAGTTAAGCTCGCCTTTGTCCATACGTTGTCGTTCTGAATGTGTATATGTTTGTTTTATGTGCTATAAATAAATGTAATCTAATATATAAAAATAAGTCGGTTTTCTTCCTGACGATATAACTCCAGAACGCATGAACCGATTTCAATGGTTTTGCATTCGTTGGAAAGGTCTCGGGCTCCGTGAGGTTTATAGGTAGGGTAGGGTAGGGTATGGTAGTGTAGGGTAGTGTAGGGTAGTGTAGGGTCGGGTAGGTTAGGTTAGGGTAGGGTAGGGTAGGGTAGGGTAGTGTAGGGTCGGGTAGGGTAGGGCAGGGTAGTGTAGGGTCGGTTAGGGTAGGGTAGGGTAGGGTAGTTTAGGGCAGGGTAGGGTAGGGTAGATAAATGTTTGGTCTTTTTATGGCAAAACAAAGTTTGCCGGGTCAGCTAGTAATACGAATATAAATAAATGTATTTAGCAAAACCTTACTTTTTTCTAAATAATAAAATTCCTACCAGTTGTCATACCAACATAGAAAAACACACGTTTGATATCTACGTAATAAACAACAACCTTATCTGTCAAATTGAAGTGGAGGATACTTAGAATTTAGGGACAACATTTTAGAAACTCACTAGTTTACTACATCTGCACCTACCTTTATCCTAGCACTTTGTAAACGCCTACAAGCACTGTAGGGGATAAACAGATTAAAAATTACTTATGCATGCCTCGCTTACACTGAATCACTATAGTTTGCCTCCTCTATTTACATTATGACGGCATTGCACAAAACCCTGACAGATGTACACAGAACATTACTTAGAGTATGTGAGGATACTTCATAAACCAGAGCGTATGTATCTCTTGTAGGTACAAGCCATGTACAAGCGCCTACAAAGGTTCAAGAGTATGTTAGCAAGTCCGTCTTGCGATCCTGCTGGGATTTGGGCTTATGTTCTCACCAAACTAGAGCAGTGGAGCAGAAGATTTAAAATGTACCTGTAACAATTGAAAAGTGAATGTGTTAGTGATAAAGTTATTCTGTACTTCTTCTCGTTTGTGTTTTGGAAACGATTTCTGGGAAATAATCATCGACACATCAAAAATTAAACGCAACGTCGAGTGCTATTATTGTGATTCAATCACTATAGTGCAAGCAAGTTTGGCAATTTGGGACATAAGTTTGAGATAATTTTCGTGCCCGAAACGACCGATGAATTTTAATGCTCAAGAGGCTCTGGAGACAAATTGACTGTCTATTAGCGATAACGATTGTCAAAAGTTCAAAACATTTAGGATTGACTACGTGACGCTTCAGAAGCGTTCAATTCTTGTCAGCCACTGGTGATAGAATGTTAGTTTTTCGTGGTGAGATTGTAAAAAAAATGTTTACAAAAAATTATACCGACTTCCTAAACAAAACACTACAAAGCGAAAAATAACTTTGTTTTCGGCAGTCGGTTTATTGTTTTCGTAAAATGATTATTTTTTCTGTTTTTAGTTTTGGTACCTTATATTACCACGAAAATAATTTATAGCCAGAGAGCTTCTCATTAAAACTCTAAAATCTGAAACATACACAAAAAAACATACATTTGTATTGAATCAACTTTTATATTTACAGTAAAAATAAACGATATATCAAACTATTGAATGAGCTGTTTGACAGTATACATTTAAACCAGCAAATCGCTGCCAACAAGTTGGAAACCGCTCGGAAAAGAACATAAACAAGTCCCGTCCTGAAACAACATAACTTTATAGGTATTGGTTGCCTATCCCCATGGGAAAAAGGCGTGAGTTTATGTATGTATGTATGGTTCTTTGGTTACTTCTTATAGAAGTCTCTTGAACGGTGTTACATACTCGTACGATAGCTACTGAGGCTTCTAAGTGTAAACATGGTTGAAACACGAATTTAAAACATTCCTTTTGCTGATGAGCAAAAATTTTATGTTCGTGTTTTTTATCAAATTAAATGTTATAGGATAAATTAGTTTAATTAACAGTTTAATAAGACGATTTTGAACTTCTATATTCATATTAAAATATATATTTTTTAAACTGTTTGTCGAAGTTAGCAATTTTTTAATGCCCACGAATTCGTTGCAGAACGTGACCGGCTTATAATTTTAGTATGGTTTGTTATTAGTCTGACCATAAATATATATTATAACTATCGACTGTAATACAATAATTAAGGATATCTAGTCATAAGGTGTCATCATTTATGTAGACCTCTGTACTCTGTGACATTATACAATTTTCTTTCATTTTATTTTTTTCTAACATCGTTACACAAGACATACGTAACTGAGTTTTTCTACGGCTACTCTTTACTACATCTTTCTACGTATCACAGTTACTTCTTCTTGTTAAATTCAAATGAAAATCTTATTACGAGTTTCGCGGAAACGAGTCCCGACACCAGCGAAGCAATTTGTGTCGCTAACCGTAATTTTAAAACTGCAATATTTTCACTCCTCTTCAGTTTTTAATTCTTTTTAAAACCCTGTCTTTTAAAGAGTTTTGGATACAGATTTTGCTTTCCATTAGTAGGAAAAAGATATATAAGCTCTTCAAAATATACACAGCACGTTTGCAGTATACTGAATTTTTTATGCACAATTTTATTTGTTCATGAAAACTGAGTATCAGCTATTATACATTCATATGACTTATCCACTGAAGTAATTGTAAATAATTTTTTGTAGGCTCATAATGAAGGATAAAGAGTAAGTAGGTGGGTACTTCTGATCACGGATAATCGAAAAGTATATATGCGATTGACATTGTTGGCAGAGTTCATGACACGCCTGTAGTGCGTAAAGAGGTAAGCAGTTAGGCATAGTTATATAGATAAATGTATATTATACTCTTTATCAGTATCATAACAAAAATTCAAAATATCTTTAGAGTTAGATATGGTACCTTGTAATAGACCACTAGAGCCTAGTGATTTATATCTAATGACTCTAGACACAAATCTAGCCTCCCAAGCTGTCACTGAAAATCTCCTAATAGATATACTAAATAACATTTTGTTCTAATCGGAGATGGAATTCAAAACCCCACGTTCAACAGTTGAGACAACGACTTAATCGAGACAGTCAATTTATCAGAAATAAAACCCCGAAATACTCCAAGGACTCATATAATTACCCTCTTTTCGTCTCTAACAACAATTTTAACAAGACCGCAAAACCCTTGTTACTTCAGATTTACACCTTTTGTAGTGAAATTACTAAGGGTATTAAAATATACATTTACGGTTCATTATGTAGGTCTAGGTACCTTTGTAAGCTTATTTACATTTTCATGTGTGCCCACTGCCCTATTTAGTTTTAAAGAGCCATTGTTTGCTTTGCGGTTGTAAAAGTTTAGAGGGTCTCATTTTAGGCTGACCAGTGGAAAAATAATAGACATTAATTTTAGGTACCACCTGGCCATATAATATCAGTTGGGTGGTACCACCTGGCCATATAATATCAGTTGGGTGGTACCACGGTGGCATATGTATAGTAAAATGGTTTTTGGGAACAAATAATATTCGAATCGTTTTCTAGAGCACAATATATGGATGACAGAAATTATTGTTCGAAACTGTTGTCAAAACAAATTGACGCAATACAAGACGCATGACGTTGCCGCAATACTTATAAATTATGATGCTGACTTATATAAGTTATAACCTTGTTCCAATCGCATTGCGGAACAAATCTCATTTACAAACCATATATCTTAAACAAATTGTCATTATTTTTATCACAGATAAAGTTTGTCTGTAAGTCCAAAATATATGGTCTAACTACCGACTTGTCACCAGATCAAAATCAAACATTTTGTTCTTTTAACAACTGAAAGCACTGGTAGAATGCCACTTTGTCTACAGCCATATTGCCTGGTTTTATTTACTGTCTTGATTTGCAGATGTCTTCATCTTAATTTCAGGCAAAAGACGTCCACAGCTGGACATTGGCCTCTACCAAGTGTCACCTAGCAGGATAACTCGCATCTAGCTGATTCCCGCAGTTTAGTAGTGTCTTGGATTAATTTAATAAGTCAATAATGACACTGAAAGTATACCTTTGCCACGAGCTATATTTTTCAACCCAAAACCTGGTCCTCAAGGTCCTACCACCCGACTGTTAGGACCAAAAAAAAAAGAGAAAATTATGAGCTCGAAATAGATACATGTTTCCCTCCAGGACATTTATGTTCGCCGCAGTTATTAATTCTTTCTTTTTAATGTGATCATCCCTTGAAAGTTACAAGCGGGTTAAGTTATTCGCTGGCGGCTATTTGAGGGTTACTCTTTGTTTGTGTTTGACTTTAAAGTGTATTGACTCGTGAGTTTGCCCGTATTTAAGTAGCTATAAAGAGTAGTTAATGACTTTGCCTTTTTGTGTGGAATTGGTAAATTCGGCGGCATAGGTACTTTGAAGTTCCTCTATTTATGTTTAATGTTTTAGAAGTAACGTGAGGCAGTCTAAAACTGGGGCATGTTTATATTTGTAGTACAACACGTAATGTTTTAAAATGAGTTAGGTCAAATAATTCATTTTTATAGTTTTGCGCAGACATAAATTAATTTTATATTTCTGTAAAACACGTAGGTACCAAGCTGCCTATGTTCAGATATGCCTATGATAACTTATATTTTCAAGTCAGCAACCATTTTAGCTGGTATTATAATCACTCTTTAACGTTGTCACCTGGCTTAGCCTGAGGCCAGGAGTCAGTGTCAGCGACACAAGCCATCTCTAATAAGAGGGTAGGGGCCGGAACACCACTAGGACTCAGTGCGAATGGCTGTGTGTGTGTGTGTACGTGCAGAGAGTAATAAAAAAAATAAAGATAAATGCCACATCTCGTTGAATTTTTGGTCCTCGGAAACGCCGGTTTCCTAGTAATACTGCTGTTTCACAATACGAAGCAACAACAAATTTGATACCTACTTTATTGATCACGTTCAGCACAGTTTGCCGACCAGCAACTTAACAAGCACAATAATTAAAGGTTTATCTACTACTAAATCAATCTAGCTACAATCTAGGAGTCTTTAAGTCAAGAGTGAATAGGTTACTTCTAGGCAAGCGTGCTTCACCGTCGACCACATCATCGCTTACCATCAGGTGAGATAGTGGTCAAGCGCGAGCCTATAATATATATAAAAAAAAAAAAAGAAAAAACTACTACTACTGCTATTTTCATCTCAAGAATCCAGTCGTGACCGACTTTCTAGGAAAATGTAACATAATAATAAAAAAATGGTATTTTAGTAATGTTTTTCTGCGTTGAAAGTGTAAGAAACCCTTTTTGGTCCTGACCGTAAGGATCAATTTGGGAGAAGTAAAGAAAATACCTTAAAATGACGTTAGACTAACGGTATTGGGGTAAATGTTTTTCTCACGTAAAAATGTTCCTTAGGTTTAGGTTTTTATTTAGCTCCTACTAGCTGTAATTTATGTAGGTACCGAACTGCAGTCTAGATCAACTGTCTCTGCTAAAAACATTATTATCAACATCTTCATAATTTGATATTATTTTATATTTTGGTTGAAATGGTTGTTTCTTATAAACTCGTTCCATTCTCAAAAGGGAAAATCCATGCTATATTTCAGAAAAGTTTTAAGGACCTACAGATTCCAACTTTTAACAGTCAGCAACAAGTGAAAAGGACCGATCCAATCGATTAGTTTCCTAGTAAAAGACTTTTATTTGTTCCAATATTTGACATTTCCTTAAGGAGGGAAAGTCAGGAGGCTTTGTTTTCCTATTATTTTTTGCACAAATTAAGCCGACCACGAACCTCTCAGCAGTTTACCTTTTTAGGTCATCGCTCCGCTTTTTTGTCGGTATTAGAAGATGCCTCAATGTACATGTGTATGGGACGGCCCTTTGTCCAGTATAAAATATTTGTTTCATGCACAGGTTTCGTGATATGTCCATTTTAGTTCTTTTTATACAATAAGTTACAAAGCGGTGAACTAAAACTGTTTTAATATCTCTGGGAAGGAAAAGTTAATAGCAGACCAAATATAAATGTGGAAGTAAAAAAAATATACATCTATAAAAAAATTCAATAATATCCAATGGCTATATGAATACTACAACGAATGAAATAATTATTCAAAGAATAATATTAACTAAACAGAAAAAGATCCTCCACTTCTTCAAGATAACTCACGAAAATTTTCAAATCACAATATTTCTTCTTATTTTGAGCTTTTAAAATTACTTTCTACATCAGGGACACTTGATTTATTTGTGAACCGTTTCGACGACATTTTCTTTTGCAAATATACGAGAGAGGTGTCCTAAAAAAATAAACATTGACTAAAAGACTCGAGAGGAGAAAATAGACCCAAGAAAACCCTAGTAAAATAAGGTAGAAATAACGTTTGTTGCCCGCTATTCATTATTGACTAGTATATATATTGACTTGGCCGGGAACATGGGATATTTAGTATTGGTACTTACTAGGAATTTACAAAACTAGTTCTTATAACTCCAACGTTTCATTAAACTGGAGATGTGTTTTTGTTTTTTTTGGTGTTTGCAGCCGAATCAAAACCTACGAAGGGCAAAATTATTGTAAATATTTTTACTATAATAGCACCTATTTTAATCCCAATGTTATTCTTATCTGTATCGGTGCACGTATTCAAGGTAAGCTAATTCGCAACATAAAAATAATACTGAAAACTTCACAAAACAACGTCAAAACACTTAACGAAAACCCAACAAGATATTTCAAAACAAAACCACTTCCTCAGTCTAAAATTAGCCCAACAGTTTCTTGACATTGGGACAAAAATCTACCGTCGGGTAAGTTTCCACAAACATACGTGCCATCAGCGAATGACAAAAGCACACTCCAGGCTGGCTGCATCATTAGCAAAGACTAGAACAACTCCACTAATTGGGCAGACCCTCAGCCGAACACTGCCGGCGGGCTTTGAGCTCCTAGTTCGATTTTGGAGAGAGATAAAATTAGAAAGACCCCTACAGGTGGCTTTGTAGAGTTTACTTGACTGGAACAGTGAATAAGAGTGTAGCTGGACAAAGTAAAGTTAACAATGATACCACTTATGAAGCGTTCTAGGTACAGGTAAAACTACTGTAAGGAAAAATAATTGTTTTTTTTCATGCGGCCTACACTTTGGCACTTGGCAGTTCACGTAAAAAGTAAAAATGAATGCTAAAATTATGACATGTAACCTATCTTTAAGGTACAGACTAAATCACGTAGATTATAATTATATTATTATCTGATCCGCAGTCGTCACGTTCAACAAGAAAAATGGTAAAAATTATAAGTTCAAAAACTAAAACCCAAATAATAAAAAATAACGCTCTTAAAAGTATGAAACAAGAAAATATACCTGTAAATTTACCGTTAATGTATGTTGTCGTGTATGATATGATATAATGAATGCTATTACCAATGCCGAGCTTTTAGGTAATATTTCATTTCTTTGCCTGCAACAGCTTTGAAACTATCCAGTTTACACAAAGCCACTTGTACGTTAAACACTTGCCCTTTGTGCTATACAGTAGATCATCTTATCGGATTACAAACTGATGTACTAGCGATTAAACACAATAGGTAATAGGCAATTAAGCGATTGCATCAGGCGGGCACTCATTCGTCTAATGCAATTACTAAAATGCTTTCAAACCGGAAAGTTGACGTCATCCATTCTAAAGCATCGTCCATACTGGGCTAAAAGAGCTAAATAAGTGAAAGTTTTGTAATGTTTTACAAATCTATGTTTTTTGACTTGGCACCAAAAGTAGTTCTTTGATACGGGGGCCTTTAAAACCTCAGTTTCCAGCCAGTCCCTACTCTTTTATAAGTCTGCAGAACTTTGATAAGAACTGTATATACCTGATGAACATACCTTTTTTTGGGTGGGAAAACATCCAGTGACTTCTCCCGCTCTGGGTGAAGCGGGAGGACGTGTCAGAATTTTACTGACTTAAATCCACCCGTGTTCCTTCAGTTGCTTGTGCCAGGGCCACGGTAAGTCTTTTTCAAAGTTTATCCACGATCCAGACAGGCATCGACCCTAGCGGACCCCGTCAGTTTTGCTGACATCTCTTTGAGGCGCGCGTGGAACACAACGCGCCGTCGACTCGGGCCTGGTCCTTATCGGACGGCGAGCTACCCGCTGCTCGCCGTCCGCCAGCCCGCACCTACGGTGGCCGGGAACCGTCTTGCGACTCCCGACGCCCGGGATGTCTCCTGCGGTGGCTGGGGGCGTGAGGGCGTCTCCGTTGCGTCCCTCACGCATTCCGCCTCCTCCTTCGCGAGCATTACTGCTTCGCAGAAGGAGATGACAGCTTCCTATGCCCTCTCGCTCCGTACTATGGCCTGAACCAGGGCCGGACGCGAGAGGTCGCCACCGCCGATCGCTTCCACGAGGACACGGTGTTTCTTCGCCCAAGCGGGGCAGACCTCCACCGTATGATCCACCGTCTCCTCCAGTAATGAACATACCTAGGAAATATTTTTTTTTAATATGTAATTGGTGTAATGTAGGGTGATTCAAATTTAATAGTTAAGAAATCAATGAGAATACTTTATCGACTGGCTACTTCTACCCATTCATGCATCCATATATAGTCTAGCAAACTAACTGCTTACCTCATTATAAGAAAACACTGCTCAAATGTGAGACTTGATTTTTGCTTTAGAAATTTACTTGCCTAATAAATATCGAAATAATCTTAATTTAAAATGTTTGCCATTGTAAACCAAGCTTATCATTGGCACAACTTCATAATGGAGAAGTCTTTTATGCTTTGCAGTATGCTATATGACGTCAAAAACATTAGCTCAGGTGTTATCAGCTGGATCGATGTAACTGGCTTTAATTGGCATTAAGGGGCTGAGTTTCATTAACACGATCCATGTATGGGTAACTTTTTTTTGTCATTATTTTATTCAATTGCTTTGTTGGCAGTGAAATGGGGTGCATTAAAAAGTTTCAGCGAGCGACGGCACTCTGACGACACGTCTTTTGTGTAGTCAAGAGTAAATCATTTATTATGTACATTAATGTACATTGTTCAAGTAACTATCATCATTACTAGGAGCCTTAGACAAAATGTTATTCTAGCAGCAAAGGGAATTGTCTAAATGCCAAAATGTATGTTAACGGTAGCGCATCTCAATCCTTAATGACTTCTGGCAGTCGTTATTACCGACAGGATATCACTTTGTCTGAGGCCTAAGTTCTGAAAATGCTCATGAAGGTCGAGCCACGAAGCAAAGCTAGTACAAAATAAATCCAATACATACTCAAACACTCGAACAAAATAACTCCGAACAACTTCAAAAGTTGGCAAGACCCAAAATTAATTAAGCTTGCTAATTAAAAATTCAATGGTCCTAAACGTAAGTTAATGAATTACGAATTATCCCACCTCTCTCGAATTTTAATTTAAAATGCAATGATATTTCAGAACAAATTCGGCGCCCCTGCGGTTGACGCTTTCAAACTCGTAAATGAGACGCTAAATTATTATTGCGAGAGAAAAATTGCATGGAGACTTTAGATTAAGTTTTAAAATATGAAACGCTGATAATGGTACCTTTATGATTGGAAGAGGTAGGCGATTTAATTTGTATTGGAGTACCTAAGAGTTGTCTTCCCAACGGACGCAGATAACAGAACAGAGTTGTTACTAACAGTTATCCATGGCTGTCCCAGTTATCGTGGTTATGTTAAATAGTAATCATAATAGCCTTCCTGACATGGCGGTCAATCTCAGCCTAGAGACAAGTGTGTGCGCATACAGAAGTGCGCTCTCTGTTCCCTCACTACCTTAGTCCGATGGAGCGGCAATCCGACACTGGAAAGATTAGCTTTACTTCCTTTTTAAAGATCGGGTACTGACAAATTCCAAACTGACAAATTCGTAATAGAAAAACCCAATAATACTTATATATTTGGACCGATGAGCTAACTATATGAACCGAGGAGCTAAATCTACACTAATATTATAAAGAGGAAAGATTTGTATGTTTGTAACGAATAAACTTTAAAAAAATTGGTCCAATTTTAAAAGTTCTTTCACCATTATTATGTTACATTATCCCTCAGTAACATAGGTTATATTTATTACTAGAGAAAAAAGAGATCCTTAAGAAAATAGAAATAATGCAACCCAAAGTAGCAAAATTTTGCCTACAAAATTAATTATTTGCCGTGCGCTGAGAAAACTATTGATGATACATAAAAAATATACATATTTTTTATGTATATATAAAAAATATGAATATGTATATTGTATCATATATCGAAGGAACTTGACCTCATGATAAAATTAGTAAAACAAGGGTAGATTAAAAATAACAAACAAAGCAGTTTTACCAAAACTTACATATCCCTTCATCTGTTGTTATAAGTAAAACTACAAATATATATAATATATCAATAATAAAACATTGTCTCTTACTCTAATATTATAAAAACCGGCCAAGTGCGAGTCGGACTCGCGCACGAAGGGTTCCGTACTTGGTAAATTGCGGTTTACGATTTATGACGTATTAAAAAAAAAGTACTTGCTAGATCTCGTTCAAACCAATTTTCGCTGGTAGTTTACATAGTAATGTACATCATATATTTTTTTTAGTTTTATCATTCTCTTATTTTAGAAGTTGCAGGGGGGGGGGACACACATTTTACCACTTTGGCAGAGTCTCTCGCGCAAACTATTCAGTTTAGAAAAAAATGATATTAGAAACCTTAATATCATTTTTGAAGACCTATCCATAGATACCCCACACGTATGGGTCTGATGAAAAAATATATTTTTAGTTTTAGTTTCAAGTATGGGAACCCCCAAAATTTATTGTTTTATTTTTATTTTTGTGTGAAAATCTTAATGCGGTTCACAGAATACATCTACTTACCAAATTTCAACAGCATAGTTCTTATAGTTTCGGAATAAAGTGGCTGTGACATACGGACGGACAGACAGACAGACAGACAGACAGACAGACAGACAGACATGACGAATCTATAAGGGTTCCGTTTTTTGCCATTTGGCTACGGAACCCTAAAAAGGAAAGATTTGATTGTTTGTAAGTTTGGTTGTTTGTAAATTTGATTGTAATGGATAAACTCAAAAAGCATTTAACTGATTTTGTAAATTCTTTCACCAGTAAAAAGCTACATTTTATATCCCGGAAACGGGTCCTGTGGGAAGGACCGTGTTTTGTAGTATAGGATCTCTCGTTGAGGACACCGTTAGGTAAAACAAATCTTCATCGTCTACTATAATTTAAAATACAAACCTGGAAAAAACATTATCTATCATCTAAAGACTTGCCGCATCTCAAGACAACTTTAGGCAAAAAGACTGCCGTCCATTCAAACCCGGCCAAATAGAAAAACAAAAATGTCGATGACTCAAAAAAAACCGGCCAAGTGCGAGTCGGACTCGCGCACGAAGGGTTCCGTACTTGGTAAATTGCGGTTTACGATTTATGACGTATTAAAAAAAACTACTTGCTAGATCTCGTTCAAACCAATTTTCGCTGGTAGTTTACATAGTAATGTACATCATATATTTTTTTTAGTTTTATCATTCTCTTATTTTAGAAGTTACAGGGGGGGGGGACACACATTTTACCACTTTGGCAAAGTCTCTCGCGCAAACTATACAGTTTAAAAAAAAATGATATTAGAAACCTCAATATCATTTTTGAAGACCTTTCCATAGATACCCCACACGTATGGGTCTGATGAAAAAAAATATTTTTAGTTTTAGTTTCAAGTATGGGAACCCCCAAAATTTATTGTTTTATTTTAATTTTTGTGTGAAAATCTTAATGCGGTTCACAGAATACATCTACTTACCAAGTTTCAACAGCATAGTTCTTATAGTTTCGGAATAAAGTGGCTGTGACATACGGACGGACAGACAGACAGACAGACAGACAGACAGACAGACAGACAGACAGACAGACATGACGAATCTATAAGGGTTCCGTTTTTGCCATTTGGCTACGGAACCCTAAAAACGAGAAAAGAAAAACAATGAAATAAGACATTTTATTTTTCTCACAAGAGAATGAAATTTCTTGCGTCTCTTAACCCTCAAGATGAAAGCAGAGGGTCCCCGAGAGCGGGTTTATGAATCTACTCGGAATTTCATTACGAAATTTCGTTCAGTTCTCGTGTCATCGATGGCTTGGAAAGGATGTTCGGTATTGCCTACTGCTTTTATTTGTAGCTCGAGTATTTTACGAGTGATCTGGTCCTTTGTGGTGATAGGTATTTTGTATAGTTTGTGTAATGGTTGTGTGTTGACTTCTGTACTTTATTCATTGTAGTTTTTAAGTAAGATATGAATTGCTGGTACTCTACCTTAACATGAACCTACATTCCTTATAATATAGGGAAGTAGCTACACTACAAATAAGAAAAGTGATGGAAAATTAAGAAAACAAAAAATAATGATGATAAGTCTTGTATATTACTTAATATAATAATAATGCCAAAATAATATTATTTACATCTGTACATCCTTTTGCCTTAATAATATTATTTGTATCTGTTAAATTATGTATCAATCAATCAAAATTAATTTACTGTATCCCAAAATGTTTTACCAACTCAAATAAAGTATTTTTCTCGAGAAAAGTCTGTAAAAATTTGATAAATCTATAAAATATTACTGTCCCTTGAAACACTACAGACATTTACTGTCTCAAATTCCAATTTGTTTATGATTGACATCAAAGTAATACTGTCACAAACAAAGATCTATTTTACGTGTTGAATGGAAGCTCCTTTTTATTTTATTTGTTATTTGACGGTACTTGTCTGGTTTCATTCAGTAGGTTTTCCTTCAGGTGAATTAAAATGAATCATGAATATGAACAACTTTTATTAAACAACCAATCCTGAATTTGTATGTGTGTTTTCAGGTCTCACAAATAAATATGACATTGTGTAATAATAATTAAAATTGCCTGCTGAAGGGCACTTTACCCAGGCTGTTTAGAAAAAAAAACCAGGTCTCCAGAAATTAAAAATATGGAAATAAAACCTGCTATTTAAAAAGAACCCTAACTGTCCCACAATTCCAAACCACATTGTGGACGAGTCACAAAAGACATTTTTGCCTCGCTTAGTAGCTCGCGGTTAATTACTACAGGGTCCATGTGAGTTTAATGAGGCCAACACTAATTAGAGCCTCCTGCGAGGAGATATTAAGGTTTTTGTACGATGATGGAGATAAGCCTCTGCCCATCCCTTTGTAAAATTATTTAAACAAAAAAATATACTAAAAAGGTAAAATTATTGGTTTGTGGAGGCTTATCTCTGGAAGTAGATACTAAATCGATTACGATTTTCTTTTACTTTCAGAAAGCTAAAAATACTTTTTTCATAGATTTCAAAAATATTTTTGATCTTAAGAGGCGAAATTATTTCAATCGCATGCTAGAACGAGATTAAAGTTATAAACGAGAGCATTTCAAACCTAGGATTGCAATTACATGGTTCTAAGGCAGTAAGCATTCCTCGCCAGCTTGCCTAATAGGATAGATGGTTTACAAACTGCCATCCAATAAAGTAAACTTACTTCCAGTTCATTTGTTTAAGAAAGGTCTGTTTTCTTTTTTTAAATTCTAGGCTCTTTCCCTAATATCTCTTCGTAGGAGTTCGTCAGATAAACTATGCATCTCAATTTTTCATTAGTAAAAAATGTTGAGGATCGCAAAAGACTTCATGTTGCTGTTTTTGGAATTAAGAATATGTATTAACTAGCGGACGCTTCGCGGTTTCAACAGAGTAGTTCCCGTTCCCGTGGAAATACAGGGATAAAAAGTAGCAAATGTCAGCCGGGGATAGTGTAGCTTACCAACGGTGAAAGAATTTTTGAAATCGGTCCTGTAGTTTTTATGTTTATTCGTTGCATACAAAAACACAAATCTTTCCTCATTATAATATTAGTAATAAATGTAGGCGAGTCTGATGCCAATTTAAAATAAAACAATTCTAAAAATCATTGCAATAGAATAAAATTTAAGTCCATTCAATCTGGGTTTCTTTGTGCCATGTTCTTTCACTAGATACTATGTGTCCAAGAATACTGTTTGTCACAATACACCTAAACCTTTAACAAATAAACAAAAACCGCGGCAAACATTAATCATTCGCCTAAGAACACGGGAGAAGCAATCTTGAGGGTCCAATCGAAGTACGGCTGCTTGTTTTCTTTGGTTTTAACCAAATTGTTTTCGTCATGAAAATTCAATTGTGGAGATTTGTTTTGTGGGAGTAGCTCTGTTTTTTTGGGCGCCGATGAATCGAATTGAAAAACTGTTTTTCATCCCATCTATTCGAAAAGGACGACTTGGTTCGCCTTTATGTGCACCCAAAGGTGGTGTTTTCTATAAGAAACTTGTAGCGGGCAGTTTTTTTATTTTTTTTATTTTTTTTACGATGTAACTGAATAGTTACTTCATAACAGTCACAATCTAGCCTTGAGGCTAATAAGTAACTTAAATTTAACCTAATTTGCTAATAATTTATACGGTAAAGAATGTGTCCATTGGCACTTTTCTTATTGTCTCTATTATGATGGGAAGACACTTAGTTCATGTGTTCTTAAAAGGTAGCACTCACTGCACTCCGTAACACTAATTTCACTCTAAACTAACTCAAAAGGCTTAGTCCTTTTCAGTCTCCTTATTATGTCCGTGGTGTCAAGGAGCTGGATAGCCTCGACATTCACATGTTTATGAAGTCTCTCTTCATGAGCTTCGGCGTATTTTTTTATAACTTTGGCGACGAGGTCCACTCCTAAGTCCCGGTGGATGTCCTCGTTTCTAATATACCAGGGAGCGTTTACTATGCTCCGCAGTACCTTGTTTTGAAATCTTTGTATAATTTCACTAATGGTACGTTTTGTACAGCCCCAAAGCTGTATACCGTATGCCCATACAGGCATAAGTACTTGTTTGTACAGAAGTACTTTGTTGTACACTGACAATGATGAATGTCTGCCAAGTAGCCAGTACATATTCCTGTAGCGGATATCTAACTCCAGGCGTTTCTTTTTGACATGAGCCTTCCAGCGAAGCTTGGCGTCAAGCGTCATACCCAGGTATTTTGCAGTATTTTCGTAAGGTATTATGCAACCGTTGATATAAACCGGTGTATAATTAGGACTTCGGTTCGTGAAGTCTATATGGGTCGATTTGGACTCATTTAACTTAATTCGCCATTTTTTTGTCCAGTTGGTGATGGAGTTCACAGCAATTTGTACTTTATCTACGGCTTCTTTGTGAGTGACACCTATAGCCATGATGGCTGTGTCATCTGCGAAGGTTGCAATAAAGTTGTTTTTCATTTCTGGGATATCACAGGTGTACAATAGGTACAAGATAGGTCCAAGAACACTTCCTTGTGGTACACCAGCTTTTATTTGCTTGAGATCTGAGTAAGCATCTTCATGTCGGACTCTAAACGTCCTCTCTGTTAGGTAAGATTCTAAAATGTCTGCAAATTGTTAAGGAAGCATTTTCCTTAACTTATAAATGAGACCTTTATGCCAAACCTTATCAAATGCCTGTGCTACATCTAGAAAAACTGTAGAACAGACTTTTTTTTCTTCTAGGGTTCTTTCTATAATGTTGGTAATTCTATGTACTTGGTCTATCGTGGAGTGTTTTTCTCTGAAACCGAATTGGTAATTGGGAATCAGTTTTCTGTCTTCTATTATTGGTTTTATGCGTCTTATAAGTAGTTTTTCAAATAATTTTGAATAGATTGGTAAAAGAGATATAGGTCTGTATGATGTTACTTCCTGAGGCGATTTTCCGGGTTTGGGGATCATTATTACTTCAGCAACTTTCCAGATATCAGGCACGTGTTTCAATCGGAATGTTGCATTTATAAGGGTTGTAAGTTTTACTATGGCTTTTTGTGGCAGATTTTGAAGCAGTTCTCCAGTGATAAGGTCGTATCCAGGCGATTTCTTTTTGGCTAAGTTTTTGATCATATTTTGCACTTCTTTCGGCGTAGCTAATCGTATATTCAACTCGTCATGGTGAGTGACATCTAGTGTTATTTTTTCAGAGCTTTCCTCAGCACTTGTTTGAAAAGTTTGTTGTAAATGCTCTGCAAATATATTTGCTTTCTGTTCGTTGCTTATGGCCCATTTGCCATCTATTTGTTTAATAGGTGATGCATGAACAATAGGCTTATTCAGACGTTTAGTGGCTTTCCACAGTGAGTGTTCTGTTTTTCCACTACTTGTTAATTGGCTTAAGTAATTATGTGTAGCATCATCATGATATTCCTGTATTTTATTTATTTATTTAATACTTTATGCACACAAACGTACAGAGGCGGACTTAATGCCTTAGGCATTTTCTACCAGTCAACCTTTGGGTGATGCAGAGACAACTAGTGGTAGGTGCAATATTGACAATTAAACGAATCAGGTTCATGCAAAAAATATATACAACTATAGATACAATATAATCAAGAAAATTATACTCAAAAAAATAAACTAAATATATAGATATACTTAAACATTAGTAATATTAGATTAATAATTGAGAAATATTTGCGTTGTGACGATACTACTGCCAACTTCTTGCGAATGTGCTCGCGAACTTTAACTTTGAAGGTTAACCGGTTGGTTGCCATCCTGATTTCCTGGGGGAGCGCATTCCACAGAGAAATAGACTGAACGAAGAAAGAACAGTGAATAAAGTCAGTGCGGTGAGTGGGACATTGAAGAAGGCGGTTATGGGATGACCGTAGATTTTTATTGTGGTTGGCGCAAATGTAGTTAAAGTGAGGGGCCAGATAACTAGGGGAATTAGAAGAGGCGAGAAATGAGAACAACGTAGTAAGTGCCCTTTGCTCTCTGCGCTGGCGTATAGGCAACCACTTTAGAAGCGATCGATGCGCAGAGACATGATCATATTTACGCAAATTGAAAACGAATCGAATGCAGTAATTTAGAAGACGGTCAAGTTTGTTGAGAAGATCTGCATTCAGGTCATAGTAGCACACGTCACCATAATCGATGATAGGAAAAATTAGGGACTGCACAAGCATTGCCTTCGTGTTCGATGGTAACAAGTTTTTCATACGATACAGAGCCCGCAGCGTTCCAGTGACCTTCCGACTCACACTAGCGACTTGAGTACGCCAGTTAAGGGTATTATCGATGTGCAAGCCCAAGTCCTTTACATCAGTGCTGAAAGGAACAATTTTACTGTCAAACAATATAGGTGGCAAAGTTGTACCATCCACTTTAGCGACGCTTCGGTGACTCCCAATGATGATTGCCTGACATTTATTGGGGTTTACTGCCACACCGAATCTATCGGACCAGGTTTTTATAGCAGATAAGTCCCTGTTTAATTTACTGATAACATCAGATATTTCGTCAACACTCCCCTGACAGTACAACTGCAGGTCATCTGCATACAGATGATACGCACACTGAAGTTCGAAAGTAATGAGATTTATGAAAATAGAAAACCGGCTAAGTGCGAGTCAGACTCGCGCACGAAGGGTTCCGTACCATTTTCGTAAAAAACGGCAGCAAAATCACGTTTGTTGTATGGAAGCCCCCCTTAAATATTTATTTTATTTTGTTTTTAGTATTTGTTGTTGTAGCGGCAACAGATATACATCACCTGTGAAAATTTCAACTGTCTAGCTATCACGGTTCATGAGATACAGCCTGGTGACAGACAGACAGACAGACAGACAGACAGACAGACAGACAGACAGACAGACAGACGGACCGCGGAGTCTCAGTAATAGGGTTCCGTTTTTACCCTTTGGGTACGGAACCCTAAAAAAAGAAGAGGAGAAAGAATGCCGCCTTGAGGAACGCCAGTTTCTAAGTTACACCAGTGAGATGACGAAACCCAACGTGAACCGACTGCTGGCGCTCCTGAAGGTAAGAGGTGAACCATTCCAGTGCTTCGGGAGAGACCATCAAATAGGACAGAATGGCCAATAGGATGTCGTGACTAACGGTATTGAAGGCGTTCGAGAAATCGACCAACACTAGTACAGTGACTTTGGTGTCTTCCAAACCTACCCTTACATCGCCAGTCACTTTAAGGAGGGCAGACACAGTGCTGTGCCCGGGCCTGAATCCAGATTGAAGAGGGCTAATGAGTGAATTACACTGCACAAAGTTTGAAAGTTGTTTGTGGACACAAGCCTCAAGCACTTTGGATAGGAAGGGTAGGATAGAAATTGGACGGAAGTGGGTTGGAAGAGTAGGATCGGAAACTTTAGGTAGTGGACGAACATAGGCTTTACGCCACAGGGAGGGGAATACTCCGGAAAACAAGGAAAAATTTACGATATGGGTGATGGGAGGCAGAAGGTGATCCAGAAGAGCTATGATCATATCACGAGTGATATTATCACAGCCCACCGCTTTAGATTTGATGGAGAGTATGATTTTTCTGATCTCGCCCGGCTCAACTGAAACGAAACGAAAAGGATTTATGAGAGGACGCGTTAGACCAGAGATAAGAGACAGAGTTTGTTGCTTGGTTAGACGATCCATGGTAGGCACAGTGGAGAAATGACGGTTGAGATCGTCTAAGTCAATAGAATTTGGAAGGTCTAAATGTCGCGGTTTACCGATACCAAGTGTTCCAAGGAACTTCCAAATATCGGCAGAAGAACAAGAAGAAATATTTTCTAGAATGTGGCGGCGTTTAGCATTGCGTATCATCTGGTTACACCTATTCCTTGAAGTCTTAAATAGCGCCCAGTTCTCATCAGTACGATCTCTTTTATATTTTCGGAACGCGCGGTCCCTGCGTCGCATGGCCATCTGTATTCCTCTGGTCATCCAAGGCGCAGGAGGACGTTTCAATTTCACTTTTTTGACGGGAGCGTGGATGTCGTAAAGTTTGACCACAACATCATTAAATATCGCCAACTTCTCGTTAACCGAAGTGGCCTCCATCATGATTTCCCAATCAATCACAGATGCATCCTTCTTAAGTTTCTCAACGTCCATCCTGGCAAAACAACGCCTGTACAGAACCTTGGGTTTAGGTTTAGGAGGTTTGAGGATATAGCAAAGGAAAATCATGTCGTGATGAGAGAAGCCAGGAGCGTCATGTTGACCATGGGAAGAGACAAGGGAGGGATTCGAGGTAAGGATAAGATCGAGCCAGGTGTCATCGCCACTTTTATTATGATGGGTAGCCTGGAGTGGCAAAACGTGCAGGCTAGCTGACTCAATAAGATGGAGAAGTTTACGGGAACGAGGGGAGTTTCGGGAAAGGAGGTTGGTATTGAAATCACCCATGATAATGTGGTGTGCATACTCAGAACCCAAAGATTCAAGAACTGATTCGAATTCAGTGAAGTAATCGGCAGAGGGGGGACAGTAGACTACACCGATAATGGTTTACGCTCCTTTGACATTAACTTCAAGGAAGATAAACTCCGCAGAGGCAGAGTAGTTTGAAGAGGAAGTAGCTAGTATTTTATAAGGAAAATCACTGCGAAGATATATTGCCACACCACCCCCTCCCTTACCAATCCGATCATTCCGTATAAGAACGAAACCGGTGAGAGGGTAAGTGGTGGACAGAAGATGCGGTTTGAGCCAAGTTTCGGAGATCAGGATAGCGTGAATGTTTTTGTTATTAAACGCGTCGTACAACTCGCTATAGTGACTGGGTACGCTTTGTGCGTTAATGTGACACACATTCACCAACCGACTAGACTCATCATTAAAGTTATGTTGCAAAAAGTCACCAATGGTGCCCCCGAGTGAACAAAAACTCGCGTCGCTTGAAGAGGCAGCAGATTCGTTAGCTGAGAAGTAAGACTCATTATCTGACATAAATAGAAGAAATTAATATATACGTATTATGTTTAAAATGTATTACCATATAACTACACAATTATAAATATGCTATTGCTAAAAACAAAACAACTGAGGTGCCACTACGCACCACCCGCCAGCTTACACCAACACTAAAATAGCTATGTAAACAAACAATAACTCAGCACTTTCAAACTTTATTCTAGAAAAGAAGAAAAATGAACAAGAAAACTGAAGAAAACCGTAGAGCTCCTAAACAAACACAAAACAATTAAAAAATAAAATAAACAACAAACAGTCGCACACCGCTACTACATGAGAGAAAAATAAAATCGAAACCCCATTTGAACAAAAAATAAACTGTAGTTTCCATACAAACATAATATTAACATAAAAAACTCATATAAAAAAAAAAAAACTGTGTGAGATGTGTGATGTAACTCATTTAAAATATAAAACAGTCTGACATCGCTACGAATTGTTTTAAAAAAAATATTAATAATAAAATTTAACTATGACAAAAAAAAATATAATATCGTAGTCGATCCACAGATTATCCCGACTCCATGAATACATCGAAAGATAAATTTCTGAACGTATATTACAAATGTCATAATAATTTCTAATGTCTATTTGACACTGACAGATATACAAAATAATTTTGAGGGTGTCAACCAAAATTAAACTGTGATATTATTTTTGTGTTGTCCCTATAGTATATTTTAACTTATAATACTAACACGGTGTGGTATAACAGTGTTGTCTCTTGTTTGTTTTAGGTAAATTTATCACCGGCCATCAGCGTCATAATTTGACAATTATAAAACTATTTTCTTCTTACCGATCAATCTCCTTCGTTTATCCTCTATAACCCTGACATTGGCGGAATTGTGTAAATTATACACATCTGGTGCCATTCAAACAAGAAGTGAAGTGAAAACATGAAAGCATTAATGAAGGTATCGAATATTACAAACAATTATCAAATACACCTCTATAGAAAAACCAAAACACGCAAATAGTGAACGGTGAACAACACAGAAGAAGAAATAGTATGATAAGGGAAACATACACAGCGGTTAGTAAAGCTTTTAAAACAATGGATTGATGAAAGAAAAATACACAACACAATTCAGCTATTTACGCGTTATGTTTTTCAGGCTCCCGCCTGCGTCTGCACCTCTTTCGCTCCTTGATGGAATTACTGCCAGTGACTTGGGGTACCTGGCTATAAGGGGCTTCAGCTCGTCAGTGGAAGTCACCTTATGCCGACTCCCGTCAGAGGCCTTTATGACGATGACACCATCCTGAGTCCAAGTCGACCGCATGCCAAAGTGCTCGCGCGCCCTCACGAAGACAGACTGCCTGGCTCTCGTCAAGAACTCTTTGACGGATATTTTGGAGCCCTTCAATCTTGTTTTCGCCCTCCACACTGAAGCCTTGATGTCCGAACTGTTGAACCAAATGAGAATGGGCCTGTGATGTTCCTTGCTGGGGGCTCCAAGTCTATGACAGGCCTCAATTGAAGACACTGCAACATTCTTGAGAGCAAGCTTGGTGCTCAACACATCCAGGATTACTGCCTTGCTGTCCTCATTCTCCACTTCTGCAAGTCCCTGGAAAACCAATGCCTTCCGCCGATGCCTGGTCTCCATGCCATCAATATGTTTGGCACACTCATTTATCTGGCTTCGGAGCAGGCCAAACATAGAGAAAACGAGCTCTCGGAAAGTGCGAAACTCATCAGCTATCTTCGCCACTGTGTTTGCCTTGGAAGGCCCAGCACTCTGGATCTGTGCTTCAATTTCGCCCATCTTCTTTAAAAAGTTCTCCTCCAGGGTTTTCTGAGCAGCCATAACTTCAGCGTATTGTGACATTGTTTTCATTAAAGTGCTGACTATTGGTGTAGTGACAGTGCAGTGATCAGCTGGCAGGTGGTGTATATATTATGATAATGTCACATAAATGTGCCACAAACAATGGTACTTGTATTTTAGCACTTGTAGGTTAAATACTGATCGAAATTTAATAAGTATTTTCAGTAATAACTAACAATTATATTTTAAATAAAATTTACAAAAAAAAATAACGTTATTTCTATGCTTTTTCGACACCTACCCGCGAAAAAACTGTATTGCTTAACTTAATCTTTTTGTAAGTCTATTTAGCATTGTTTTGTCAGGTGGATATCTTGATTGTTGCCATTTTTGCCTCTGAGCCCTCTTTATGGCTATGAGGTTTCTTATTTCTAACGGATAACTATGACTTGCAACTTTTCTTTTCAAGAGAGGTGTATTTTCCCAAGCGCAGTTTTGAATGTCTGTCACAAATTTTGACACTTCTTCATCCAATTGTTGATTATTTTTGAGTGGTACTTTGAGGTCAATCATATTGTCTAAATCGAATTTGAAGCTATCCCAATCCGTGTTTTTATTCACTAAAGTTGGATTGCTTTCTTTCTGAATTATGGTTTCACTTAAAGTTAAGATAATGGGCGAGTGATCAGAGTTCATATCAAATCCCTCCTGTATGTGAAGATATGTAGCCGACAGATTCTTAAATATGAAAAAGTCGATCAGATCTGGAATTCTTTGGGTATCAGTAGGCCAGTAAGTAGGCTTTCCTGTTGATATTGCATTGCAATTGATTTCTCGCATAGCACTAAGCAAGCGGGCAGTAATGAGTTTTTAATCCTCTTTATAAGTGCGCCGCAATTATCTTTGCCGCGCACTTTTTGAATTTGGAACATCTTAGTGTTCAGCACCAAAGAAATCGAACGCAAATATTGTTTGAATAAAGACTGGCTGGTACGACGGCCCATAGTCACGCCGCCGGATGAATGAAAAAAAAAAACAAATTAAAAAAGCGCGAACTACAGCCCGCGTTTTCGTAAATTTTCACGGATTGTTAGAAATTCATTGTTTTGTTTTGTTTTGAAAAATGAGTTCTTCAAGTGACAGTGAAAGTATAGAATTAACTCCTGAAAGCATTAGAACTGACGCAAGAAATGTGATGGATAATCTATTACCTGCAAAATCCCGGGAGAAATATATGAAAGCCTATGGTAATTTTATTGAATGGAGAAATGCAAGAGGCGCCAAGAATTTTTCAGAATCTGTGTTTTTGGCCTACTTCCAGTACTTAGCCAAAACTAAACAACCTTCCACTCTTTGGAGTACATACTCAATGCTAAAATCAACAGTCAGTTCTAATAACGATGTAAAACTGGACACATATTCGAAATTAATAGCGTACCTGAAGAGGATGTCTGATGGATTTAAACCTAAAAAATCCAAAGTGTTCTCAGTCAACAACGTGGAGACTTTCCTTAATGAGGCACCCGACAAAGTCTTTCTTGCCGTAAAAGTAAGTAGGTAACTATGTTTACGGTGGATTAGTAAAATATAATCATAGTGTATAAAAATGTACATTTTGTTGTAACCTGTAGGTACTTTGATAGATACGGTTTATTCCCATCGGCCACCCCCCAGTTGCCACCCCGGTGGCCGATGGGAATGATTTAGTGAAATTTCCTACCTTCCTTTATTCCCATCTGCCACCGGGGTGGCGGTTGGCACTGACTAGTGGCGTTTGCCACCCCGGTGGTCGATGGGACTTATTTAGTGAAATCTGCCACCTTCCTTTATTCCCATCTGCCACCGGGGTGGTGGGCGATTCTCATGACATTTGTCACATAAAAGTGAATGTTGATGCTGTGACCGGTTTACTCTGTACTTGGATCCAACTGGTGCTGGCCCTGTTAACTTAATAATATCTAAATTTCTAACTAAATGCGCGCCTTGCATTGCCCTACCTATTTCAATTTTGGTTTTTGGAAGTCTGACTCAAGGTGTGTCCCCATATTATAGAATTCTGTTTTTATTTCACCCGCACATAAGACAAAAAAAAAAGTTGACGATTTAAAAAAAAAAAAAAAAAAATTTGCAGACTCAAAGGTCCATAGTTTTGTTAGTATTACAAATTACTTAAAAATTATGTTAGTAGTACACTTAGACACGTCATTTTATTTATATTGTTAGTACACAATACTTACAAACTATGTTAGTAACAAAACAATCAATTCATGTATTTGTTGCGCTCACCGGACGCACCGGGCACATTCACGTGTACATGTACCCAGTGCGCCATGATGGCGCAACACGGCTTATCACGGAAAAATAGTCAAATATGAACCTTGAAAACTTTCTTGATATTTTTCTATTCACCCCGTTTTACGGTCATGAGAATCAACCACCCGACTAAACTTATGAAGGTGGCAGATGGGAATAAACCGGCAAACGCCACTAGTTAGTGCCATCCACCACCCCGGTGGCAGATGGGAATAAAGGAAGGTAGGAAATTTCACTAAATCATTCCCATCGGCCACCGGGGTGGCAACTTGGGGGTGGCCGATGGGAATAAACCGTATACTTGTCTTATTCACATTCGGTTTTTTTACATGGAGCTTGTCGTGGCAATGAACTTTTAAAAATAACTGTTGATGATGTCGAAAATCACTCGGATGATTTACTGTTAGTAAAGCTGACCGATACAAAAACCAAAATTGACCGATCCTTCGTAATACGAGGAGAATACAAAACTATTGTACAGAAATACTTGGACCTGCGTCCTGCTGCTATGAAGACCAATCGGTTTTTCATCCGTTATCAAAATGGCAAGTGCTTCAAACAAGTGATGGGAAAAAATAAAATTTCTAACATGCCACAAGAAATTGCTACTTATTTGAAGTTACCAGATATCAAGCTGTATACAGGATATTGTTTTCGTCGTACTTCTGCTACCCTTTTGGCAGATACTAGAGCGATCTTAACTGTTCTCAAGCGACATGGAGGATGGAAATCGAGTGCTGTAGCAGAAGGGTATATAGAAGATTCCATTGAGAACAAGGCGAAAACATCTGAACGCATCGTGGAAAACTTTAAATTGCAACCTTCAGTTAATCCATCCATACCACTGTCGCCGCGCCCATCTACATCCAAACAACGAGATTCACCGTCACATTTTCCTCAAAATTATCCAGATTCGGACATTTCAAACACGCAGAATATAAAATCTACAACAATCTCTATTCCTAATAAAACTGTAACAATAAATTTTCATAATTGCGAAAATGTCTCAAATGTAAATATAAGTTTTTAGTTGTTTTAATAAAGGATACTATTTAATTTCAATTTAGTTGTTACTCTATGTTTTATTAAATAATAATATTACAATAAAATATGAGGCGCTTTTATTTTCTCATAGTGGGTGATGAAAAGTAGAGTGTATCACTCGGGCGCAAAATATATTTTTGGCTCGGGCGACGTACTTTGAATCCCTCGCTACGTTCAGGATTCTACTAAAGAATCCCTCGCTACGCTCGGGATTCTACTCTAGAATCCCTCACTTCGCTCTGGATTCAAAAAAGAGCCCTCGCCGTAAAAATATTATTTTGCTCCCTTATGATACAATCTACTATTGAATTTCTATCAAGTGGGGAGTAGATTGCGGATTTCTGGTGTAGCTGCGATAACAAACGGTAGATGGAATAAATAAATGAAGTAGGTCATGTTGTTTGGCTGTATTGGTTTACCAATTTCGTCAGTTTAAAATAGACTGGCGCGTGGTGGTCGTAGGTGTACTATGTTAACCAGTTACTGGGTTGTGGAGTTCATTGTCGCTCTATGTAAAATACTGGTAGGTGGCTAGAATGAAAGTCAGCCCGGTAGTTCGGCAAAGGCATATCAGAAGATGGCATGTCAGTTTTTAAATGATGTCCCACAAACAATTGTACAAAAATATAAAGAAAGAAAGAAAATATATTTATTTAGCACAGAACAGAAAAACACACAATATATTAATTAACACAACAGATAAAAATACAAATAAAGTAAAACTAAAAAGTCTGAAGTAAGAAATCAGTAGGACCCGACTGACCACTGTGGTTTGATTTGGCACATAATTTGCTGTTTATCACCTCAGAAAAAGGTCACACCACAGTGGTGGCCCTTTTCCTGTCTATGGCTTATAAGAACTTTTTATAAATATTGCGGTTGTTACTATTTTAAGACGGACATATTCAACAGCACCTAATGATCCATGTTCAGGTCGACGATAAGCGTTCGAGGTCCACTTAGATGATCGGTATCGGTAAAAAATCACTTATCCCTGAGCTTTGTCTGCACTAAGAATAAGCACAGACCTCAAGGCGAGAATTAGTCAGAATCGCAAAACTCAGTAATGAGAAATATGTGAGAAGGTAGTCACAATTTTCATATCAATTTATTTAATTTTTCATGTAGACTCAAAACTCGTAACTAACTTTAATTAAAATAAATAATTTAACATAGCATTTCAAATTACAGAAATGTTCAAGTACGTTACAGGAGGCTTTGACAGGTGACCGGAAGTCAACTAATTGGCTAGCGAAAGTTTTATTTAATAAATTAACTAAATATTCGTTGATTTTATTACCAAGTTATTTTTGCGGCAGTGATTTTGTTAATCAAATATTTTCGTCTCGAAGTTATGAATTTTGGAGTTATTATTTTTGGATGTAGCGACCGATATTAATAGTAACTTGAGAAAATAGACCGAAATGAGTAAAGCAAGTTTGAGTATTACTTTATGATGAATCGTAAACTGTTTTTAACCCCCGCCGGAAAAAGAGGGGTGTTATAAGTTTCACGTGTGTTGCTGTGTATCTGTGTGTCTGTCTGTGGCATCATAGCGCCTAAACGGGTGAACCGATTTCGATTTAGTTTCTTTTGTTTGAAAGGTAGTTTTGTCGAGAGTGTTCTTAGCTATGTTTGAATAAAATCGGTTCAGCCGTTTCAAAGTTATGGGTATTTTACTGTTTGAATCGGGGTGTTTTCGCAAGATAAATGTGTCGGGGGTTTTTTAAATTGTGAAATTTTACTTGTGTTCAAAGTAAATATACCTCATCCCATCACAGCAGATAGCCTAGTCGGTCATAACAATGACTGACTAGGCTACCGATTAATGAATGATGTATGGAAGACCATACAAACGTAGTATGGCGATTACTCCACCGTTTGACGGTGTACATTCAAAATAATAAATTATATCTGTCTCATTATTATGTAGCTCTAACTGGAAGAAAAAAAAAACATATGTTTAAAAGTTATGGGCGTCGCGAGTTTCATTTTGCAACACTAATTTTAACGCATCTTTGGGCGGAAATAACTATTATAAGAAAAAGGAAAATTGCAAAATAGTCACCATACAGGGATAGGTTAGTAGTTCAAAAATGGAAATAATTTTATTTTGCAAAAGTGTGTATTTGTACGCGCACTAGCTTCTTACTGCTCATCACAGCGTCTATCCCTTTTGCACGTGTTGTCTGATGAGATAGCATGGCACTGACTAGGACACCTTTAACAAAGAGTGTTCAAATGGCAAGGTATGTGAGGGACATAGCAGTTGGCGTACTATAGTCCGAAGTAAAAGGTGTGAGTTCTTGTTAGGTTATGTTTGTATTTTCTGGAGCTAAGAGTTTTTACACCTTCGCACACATAACCCATGTAACTATGTCCTACGTCTTACTGCTATACAATTTCAAGTTATACGCCCACCATGGTAATATCATACAGATCCATGCACTACACTAATGGCCCTAAAGATTGCATCGCTTAGAAAGCCTTAACGACTCGCTTCAACGATTGACGTCATCTCTATATGGAAATAAACTCAGATCGTATTGTTTTTCTCTTACATATGAATAAGTTTAATATGAGAGCATATAAAAACTTTTTTGCAAAAAAATACTACCGACTTCCAAATGAAAAACTACAAAGTGAAAAATAACTTAACTTTTGGAAGTCGGTGTCTTTCGTAGGAACCATTTTTTTGCGATATGGACACCGACTTCCAAAAGTTAAGTTATTTTTCACTTTGTAGTTTTTAATTTGGAAGTCGGTAGTATTTTTTTGCAAAAAAGTTTTTATTTTTCCCTTTTTAGTTTTACCTACCAATTGCCACCAATTACTAATAGCAAATTGTTTATTAAGGTCCCTATAACTCCAGAATAGATTAACCGAATAACATGAAACTTGAACATAACCGGTGAAATGAGAGATCTGCGTACCCTTTTAGAGCGTACTGGCGTGATGTTATGTTATGAAATGGTATAAACAACAAACAGACATGCGATTGCAGCAATCCCGAGAGTTTTGCCGTTATTTATTGAAGAGTTCTGTTGTGTATCTCCGAAGTTCTTCATCAGACCTTCACCAAATTAAAATGGGACCAATTTTGAAACATACTCTTTCAAACAAAAAAGAATTTTCAAAATCGATCCACAAATGACGGAGATATCGGTGAACATACATAAAAAAAAATAAAAAATAAAGTAAAAAAACATACAAGAAGTCGAACATAGAACCTCCTCCTTTTTGGTAAGTCGGTTAAAAAGGAAAGCTGACCTCACTACCATGTGGAACAAAAGCTAGGAAAATATGCAAACTGAGAGGGCTACGCCATTTGCCTTGAAACGTTTCTAAAAGTACCTAGATGCCCATCATCGTCATTCCACAGCAGTCCACTGCTGGCCATAGGCCTCTCCAATTGTACGCCATTCGCTTCGATTTTCGGAAACTCTCATCCAGCTACTATCAGCCACCCTGCGAAAATCGTCGCTCCAACCAGACTGAAGGCGTCCTTCCTTACGTTTACCAGTTCGCGGTATTCACTCAAGAACCCGTCTACCCCAACAGTCATCAGTTCTACGGTTAATGTGGCATGGCCATTGCCACTTCAGCTTGCTTATTCTTACTCTCCAATTTAACTTTGGTTCTCTGCTGGATCACCACGTTCTGGATTCAAACCCTCAGAGAGACTCCAAGTATATCCCTCTCCATAGCTCGCTGACCGACCTTAAGGTGATGGACCAGCTGTACCGTGAGTATCCATGTCTCGGCCCGTGCCTAGATGCCCAATTGGTTTCAAATAATTGTCCACAGGTAAACTTCATTTCATTGGATTTAGGGTGGCACTGCACTATACCACTATAGTAGCGGTTAGATAATAAAAATAAAATATATATTTTATTTGCAACAGCAGCAACAGCCAATAGCAGCAGCAGCTTGTAACAGTGGCAACATATTTACAAAAATTCATAATAAAAACATGTAAGATCTTATAACGCGTTTTCTAACCCTTGAAGCAAGGGTAAAACCCTAATGACATAATAAACAAAAATAACCACCAAAAATAACACCTGTAACGAACATCGGCCCTCCATGGACAAAATGAGCTTCATAATTTAATATTTCATACCATAGAGCACTGAAACATCTGAGCGGTCACTTCTAGAGACAGCGTTGTTACAACTTTGAATACGAACCAAGCGGTTCAGTGAGTGGTCACCGTTTACTCATAGAAGTAGACCACCTGTGACAACACTCAGGTGCCTACGAAGGATCTTGGATAAAGTTTATAATAAATTACCTCGAGCCAGCTAATGATTACTAGTAAGGTCGAAGTCAGTAGACCGAGAGGTCACAGCCCAATCAGTTGGTCTGACCAAATTCGCTTAACGCAGAAAACCAAACTGCACGATGCGCTCCACGACCCCAAGGACAGACACAGATGGAGAAACATAAACGTAGAGTTATGGCCATTACAGCCGAAACTTGTGTTTGGCGCAATCGTGTACAAAATGTTATAAGCAATGGGCCTTTGCCGATGCGTCGTTCTGTGCTCTGTGTTTCGCACCCATATTTTTAAAGCCATATAAAGGTCTTTATAAACACCACATGGTTCGCTTGGAATCATGTTTATACAGCATGTCCCTCGTGAGACAATGGCTTTGAAAATATTCTGAATATGTGATGGAGGGGGCTGTTGTCATCTGTGCATGTAAAACGTGGCGCCTGTTATGTAGTCCCTGAAGGTGAAACAAAGGTATGCTATTGTACAGTTGCGTTTCGTCATGGTAGATATAAATGATTTACAAGGAGCATGCAGCATGTTTCAACGAAGGTCTGAGCCTAAAATAATGTTTGAATATGATTGTTATCTTTTTAATAAGGTATTTTCAACTCTGCCTTAGAGATAGTACTCCGTCTTCATATGCATTATAACGCTTCTGATTGTTGAAAGTCACAATGGCAAGCTAGTTGTACCTACTTATATCCTGACTAGCCACTTCCCAGTTCAGTGGCAGGCCACTTACCGGGAAGTGGCTAGTGGCCGGAAGTACTGAGAGATCTTAATAATGTCGAAAGCATTATGCACTAGGAACACCTACCAAATCAATGTATTACAGCTCTAGCACGTTGTAATGAGGTTGTAATGAACCTATCCTAATTTTGCCGAAGAACTTTAATATTCACATATTCAATAAAAAAAACCATACCATAATACAATATCCAAATACCGTCATGTGCGATATCTATTTTTAATATGCGTATCAAACAAACGTTTCCAAGAACAGAAACGGTATAAGTGGACGTTCTGTTCTAGGAAACTTCGTTTGCTCGAACACAAACATTTTGTGATAACTTGAACAACACTGAAATGTCAAACACAACGACGGATATTATATTGAACCAAAAGTAATTGAAGTATAAATCGTTTCTTTGAAAGATGTCTTTCTATAAAACTAAACAAAAGAATAGGCTCTTTTTGAATTCAGAAAACTTCTTATAATTTTTTAAACCGGCTAAACGAAACCACAGATAATGTAATACTAGCATAACGAAACTCAGCGTACTAAAAGTCTACGCTACGCTTCTTCACCCTATTTTTTTTTATTTGGATTATCGAAATAATATAATTAATGGACTGAATTGAATAAGACAACACTGTCGTCATCATTACACACGAATGCCACGCTGTGCCACTCCATTCCAAAATTATCAGTGCAAAAATAACTCTGTCGATTTGTCTGTTTATTACCTTTTCCCGTATACTCGGCTCAGACTATGTCCTGAATTAAGATATAGGGAACATTTACCACAGGAGTATGTTACCTTGTAATCACTTTCATACAGAAGAATCTGCTGGCAGAAGCTTCTACCTACGCTATAATTTAGTGACCTTTAATTTTGAAGTATCAAGCACTCTTGCACAGCTGTTCACACCTTTCAAAACATTTTTACAGCCCATTACAGACATAAATTAATTACCGAATCGTTTCAGTACTCTGCAAGAGCACCATCTACGTCACTATGAAACTCTGAATTCCTGCAGCCTCTGCAGGCTAATTAACTGTAAAACTTTTAACAACTATAGCGTAATGACGGCTCGTTACGGGATAGTTAATAGGTTTTATGACCTGAATGTATAACTATAATGATGCAACGAGGAGGGATGTTAACGCTATTTGGCTAGGGACGCTTGGTATTATATTCTTGTTTACGCCATGGTTAGAAATTAGCCAGCCAGCAGGTTGGTGGCGTCAGCTTGACTGACTATTTACGCCACAGCAGGCAACCGTTATTAGGTACTTACTGTCACTAGTGTAGCCTTCACGTTGGACCCTTAAGTACTTTGATGTTTGTTTTTCTTAATGACTACTTGATAACGAATATTTCATCTCTTTTTATATGGAGTGATTTTATTAGCTGCAAGAAATTAATTCAATAACAATTTAAATCAATCTACCGTTGAAACGAAAAAAAGAAGCTTAGGACAAATAGATAATTTATTTTGCCTAAATGCAAGGAAACTGCTTCTAAACCAATACCAACCCAATTAATACAAAAGCTAGATGCATTTCAAGATTTTATAAGAAGTATAGTATTTGGTTAGGATCGTTTATTTCTAATTAAAAACAAGTCACACAAAGCTGTTTGTTCGCATTGTTCTTGACAGTTAATTATAGTAGCAGCATAGTTGCAGTGCTAACATCAAACAGTGCAAGCAATTTAACCTTTAAACCCTGAAACATGACTGGTGACTGATTCAAAGGAACATGAGATATACCTAGACCTCAACGAGTTGTGTGTTGTATTCATAAAGCACTGTGAAGTCAAGTGAGGTATCATTTTCAGGGTAGCAACCAATGCGCAGCGGATTGTTCAGTTGTATTAACTTACATGCAACGTTTGTACAGCTAGATCTCGATGATAGCAATTTGAATATTGTAAAATAATGTAGTTTTGTATATGCTTTTAAATAAGCATAATTTTATGTCGGTTTATGAAGCTTTCGTTGTATGATAGTCGAGAAATTTGATTTAAAAAATCAATGAGTATAGTACTATAGGGTTGGCTTTTGTATCCAGGATACCGATTATGGGGTTGTTAGGAGTTGCTTTTTAGAGGGGTTGCTCCACCCATAACCCTAACAAACGCGTAGTTTCTTTTTATTTGAGTGTAAAGATACATGCAATGGACCGTCATTATGCGTTTACGTGTTCGTTTTTTAATTATTTATTATTTTTGATAGTAATTAATTACTATTTTAGAAATACAAAACAAAAATAAAAAATATATTATTTGTACCATCATGAAAACGTACGTTCTCTGCCAATTTGTGGGTCAGTGACCTGATATGACGTGTCAATCAAGGGTCAAGGCGAAGGGGTTGCACTTCCCGCAACGCCGGCTGTTTATTGCGTTGTTTTTGTGTACATAAACTTAAAACTTAAATATTATGAAACTATTTATTTGCTAGGTTTAGGGGGTACCTTATTATTTTTTTACCCAGGCAACATCCCTATTGTCTCACCGCTACCCGCTCGCACTCCTACCTTCCTCAACTCGCCGCCTACCGATGTGAGTGACATCTAATCTTGGAATATCGATGTGCGAAGCTTACAAAGGCGACTGTTTACGTTTACTTTACTGCAGCCTGCCTGAGTGGCTCCACCAGCGACTCTGATACGCTTTAACATTATATACTTAGTGTGAAGAGTGGAATTGTGTCTGACGGTTGTTTATACATGGTGGGCAAAACATCTTTGATGAAACGAATCAAGGCGAAAAATGGGGTGATACGCAGTAAAAAAAACTGGTCAAAAGCGAGTCGGACTTGCGCACCGAGGGCTTTCGTACCATCACATAAAGCAACTGAACGTGTTCTATCAGTACCATATTCATTTATAATATTATTTTTATATTATATTTATTAATTTAGTAACCGGGAGGAGGGAATAGTTCTGTGCCTAGAAAAAACTACAACTGTGCTTCACCCAAAGCAACCAGCGAGTAGGTAGGAAGGAGGACAATTCTGTTGTGAAACGTGAAATATTAAAAAAAAATTATCGACGAGGCCTATATTTGTCAGAGAATTTAACACTGCGGTGTAGAAATTGCAGTTTTAGGTCAGCGCTATGTCTTGACCGATAGTGGAACTAATGTAATTTTTGTTGATGTTTTCTGAAAATGTGCTATTTAGAGACATAGTTCTATAAGATGAAGAGACGTAGTTACATAAATTTATATCACAAGAAATAATAATTTCAGATTTTTCTATACCTATGGAAACTTCGGAGATAAGAACCCCCCAATGGTATTTTTTTTACATTTTACGACCTAAAAAAGAATGTTTGAGAATGTGCAAATAGCGTTCTTTCATATGATACCTTACATGCCCTAGTAACCCCACTTCAAATTTTAAAGACCCCTTCAGTCACTGTTGCAAAAAAAATAACTTTCTTATTTGTAGAATAGTTTGGCAAACGTCATCTAAAACTATTCCAAATTTCAAGTTGATAGCATTAGTATTTCTTGAAATATCCGGCTGTGACAGAAGGACAGACAGACTGTATCCTTTCGTTTTTTTTCTTCATTGATATTATTTAAGGCCGAAGGGCAAATGCAACTACACCCGCCCTGGTTGAGTAGTTGCATTAGGTACGGTACGGGTCGCGGTCGCCACTCCAGAACTTTTCTGCCCCATCGGCCATCCGTTCTGCGAGCAATGTACCCTGCCCACTGCCACTTAAGTTTGGCAATTCTTCGGCCTATGTCGGTAACCCTGGTTCTCTTGCGGATCTCTATATTTCTGATTCGATCTCGCTAGGACACTCCGAGCATAGCCCTCTCCATTGCCCTTTGAGTGACTGTAAGCTTTCTAATGAGGCCTATATGAGCGACCACGTCTCAGAGCCATAGGTCATAACTGGCAACACACACTGGTCATAGACTTGTAGTAAATTGGACGAGAAGATACCGCGCAACTTCTCAAACGCTGCCCAGCCGAGTCGAATTCGACGGTTGACCTCTTTCTCGAAGTTTGCCCTACCCAACTGGATCGTTTGTCCCAGGTAGACATAGGCGTCCACAAATTCGAATGTAAAGTCTCTGACCTTGATAGGAGTGGTTGTAACATGGGCATCGTTGGCTCGTTGGTCTAGTGGTCCCAATCACTACTGCTGAGCCCGAGGTCCTGTATACGTTTCCTGGATTGGGCTAGGTGTTATTGGACTTTGCTATCAGAAATTTAACAGCTCGGAGTCTGGGCATATGCCCGCCCGGTTGATGGCAACAGGCTCGCTAGGGTGCGAGCCAATTACATTGGAATTTTACTTAACCGGTGAAATATGGGCATAACCGTTCTGGGAATACCAGCGAGATGATATGTGTCAATCAATCAATCAATAATTTATTTTGTGTTATGTTGGCCTATTTTTTTTTATTTCAATCTAAAATGCAATAGTGATATTTTTGCCTGACTAAATCTTTTTAGGACCTAAGACACAACTGCTCGACCATGTGCAAAAAAAAGGTGCGGTAAAAAAGAATTTTAGAAATTGTCTTAGAAACAAAGCACCTTTTTTACCCGACTGCCGAAGGAGGGTAATGTGTTTATCAGTCTATGTATGTATGTAAGTATGTATGTATGTATGTTTGTTCCTATATGGCGTTCCGGAGACCAAACGCGTTTGCCGATTTTGTTAATTCGTCAATCGATGCGTCTTAACCCTGCGAGTGTCACTGGCTACATTAAAATTGGATAATAGAAAAATGGCGAATTTTGGGCGCCATATTGTGGGGGCCCAAATTTTTTTTTCTTTCCAACCCATCGTGTGCGGTATCAAAATAAAGGTTTTAAGAGATGATTTCAAAAATATATAATACTTGTATGTTTAAATGTACGTAATTCGAAAAAAACACTAACTAAAAAGTTATAAATAAAAAAAGTTAAATCAAAAAACCCGACTTATTCAAAAGCGAACTAAAAAGACGTAAACAAGGAGAAAATCATGCTGTGCAGGCGGAGGATACTCCAGATTTTGGTCAGCCAGCCCGCGAATATGTATCCTCCGACTGCACAGCATGATTTTCTCCTTGTTTACGTCTTTTTAGTTCGCTTTTGAAGCAGTCGGGTTTTTTGATTTTTGATTTAACTTTTTTTTAACTAGCTTCTGCCAGCGGCTTCGCCCGCGTGAAAAGTGTTTTATCATCCCAGGGGAACATTATACCGGGATGAATAAGTAAACTTGAAGACAATGAAGTGACATAAACTTTACCGGGTAAGCCATGGTTGAAAAGTGAATATAAAAAAAACAAGAACGAAATACTCCGTCTGTTACAATTGAAATTTAAATATTACTAACGTTTTGGTTGTACCACTAGATGAGTAAACAAAACATTAAGCAACAATGAAAATTTGCAACAGAAATAACACAAAAATGCAACTAAAGTGGACTCTTTACAAATACCTGTTTGTACTTATTATTTAAATAAAAGAAAATGAAAAAAAAAAATGTTGTTGAAGACAGACAGACAAAGATGTTATTGTCGTATGTGAAAGTGCCAGACTATAATCTATATCTGTGCCAAATTTCATCCTGACCCATTCAGTCGTTCTGGAATGATTGAGTTGCAATCATACATCCATACTTTCGCATTAATAATAATAGTAAGAAAATAATAATTTATTTTTCAATAAAATTTGTTCGGCATATTATGTTTACTAAGGCTAACCAGAGAATGTTACTCATATTCTGAAACATCTTTCCTGTTGGAAAGAAAGTTAGAACGATCTTTCCTTTCAAAGAAATTAAATCTTAAGAGTTCGTCTGTTCTTTTGCAACGTAACCCCAAAAAAAAGTTTGTAAGACAACAAAAACGTAAAAATTCTATCAAAATAAATTATGACCTCGGACATTAGCCAAAAGGGTCTGACGAAAGATATAAAGCTGTCCCAAAAGATAATTCTTTTTTCTTTTAATCCTCAAGTGGGCAATATTTTAGTAGCTTATTATCTTTTATTATATGAATGATGGGTGGCTCAGCTCTAAAAGTAGCCAGCCCTTGAGCTACTAGTGACATAAAGAATTCCACTAAAAGTTTCTGTTTTCTACGGAGAAAATATTTATAACAGACAATGAAATTGTAAAATAATGTTTCTGTTCATTTTTCAATACTAACAATTATTTTATTTTCAGCTTATTCTGGCTTATAAACATAAAAACAACTAATTTATAAATACTACGGGGCAGTCACAAAGAATACCTATGAACAAAGTAAAATTAAAATAAAATTAAATCTCCCGCCACATCGGCTCAACTGATTTTTATCAAACATAGCTACGAACACTTTCAATAAAGAATCAAAATCGGTTCGTCCGTTTAGGAACTATGATGCCACAGAGTTTACGTACAGTACAACTATTTTCTTAATGTCCCTCGGTAAACCTCGTGCTTCGTCAGTCGTCGGATTTCTATCAGACTTTCAAGTTGATTGAGAGCATCCGGTCTGCACCAAGTGCGAAGGGCAACTAAATAGGTTTCTTCTAGGCAAGCGTGCTTCAACTTCGACCACATCATCACTTAACATCAGGTGAGATAGTGGTCAAATCCGAGCCTATAAAAAAAATAGATAGAAAGCCGACGACTGACGAAACACAAATTTTGCCGAGGGTCATTAAGAAAATAGTTGAACTGTATGTACATATTACATTTGCAAATACCCATCATAGTTTTTATGAAGCAAAGATGAGAAACAAAACAAAAAACTGACATGATGAATATGAAAAACCATGTTCAACCCCAAAAAATATACATATTTTAGATCCTACGCCTCTGTTTTAGAATTTTAAATTGGTGTAAGTAACCGGATTTCACGTAGGTAAGCTACCAGGTGGATCTCATTTTGAAATTCAGGCCAGTTCGCTCAAAGCGCCCATGAATGAATTTTAATATCGGCCCCAACACCTGAAGAAAATTTTCATTTTGCCCCATTCCCTCATTTTGCATTCTCTAAAACCTTCGATAGTCGACGACTCCATTGTCTCGGTGAATAAGATTTTATTTGGGTTTTATTTCACTGTCTTATTGTAAAGACGTTTCCTTTGGGGATTGGTAATTAAAGATTTAGAATGCTGAGAAGAATCAAAGATGAATATTTTTTATCTTTTGATTGTGGTTTTATGCTTCTACTTTTTAATTTCTGGGTCCATTTTATGCCTGTACTTATGAGGCTCAAAATTGATGTTAATGCTTTACTAAGCCCGCGGGATTAATAATTAAATTAAGGTTTACCCCTTGTTGAATTAATTTAAAGCTAAAATTTAACAAGTGGTTTGGAAATAACAAAAATGAATTATCGAACGACTGTGGCTTCATTTTTTTCTATTGTTAAGATTGTTGTTTCTTTTAGGGTGTGTAGATATGTACGAAAATAGGTTAGGCCCTATTTTATATATCATGAATATATTTAAATTAAACTTAAAGCCAACTTTAGTTGTTCATAATTTAATTTCAAGAAATACATCTTTACTTTATAACCCTCACTAATTTCCCTGTACACTTAAGGGAACCTCAAATCAAGATGACAATCTTAGTCATCTTAATAATAATTTGAACCAAACAGAATAATGTAAGCATAAAACTAGAATGGGGTCAGCAACCATGCTGGATGTGTGAACATAAGTACATACTACGTAGGGTTGTAAAGGACCCTCGCATCCTTCTTCGCAAATTCGGCAATATACCACAAAAAACGCTTTTTCCGCATGCGTATACGCCTCACCAAGATTTTAGCGGAATTGTAATGGAAAAATTGTAGATGCCTTTAAATCCAACATTACAATTTTTATCCGACTACGGTGAAGCCAAAAGGTAGGGTTAGCTTTACGTATGTTCATCCGTAGCGAAAGTAACACTCGCGTGATATTATTGTCACATTCGGCTTAGCCTCATGTGATAATAATATGACGTGAGTGTTTTAATAACCCCTATTATATGACCATTGTATAAACTACTATTATAATGTCATAATAGTTTATTTAACAAGTGTCACAGTTTATAAAATGTGTAAGGTTAATTCTAAGTTTATAATAGGTGTGTAACCATGAAAATGACTAACTGTAGTTTTCGGTAAAACGCAATTTAAGCTGGTTGAAAAATATTACGTTGATTTTTCGGAATTTTCAGTATTTTATTCGGTCGTCTCTTGATATGTGTTTGCATATAAGTTAACGGAAAATTAGTATAAAAAGCAGTAAATTTCATAATCTGCGGATTTTTTTTTATTTTTCACGGGCGAATCCGGGGCAGGTCACTAGTGAGAAATAAAAAAAGTAATTTCTAAAATTCTGTCTAATAATAGATAGATTTTGCTTAATTTTGTTAAATCGATTAAATGTTGTTTAGTCGTTTTTTTTTTGACTCGTCTACATCCGCTCAGATGGCCTCCGTCACATCCCTAGGTACTAGGACACTATATATTAAGGTTTCTAGTCACGTAAGCGCACTTAGCTTTTTGCGACCAAAGTGGGCCCCTACCATGACCGTCAGCTGGAGCGATTGGATGAAGGACAATTTATGAAGGAAACTGATGAAAATTATGAAGTTTTTCTATGGTTTTCTGGTAAACGATTGGATGATTAAACGAGAGCAATCTAAAAGGGCGACAAAGCATTCTGAGCGACTTGAAAGTGGCTACACTTTATTAAATTTGTTGCTAAATCTTAGGACCATTGATTTGTTTGGTAGTTACCGCTACCAGTTTACTGATCCCACAATTGAGACTAAATCAAGCTATTATAAAACCATGTATTACACTCACCCAAAGCTGTTGTGACATTATAATTTTACGATCCGACTTATACAATCCACTCTATCAATACTAAGAAATAAACAAACACTTATAACGTAATGAAATATTATAAGCAAGATGACTGATTCCCACTGCTCTCAAAACGGTGAAGGAAAACATCGTGAGGAAACCGGCATGTCCTAGAACTAAAAATTCGATGACATGTGACATCTACCAACCCGGGCCCCCGTGGTGGATAACGGTCCAGTCCTTCTCACAAAGAAGCTGATGATGATGATGACTGATAATCCACAATAAAATTTATCTGTAACAGTTGAAGAAAAGCTCAACGTTTCATAAAACCAAGAAAGCCCTTACTTCAAAACTTAGTTAACAACTATGACATAAGTCATAAAAATTAACTCAAGAGACAAGAAACTGCTGATGATTTAGTTTATTATTCTACGGAACCCGATGAAGGTGCCAACCTTGAAACTATTCGGCTTACCGTTCAGATATTCATAAAAGTGTTATCTCACGACAGCTGGGTGCGAACTGTCGGGGATCGGCATACATTCTGGCAAGAAGCGCTACTTAGTAAAAGCTTTTTTCGTGATTATAAAGTACCTATTATTTTTATATCTGGTCATTTTTCTGGTTAAAAAATTGAGTGATTTTTATTATTATTTTATTTATTTTATTATTATTATTTTAAATTTTGGCACAAAACCCTAAAAAGGGTCACTAAACTATGCAAAACCACAACTTCCAACTAAAGTTATGTACCCAAACCAAACCCAACTTCACAAAACGAGTTATCAAAATTGATCTATTAAGCAAACAGCGAGATCATCCGTTTTATCCACTTTACCCCTTCAGACTACCCTCCAATATTTTAACATGGAAAATCCTCATTTATTTACTCTTCCAACCTTTAGGTACATCCAACGGGATTATTCGTGATTTTGCATGAAGTGGATTTACCTATTTTATTTGTAAATTTTGGATCGTGTATTTTACTTACGGACAGAAATTTCAGAGACAAATTTGATAAATTAAGGTTCAAATATGAGTTCGATTGACGTGTGTTGTTAGAGAAAGTCGACGTCATGGTAGCCCAGTGGCTTGCCCCTCGTGCTTGACGTCGTGAGTTCAAATACGGTCAAACACCAATGTGACTTTTTCAAATAAGTGTCAGTTCTAACTAATATAGTTGTAAGTCTTACTAAACATTTTTTAGTCAAATGATACTTGAATAAAAATAATTTCATTATATTCTATTCTGTATGTACTTTCTAAGTTCATCTTGGACATCACAGGCAACGATGAAGGAAAACATCGTGAGGGAACCTGGATTTATATAGTTAACTAGCTTCTGTCAGCGGCTTCGCCCGCGTGAAAAGTGTTTTATCATCTCAAGGGAACATTATACCGGAATGAAAAGTAGCCTATGTGCTATTCCGGACAGTAATCTATCTCTGTGCCGAATTTCATCTCTCGGGATAGCTGCAATCGCATGTTGGTTTATTGTTTACACCATTTCATAACATTTCATCATGCCAGTATGCTCTAAACGGGTACGCAGATGTGTACAGTTCACCCTGGTACACTCTAACTCCACCGGTTTTTTTCAAGTTACATGTTATTCGGGTAATCTATTCTGGCATCACTGTGGGCATTACTTTAGAGAACTTGTCCATTATGTAGCACTAAAATTAAAAATTTAAAACTTTTTTACATAAAATACAACCGACTGCCAAATAAAAACACTACAAAGTGAAAAGTAACTTTAATTCCGGAAGACGGTGTCAAAAAACGAAGAAACGAAAACAGGAACAGCAACTGCCGAAATTGAAGTTATTTTTCACTTTATGGTGTTTTTATTTGGAAGTCAAGTGTATTTTTTTGTACCACGGTTTTTTCATGAATTCATAGTAACTTCCAACATATCTTAGTTGATAATTTTGACGGGAGCGAAGCCGCGGTGGTCAGCTAGTGTATTATAATTTGACTAATTATTATTTAAGCCTTCGCTCCATAGTTGCGCCGGCATACATAGCGGTAGACATTCAAATGCAATTAAATTAAATAGCAACTGTCAGCAACACATTTTTCACGCTGACCAAAACTATTTAATATTTGAAATAATATAAAACGGATTCAGAGTTTATCCGAACATACATCATTGTCTGCAGCCATTTCGGCCACGGCGGCCAATCTCAATGGTGACCGGATATCGACGCGGGAGTTATTATAGTGCACAAGTGTGTGCGCTACTATTCGTCGATCGGTTCAGAATATTGGAACAGGCAGTACCATTGCATGCAACAAGTGATATACGATTATTTTTTATGATATGCCTTGTCAAAACGTACGACGCGACGCTACAATTCACCAAGACAACGGTTGCGAAGGATGCGCCCCCTGCACCCTCCCTGCACGGCGGGCGCCCTAAGCCCGTACCGCGACTGCGCCGTGCCGCTGCTGTCATAAGTGCCAAGTTCCGTCACTCAATTTTGACATTGTTTTTTTTTGTGTTATTTAGTTTTCTAGTTATTTTATTAGTGATAGTGTGTAAATAGTGTTTTAATAATATTGGTAAGTGAAATTTAATTTTTATGTTAAGCGCCGGCTGTAGCGATACCGGAAACTGTAGCAGTCAACCTGCTACATCACTTGATATTCAGCTGGTGAGATGTCCCCATTGCTCTCAGGCACGTTTTTTTAAGGGCGAACGGGGGCTACGGATCCACTATGGTAAAGTACACAAACCCCATAGTGTACCTTCGTGCCCCCCAGCTGTGCAGACACCACAAATACAAACCGAAACGCTTTGGAAAACCCTTACGAAATTAAAAAACTCTACACCGATTTTAAAGAGAATTCCCCGGGGCGCGAGACGGTCTGTCGCGCTTAGTCTGGCGCGATGCGTCCGTCTTGCGACCCAGGAGAACTCACTAAGTGCCTGGGAGGAATTGCTCACCTTCCCTTATAGGATTCTGCATGTCCAGAAAAATTTGGCTATAAAAAAAACACTAACGACCCAAATTAAAGACAATTGTAACGATTCGACCCTTCTTTTAAATTCAAAATTACCAGCATTCAATCACCCTTCCCAGAAAGGTGTGTGTTCGCATGTAGAGTCCAAATTAAGTGAAGGTGACATTAGGGGAGCGGCCAGGCTATTGTTCAGTAGTGATGTGGTGGCGCCTTACTCTCCAGAAACAATTTCAGCCTTGGAGAGTAAACATCCAGCGCCTGCGGTTGATCTCACCTTTCCCGACCCACCCAACACCCCCGAACTCAATTCATCCTTTCTACAGGTTTCAGCCCCCCAGTTGATTGCAGCCGTGAGCTCCTTCCGAAGCGGTTCCGCTGGCGGCCTCGACGGCCTGACTCCTCAACATTTAAAAGACCTTTTAAGTTCAGGCGCCGGGGACGCTGGTGAGTCTCTTTTGAAGGAGCTTGCGGCTCTAGTCTACCTAATGCTCTCCGGCGGTGTGAACGATGCCGTCGTCGATGTCTTATACGGGGCCAACTTATGTGCCCTGCGCAAGAAGGACGGCGGTATTCGTCCAATTGCCGTCGGTTGCACCTACAGGCGTATGGCAGCCAAAATATGCTGTAAACTGTATAGTAAAACTCTAACTACTAAATTCCAGCCCCTACAGCTTGGCTTTGGTTCCAGAGGGGGTTGTGAGGCTGCCGTACATGCCCTTTCCACTTTTTTGAATTCCGGTAAGGGTGAGGTCATCCTCAAGGTTGACGTTAAAAACGCCTTTAATTCCGTCAACAGGGACACTTTGTTGGCTGAAGCAAAAAAAGAGTTACCAGAAATTTTCGGCTTTTTGTGGCAGTGCTATAGGCACCCATCAAAATTATTATACAAAGACAATGTTTTGGAATCTTCAGTTGGTTGCCAACAAGGTGACCCTCTCGGGCCAGTCATTTTCAGTCTGGCTATTCATCCGATCATTCAAAAACTAAATTCAAAATTTAACGTATGGTATTTGGATGATGGAACACTAGGAGGTGACGTAGACACCGTTTTAGCAGATTTCCAATTCCTGAAAGAGCACTTTAAATCCATCGGCCTAGACCTGAACTACTCCAAATGTGAAATTTTTCTTTGTGACAGTACCGACAGACAACCGACCCTACAGAAATTTCATGCAATAGCCCCGGACATCAAAATTTTAGATAAAAGTTCACTGCACCTCCTAGGTTCCCCAATTTTGGCAGACAGTTTTTCTTCATTCATTGATGGCAAAATTAACTATTTTAATGATATTTCGGATAGACTATCAAAAATTAACCTTCATTCGGCTTTTACCCTCATTAGGTATTGCTGTTTTGGACCAAATTTTATGTATTTTCTCCGCTCTTCCCCTTTATGGAAGCAGCCACTTCTCCTGGAAAAAATTGACGAAATTATTCGATGCACTCTGTCATCTATCTTAAATGTGGCCTTGGATGACCGAGCCTGGACGCAAGCCACGCTACCCATTCGCTTCGGTGGGCTCGGCATCCGCAAAATTTCTAGTATAAGCCTACCGGCGTTCCTGTCTTCGGTCCACAGCACTGAAACGTTAACCACTAAAATTTTATCCCTGTCACTGGTTAACTGTGAAGTGCCGTGCTCGACCGACGCAGTGTGCGCCTGGAAAGTGGCTTGCCCGAATACGGCGTTGCCCGAAAACCCATCTTCCCAAAGACAGTGGGATGAGCCGCTCTGCAGATTGGTACGGAATAAACTCATAAATACGTCCACCAATACTGCTGAGCGTGCTCGCTTACTGGCTGTGGGTGAATGGGAGTCGGGCCTCTGGCTACAGGCACAACCGTCACCCAACTTAGGTACAATGTTGAGTGACACTACTTTCCGGATCGCTACATGTCTGCGCCTAGGCTCTCCCAGCGGAGCTCCACATCGTTGTCAATGTGGTGAAGCAGTCGACCGCCTCGGACACCATGGCCTATCCTGCAGTAGGAGCGCTGGTCGGATAGCACGGCACGCCAGCATTAATGACATCATACGTCGAGCTCTTGTTACCGCCGGGGTGCCAGCTGTTTTAGAACCCAATGGCTTAGCACGCGACGATGGGAAGAGACCGGACGGGATGACCATAATGCCTTGGAAGTTGGGTAGGCCTTTGGTGTGGGATGCAACATGTGTCGATACCCTTGCGCCATCCCATCTTCTTAGCACGGCGGGCTGTGCTGGGGCGGCTGCTGCTGGTGCAGAAAACCTCAAACGGCGCAAATATAACAACTTTATTGGCAATTATATGTTTGAGCCGTTTGGGGTTGAGACATTAGGTCCATGGGGTCCGAGTGCTCACCGAGTTTTTCGAGACATAAGTAAACGGTTAGTCGACTGTTCACGTGACCAGAGGGCTGGCCTTTTCTTCAGCCAGAGGATCAGCATTGCCATTCAACGTGGCAATGCTGCCAGCGTTCTGGGCACGTTTCCCATTGACATCGATGTGGACGAATTTTTTGATGCGCAATGAGCCCTTTTCCTTCTCCCCTTTGTATGTAATTTTGTTTTGTTATTAGTCATAAGATTAGAAATATTCAGTTGTATATATTATTTATCAATAAAGACCTATCTTAGTAGTAGGTAAGTAAGTTATAGACTAACAATGAAGAATTCTGAGGAATTATCCTCACATAATGTCATAACACGAAACGACTCACGCAGACGTCATTTACTTTCAGTTTCCAGGAAAGATAAAATACTTTTTTCTTGGAACAGTTTTATCATTTCCTCTAAAGCTGAAAGTTGGCTCACTAAAGATTTCTATTTTTTTTTAATGATACTTGATGTTCATGTTCCTTAATATACCTCCTAAACCATGAAGAATAAAAAATTGGAGGCTTCTCACAAGGTGTAACGAATAATAAGAAATAGATTTAATAAATAATAATCTTAAGTTTCTTTGACTGTCAAAGTTGACCTCAGCGAAGATGGTGTGACGATTTCATCAATTTTCAAACATGACTAAGGCTCTAGACAAGTGGCATTCGATGTCAACGAAGGCGATAGTCGAAATGTCTAAATGTAAGGGATTGATCACGTGAATTTTCGATATCGCTTGTCACTCTCATACAATTTTGCCTTTTTGACAATCGCTATGGCCTCACTTTCGATAGAATGTCACTTCTTTAGGACCTCAGACATTGCATTAGCCAAGACGGTTTGAAAGGAGAAAAAGTTGGCCCTTACCCAGCGGTTAACCTTAAAAAAAGTCTGTATACGACTTAAAAAAAAAAATGATTTTTGGGGGCAGATGGAACAGGGTGTAAAGTCCCACAAACCTCCATAGAAAATTAAGGATCCTCCGACCAGACGGGTGTTGTATCTAGTCTGGGCAACTGCCCAACTGTTATTGTCGGACTGTTGTATGTGTTCAAATCGCGCCGAAAACTTTGCTTGCGCGATACAGGATTTATGGGACGTCATGTCATTAGTTCGTAAGTGGCGGCGTTGGTGCCACTACAGATTAATTTACATTTCCATAAAGATATATTGTGAAATAATTTGCACAAAGTAAAGCGCCTGCCTGGGTTCGAAATCACGACCTATACGACACGTAAGTCTGGGTCGTTACCACTGGGCTGGCGTAAACTGTGAAGGAAAACATCGTGAGGAAACCGGCATGTCCTAAAATGCAAAATTCAAAGACATGTGACATCCACCAATCAGCACTGAGCCCGCGTGGTGGATTAAGGCCCATTACCTCTCTCACAGAGAGGATGCTTGTGTCCCAGCAGTGGGAACATTCTAAGGCTGATGATGATGATATCATGAAAAGTTTTTCGAAAAATTAAAACTATTGTTGGAATGAAGAACCCATGTATCATTCCATTGTAATCCAAGAAAATTATGTCAGCATCCATGCCGGTAACCATAAAGGGTACAGAACCCAAACAAGAAAAAAACAACAAGGCTGTGGTTGAGTAAGCAATAGATGAAACATCAGACATCGATGTTTCATCTTCAACCAAAATGTATGGACACAGACTTATGTTGTTAAAATTGCAGGTGTAAATCTAGTAGACTTGATTTTGTATGTAAATACTGCAGTTAATTAAGAATCCAAGAGGTTTTCATTTATTATTCTGAAAGTTTCAATGAAAAGGTGTGCGCAGATCCAAAACAAAACCATTTTGTAGCTTATTGCTGTTTGGGTCTCCAAACAGTCCTCATTGTCCAAATTATTACCTTCTTCTTGAAGATAATTAAAAAAAGTAAACCTATTATTTACCCTGTATGTTCAACTTCCTATCTAAACAAGCAATATTTGTACCTATATACCTATATATGATCAAGTTCTCGGAAACGGCTCTAACAATTTAGATTTGCAATATAGCAGTTTTCAGGGGCGAAAATCGATCTAGCTAGGTCTCATACCCAGGAAAATTCGTTTACTCCGTGTTTTCTTGCAAAATGCTGCCGTCTGAATAGTCTAATGATAAAGGCGGTGGCCTAATACTCCAAACCCTGGGGTTTATTATGTCTTTGATCTTCCATTCGGTATAAAAGCAAAGATCTATGTTTTACGAAATCTGCTTAGACATCTTCAGAAAACATTGAATTTATGCAAACACGGATATTAGTGTTATTGTTCAATAATATCACGATACAATTGCAAAGGCAAAATTTAATGGAAAGCGAGCTCAACATTAAATAAATGAATCAAAAGGAATTCAGACTAATCTATTTCAATAAATAAACGATCCTTTAGTCTTAAACAAGGTTAATTGAAAACAATATTTACAATACTAAAATACTGTTGTCTGAAAATAATTACCTATTTCGATGCTACACACAAAATGGCGTCATTAATCAGAATGTTGGAACACCTGGTAATTGATGATCAGTCTGTTGCGAAATGGAATTTTCGACAGACAATATCCGTGAAACAATTGAAATTTGAGATATTTTACCATGCCTACGTGCTCATTGGTGAATCGAATATTTAGAATTGGACGGGCAACGTATGTTACATGAGGCTGAAATTCTTTAGGGATGCTTAACTGGGTTATCAATGTAAGCGTTTCAAAATTACAAAGCTTAACAATGATAGCTTTGTGATTTCACGTTGGCATACATTTTTAACTGTGATATTACGATTACGATTGTATTACGTTTGATGCTTGTGTAGGTACCATAAATGTTATCTGTTAAAACGGTTGCATTAATTCAATGTTTCCTGAAGCATCAGCAATCTTTGCACATAGGAAATGATGTGCAAAGATTGCTGATGCTTGTGCAGTATATCGAACCACCAATCCGGCTAAGTGGCATAATTGATTTACTGATTACTCTAAAGGTAACTTAACTAACACGAGTTTTATTAAATCGAAGGATATACCTAATATCTTATTTTAAGCCTTTTTGGATAATTAGAATTTAAGCAATGATTTTTAGTGTTCCATACCCTAAGGGTAAAAACGGGACCCTATTACTGAGACGCCGCGGTCAGTCTGTCTGTCTGTCACCAGGCTGTATCCCATGAACCGTGATAGCAAGACAGTTAAAATATTCACAAATGATGTATTTCTGTTGCCCCTATATCAACAAATACTAAAAACAGAATAAATTAAATATTTAAGTGGGTCTCCCATACAATAAACGTGATTTTATGCCGTTTTTTTCGATAATAGTACGGACACCTTCGTGCACGACTCCGACTCGCACTTGGCCGGTTTTTAAATATATTTCTAGAGCGTAATTTTCTCTTAAATAAAATGTTTCCTCAAATAACAGGCATCTACTAAATTAGTGAAATTATCCACTGCAATATTTGATAGCTACACCAGAAAATACCTTTGAGCAATCAAGGTTTACTGAAAAGCGTGAATAAAAAACAACCTTTTATTTTATTCCGTGCTGGTATAAATCTGCAAAATGTGGCTGTATATATATGTCTAACTTTGTGAGAGTTACAGACCTTTATTTCGATAAACCCTCCATAATGACAGCATTAAATTACCAACTTAACAGCTAAACTCAATCATAACCTCAGCCGAATCTCATGAAATTCCAATATGCTAATAGTCAAGATAACAAGAAGTAACTAGCTAAACATTGATTGATCCTTGTATCCTAAACTAACAGTTTGGCCGTCTAACTGACGTGCATTTTCATGATTGCGGACAGGATCTACACTCATCAATCTTCGCTTGTTAAAATTTATCAACCTTTTGCAAGGGTTAACGATTTGTAAAGGATTTTCGGAGGGTAGTCGCGTGCGATGGGACGAGGAGTGGGGGTAATTAGATGTCATTTATATAGGCGAAACGATAAAGATCGGACGTGCCCGAACGGTGCTATAAATCAATTAAAATATTTAAATGGGGCCACATGCTATCAAAATATGAATAATTGAAAACCAATCTTCAATCTGCGATAGTTAGAAACATATGAATGAAAATGTATACTATAACTGTTTAAACAAAATTACAATTTCTACATAATTTGTTGAATGTAACAATATCAAATTCTCGAATACCTGCATGTTAATTATACGTAGACTATTTTAATTAAAACGAGGCAATTTCTAAAAGCATAATTACACATTTAAATTGGACCTCATACAGTGGAACCGTAGAACCCTACTCATAAAACAGTTGATACTGGGGAATTAAAAAGCAATTATATTTTGATTGCGAAAGGAAAATTTAAATGTATTCTGTTATTACTCCAGCGACACAATGAGATGAAAATTGAAGAAATTCTAGCAAAGTGAGTTAAAATATTAATGAATTGGTTAACGAAGGACGGTGGGACGAGCCATCTATTAGTTTTATACAAACTAGGTGGTATCTTGCTTTTGATTAAGTTTCATATAAAATTATAATATTCATCTTCAGCATTTGTTCATAATTATAAGAAATCTTTAATTACCGTCGCTTAGCTTTTAAATGATAAATAGTCATCATGAAAAGACTAAGAATGACATTATTTCCATAGCGTAGAAAACATATATTCTACGCTGATTCATACACACCAACAACCACGCTAAAGAGTTGAAACGACAAAATCTTGGCCCATTTATTAAAAGTTATCAGACAGTACGGTCGCTGGTTCCACCATAATTAAAACGGTTATGAAAATAAATTGAACGAAATACTTTCAAGTCCCGGCAATATTAATAAAAATGCTAGAGAAATTATGCAAATGGTCGGTACTGCTCAGCATTTCGTCATAAAGATAAGTGCTAATAAAAATATATATTGCCTATATTCACACATCGTATGAGAATTTTTGTAGATTCCTTTTCTTATTATTCTTCAAGAAAAAGGTAAGGAATCTCAACAGTTTACTGCTGAACAGAATATTCTATTTGCTTTTTGATGGGCCTACTACGCTTTTAGAAATCTAAATAGTTATGGGTTTCTGGCTTTGGGATGAGCTTCAACTTTTTAATCTTGTTGTTCGTCGTCGTATAGATTTGGTTAAACAACTTTCCGATTTCTTGAAATGGTAAATGGTTTATTTGAGATAAATGTTATGATTTAATTTTGCAGGTTAGAAAATTGACCGTGGTCATATGGGGCGCACATTCCCAGAATTTTGTGTAAATTCCTAACTTCTTGAACTTTAAAGCAAGAAAATAAATGGCAGTAAACGATACTGATGCTCTTATCTTGTAAGTGTCATTGTGCGTTTAGGACTCATTCATCAAACCCTCCACAAAAATTTCTGCAATCTGCTTTTTCTTGCAGTAACTCAATCTCCCTCTATAATTCTAGCAAACATGTACACAGTGTAGAATGTCATCGAGTAAATTAACAGCATTATCTGCGGTACGATCACTTGGAAATTAGGATTGTTTGTGCAGCTGTACTCCTGGGGTGGGTGATAAGGGTGATATCGTGTTAAGTTCTGACAGTTAGACGTGGCCGTAATGTTTTGTCTTAGAGATTTTCGCTGCAAATGGAGGGAAAATCTTGGTTGCTCTCATATTTTCTTTTTTTAATATTTTTGCTTGCACGAAATAGTAGTGAATATGTTTTTTTATGGAGGTTTATTTAACAAGCTATATTTAGTTTTATACTAAAATCTAGCCGTGCTATATTTTTGTGAAGCATGAAGAATGCTTTATTCAGTAACTAGATGAAAAAGATAAACAAAACTAGCGAAGGTTTTCAGTTTGCAGGCACAAACCAGGCACAAATTTGCAGAACAATATCTGAAACGTAAATCCTTAACAGAAGAATAAGGACAACTTGTATTATTAATTTCAATTTTGCACTATTCGTCAAGAATAGTGGAAAAGCAATGAAAAATGCAGGCATTCGTCGAAGTTGCAGGCGTATCTTGTTACTAAAATATATATAACTTACTTGATGCTTGTACCTCCTACACGTTCCTATGCATCTAGTACTTACATGCAATTTGTTTTGTACAGTTCCACCGAAAACTGGTTTGAACGAGATCTAGTAAGTATTTTTTTTAATACGTCATAAATCGTAAACCGCAATGTTACTTGCTGCTACGGAACCATTCGTGCGCGAATCCGACTCGCACTTGGCCGGTTTTTTTATAAAGGTTACTGTCGGTAAAGTAACTTTCATAAATAAAAACAAAATAATACCACTGTTTCCAGCAAATAAAAAACCTAGTCACATTTAAACAACAAAGCTCTATTCGATCGGAGTATTTGACACTTAGATTATATATTGTATCAAGACACGACACAATCAGATTCCTCGTTGATATAACAATATAAACACAAAGAAATAGAACTAGACAGCGATGCAGGTCAATACTAGTGTTGTTACTTGATCGAGAGCCACTCCGAGGCTGGTATTAGACATCTATTTTAGTTTTTTTTGAGCCTATTTCAGGAGCGAGTGCTCGGCTGAACGGAAAATCTTTGCTTTATTATGTTGTAAGGTAAGTTGGTACCTAATTTGTGTTAAGGTTTCGTGAGCATGTACAGACTTTGAAAATATTTTGTAATCTATTTTGTAATCTATTTTGTAATCCATTATTATACCTACTCGTAAAATACAGTCAAGCTAACAAAATTAAAAAAAAAAACTGAACTGACTGAACCTAGTCTAAGCTTTTTCACGAATCAGTTTGTCCTTTAAAACAGATTCGTGAACAAGCTTAGACCACATTCTTTCGTTATTTGTTTAACTTTTATTTCAAATCTGTGGTTGAGGCTCAGTTCCTGATACAAAATTGATCTCGAAATTCAAATCATTGACCTAAATGGATTAAACATTAAATTGTTTTGCTTTGTGACCTATGGACGCAATAACTGGCTTTTAGTAGGTATCATTTTCGATGTTGCAAATTTGACACTACTATGGTTTTCTAAACCTGTAGAATTGTTATCCTTTTAGCATATTCGCGGGCTAAAAACAAACGGAACTTCAATCTACACTCCTACTCTAAATTAGTTTCCTCAATCCTCAATATTAAAATAGTTGAGAGAACACGGTTCAAAATAGTTTCCCACTATCCTTCTTCAAACTGGATCTATTAGAGTACAGCAATTTCAGTGCTATTTATAGATAAATTAATTATTATAAAGAGTACCTGGCAGTGGTAGGTACTATTTCCAATTGTAATACGCTGTGACAGGTTTAAGTGGCGAGATGCGTCCCATTTGGTAAGCTATTGTGCAGTATCGATCATCTTTTTTTTACCAGATTGCAAGGAAAGGGTTATATATTTTGCACGTATCTCATATATATGTATGTATGTAATATACTTTATTACCTCATATCTTTAAAACTGTTAGTCGAATTTATTTAATCAAGACATCGTTAGATACGTCTTGACCGCCGAAGTGTTCTTAGAACGAACGTTACCAATACGTAAAAAAAACAGCGGATTTTTGGGCGCCATATTGTGCGGACTACTGTCATTTTTGGTTCAGAATTTTTTTTTCCTCAAAACTTTTTCTTGCGTCCATACATTTATATAAGACTAGCTTCTGCCAGCGGCTTCGCCCTCGCGTTTTGGATATGCCAGACTATAATCTATGTCTATGCCAAATTTCATCCAGATCCGTTCAGCCGTTCCAGCGTGATTGAATAACAAACATACTTTCATCCAAACTTTCACATTTATAATATTAGTAAGATTATCTAAACAGTGACGCTATATTTAAATATTATTATAGTAGGTACCTTATGCATAAGAGGAACAAAACAGAAATGTTTACCTATAATATTCCAAACTCCGACTTTGTCATGTTAAGCAAGAATTATCGCAAATGCGACTAGTTGTCGCTGTGATTGGTTGAATGACTTATTAACAGCCAATTAAAGAAGCATAAACACGTTTCAATATTTATCTAATTAATTTCGCGGTAGTTCTCTTTCGAGGCACTGCAAGTAAGACAGATTTGGTCCTTTGAGCCCAAAACGATTTTAGTTTCGTCAAATTAGGCCAACTTAATTTTTTTTCATAGACTTATTATTCAAATAATTTACCATATCGTCAAGTTTACGTACCTACTCACACAGAACACCAGTTTGCCTAGAATCATTCCATAGAATTACAATTACCTACAATCTAAAAAATATTCTACAACCTAGAAACCAGACTTTAGCCAACCCAAGGACATCTATTCCTGTCCTATATTCAGCTTCCAACTTAAAATGGTGTCCCATAAAAAATATCGTAGCCGAAAGTTTTTTATTTATCAGATCCTGGAGAGGAGGCAATATTGTCCCGACTGGCCGTAAAACGGAGGGAACGTGAAATGGTGCAATGGGGACAAAGTTTGTGGGTAAAGACAAGTAAGATTGTAAGCGGCCATAGGTTAATAAGAGCGATATTAAACCAAGTGGCGTATCGTGGCACGGTGCATTCACGTGACGTTCTGATGCACGGTACGGCAACATCGCCGCGGAACGACGCGTCGTATGTTGTCGGAAACGGTACGTGTTGATGCGCTTGCTCATTTGATGTTTAAATGGCTTAGCGATTAGTTGTGCAAATAAGATGTCAGAAATGCTGTCAGAAACTACAAGAAACGAAACTAAAAATTGTTTAGTTCTGTCAGAAATGCTGAAAAATCAACCAGAATTTTTCAAGGTACGACAATGTATAATATTGTGGCATAGTGGCATGCAATATTACAGCACGATAACCTAAATTAGCGACGTCGTGACGTGGTGAGGGGGACAAGCCCAAAGTAATTTCCTCGATTCAGTAAAATTAACAGTCATTGCTTGCTATTTATGGGCATTAAACGTTGGTTTTCTAAATTGTCGAGGCTACTGAGTCTACTGGAGTGGAAGTGAACAATCACTGTAAAATGGTCGTTTAAAACTTATATTATTGCCCCAAAGAAGCAATTCATATGTATGACACCGTCCTTTTAGAGCCGCGATAAGTTGGTAGAGCGTACCCTGCAAGGCAAAGTTATCAATCTATATGCAGAAACTGTCCAACCTTGAGCTCCGCTATGTATTGTTTGTTATGACAAATCGCGAATCGCTCTGCTAACTGTAAGATCTAAACTTCTATAGTATTGCGTTTACGAATGAGTTTGAATAATTTCACGAATATATCTCAGAATCTGTAAAGAACTTCATTTGGAATAAAATTTGGTATGAAGCGTTACCTGATTTCCCCTTGGAATAGTGCGATAAAGACGTATTTCAAATTGTAAGTCACAATACCAATCCTTTTGTCTCAATGAAAAAAAATAATGCTTAATGGCTTTTGGCCGCAGTTTCGCCGGTTTCAATAAAAGTATCCTATATAATATCCTATTCCTGATCATGGTCTACGCGTGTGCCAACATTTATCTAAATCCGTTTAGGGACTGATTAACAAACATGAAGACTTTAACAATTATAATATTGCTAAGATTTTTACATACGAAAACTCACGCCTTTTTTTCATGGGGGTAGTCAAAAACTACAAAACGCCTAGGATTTTTAATCATAACGTTTTCTGACTATCACTCAACACATCCTCAACACACCTACACACAACCAACTTTTTGATCGTCCCTACGCTCGCCAACTTTACCAGATTCAATCAAGCATGTTGGCAAAGCTACTGAAATATGCAAAGCAAGCAAACTACCTCAATTTTCATCTTCCAGAGCTTCAGAAATATTACCTTTATAGCACAAAAATATTCAATTATTTAATAAACTCTCTCACAGCATTTCACTCTTCGTCTTATTCCGAGCTTCAACCCGTTAGGATTAAACAAGATCCATACATTACGTTCCGGTACTCCACAAAACGTATTGTAGTCGTATTACATGAGACTTTATTGAAACCTTAATAGGGTTTTAGTACGCATGGCTCGAGACACATGAGATTTATATGAAAGGAATAAAAACCGGAGACAACGCGAGATATGTTGGTAAAATAGGATATGGACTTCTGAATCTAAACAACAGTGAGCATTGGTTGAAAAGATTGGGTTCCATTTGATTAGCTTTGATGGACTATTAGATGATAGTTTCTTTTCACAGTAGAGATTAAATTTATTGAAATAAAACATACTGACAGTGTAAGCACAAGCATTAATTATGTTTTTGAATTGTTAAAGTAATGAAAATTGTGAACAAAAGTGAATTACGCAAGTAGGATTCAATCCAACCTGGTCATAGGAATTCTTCAAATGGCTATCTGTTCCCGGATTCACAAATCATGAACGACATTACTATTATTTTGAGTGAGCTTAGCTTAGTAGAATTAGTTAGTTTTCTATGAAACGACTAATAAGCGGATGAACCTAAATTAAACAATCTCTTCGCATCACTTGGCATTGGAAACTAACGCTGAAATGCTAACGTAATCAAAGACGATAATATAGTTCCATACTAAAATTCTGGAGAACTGTCCTCATTTGTCTGAAAGGCTAGGGCGGGTCTGCAGGCTACTCGCGACCAAACTAACATTATTTGTACTAATTATAACTTGTATGAATAGGAAACACAAACACAAAGAATTGTAGAACAATTTATTGTGTTTGAGTTTTTTTTTATATAGTTAGTTTAGGTAGATGATAGCTATAATGTAGGTTTAAGTAATGAAACAGCAGAAAAGTTTAGGTTTGAAAGCAGACAGGAACTTTTGAATGATGACATATAAACATGATTAAATGGTTCTGTTAAATATAGCATTGACAATATTACGGTACCTATTGCTGATGATTTAAAAATTGTGTCGATTAATGAGAAAGATAAATAAGAAATGAAAACAATGCACAATTTTTTTTGGGCAGTCGTGTAATAAAACCTACAGTTTAATTAAGGAACAGGCAAAACTAATGTTGAGAACAAAATACAAACTGATACTCAAGCAGATGTTAAATGTTGTAAAACACTGGTACTCAGCTGAATCCGGTAACACTGGAAGCCGACCCCAACATAATTGGGAAAAGGCTAGGCAGATGATGATGACTCAAACAGATGTTCAAGTATTCACAATTAATGTCGTTGTGTAGTCTGAGCAGAAAATAGGTCGAACTATAAATAATCTTCACTCGGAGCAGAACAATGCTGGTGATAATTTTATCCTTATCAGCAACCAGATTAAATGTTACGTCAAACCATAATATTTAAATAAAGAATGTTCCATTCTAAGAGGCAATTGGAGCTAAAAATAAATAAACAACTGCAATCCCGCGGAGGCTTTGATTAGCATTCCTTTTACGCTCTTATGTCCCCTTTGTAACTAAAGAAATGGCAAATTAATTTGTAAATTGATCTATGTTTGACGTTTATCAACAAGATAAGTAGATAAAATGTAGCGCATGTTTAATTCCAATAATATTTTTGTATACAGATGCCTTCAGGTTTATATGACAATAATGAAACACAAAATTCGGTTAAAATTTCATATTTTTTTTATTTACAAACGTTCAATTTTCAGATATCTAGTAGAAGCGGCCATGGGGGAAGGGAGCTCCATATCCGATGGCTCCGAATCTAGCGAAACCGTAGGGGGAAGCGGAATAAGCGAGAGGAGCGGCGATCGCGGGAGCGGCATAGGAGATGGCGGGAGCAGCATAGGAGATGGCGGGAGCGGCAGCTATGAGGGCAGGGTCCTTGCGGACGACGGCATTGAAGCCTTCGGCGCCGGCAGCGTAGTCCACAGTGCGGCGGGTGCCGTCGGACTCCAGCAGAGAGTACTGACCCTGCACGTTGTCACCCACGCGGTTCTCGATCTGATGTTTGAAATCACCGGAGAAGGGATCAGCCACGCCGTAGGAGAAGCTGGAGAGGTCACTGGCGTTAGCGACGGCCATCAAGGCAAAGAGTGCGACGAACTGGAAGAATAAGACAATGATGTTATAGTCAGCCTAGATTGAATAAATTAAATACATTTAAACTGGTTTTATGTTGAGAGAAATTTGCGATCAGGGGTCTTATATTTAATATAAACTTATAGAAGACGGAAGATCCATCAAAAATGATTTACCATCATTGTATTGCTCAAATTCCCATTAAAAGCATTAAACTAATTTTATTGAGTCCATAAAACGTTCGCTTTTAATATTCTCGCAGCTATTCATGAATAATAAATTGAGAAATCTCTTCAAAGCATTTAATACACAAAATCAAGCTTTTTAAAATTATCCTTTCTTACTCAAAAGTAATCCAAGCTTTTATTTACCTTCACAAACATTTTGTTGGATTGTTGTTGTAACTACGTCTGACACAAGACTGATGCTGATCCTCGTCTCCTCCACCTTTTTATATCTTCAAATCATAATCCAGTTCTGCAGTATCAGGAAGCTCATGTTCAAAACAAGGTGCTCTTGAATTGATTACGGATTGAATAAAATTCGTCTCATTACTGTTGACATTCGCCGCACGTGCTAAAATATTTAAAGTCTTTGTTGCCTACATAAATGAACATAACGACGTTTTAACATGGTTTCGAAAGTTAATAGTTTTAAAATTATAGCTTTTACAGATTAAAGCAGCTTTTTAAAATATTCCAATACCGTCCGTATAGTCTGCTCTATAGCTAGGGACATTGTGCTGCATTTACTTATTACAACCAATCAGAACATGTTCATAGCAGAAACAACGCTTCCTGCATCGCTGAATGCCCACTCAACGTTTTATTGTATTCCACTCAAGACAAACGACCAGTCCAGAGTCTAACCAATAACCCGTATTCCATTCATCTCACTCGCAGACCCTCAAATTAATCATCACGGGCAACGCAACGTTAGACGTCTAAACTCCGATGCAACAGTTATAGAAACGTCCCTGACAAGAAATGTGTTATTCAAAAATGTCCGACATGAAACGTTGATAGAGCATCCACTAGTTCATTTTCATTTGTCCAACTTGTTTGATGCCAACATTTTACAACTATAGTTGTAACGTAGGAGTTACATCGAGTTGTTTTAGCGAAATTAGTTTGTGCCCGAAATTCGGGAGATCTGTTAACTGTCGTGTCTCATTATGTATGTAGTTGTTGTGATGTCCTATAAACCTGCATGATATTATTGTTTGCACAGAACTTGGAATCACCTTGTCGGTAGTAACTTGAGATGCAACAAAAATTCATGTCAGCAGTCACGTCGCCGGCACGTCACTGTCTCGTCGCCGATTAGTCACTAATTGCAAGTGACTGAGATGCGCTGATCGTGACGGTACTGCTATGTAAGGCCGGTATCTTATTAATTGTACTAAACAAGGTATATTTTTTTGACGTTACCGTCCAGTCGCGTCACCGGACAGTAACGTCTTACCTTACTAATATATTCTTACTACTTGGTATATATGGCAAGTTTTGAAACATTCTGTCTCTAGCAGAGGCCGCAGAAGAATTTCCATGCTCTGTGGCTCTTTGCATGTTACTTAAGCTATTAAGTTCGTTACTATGCCTACGTATTTAAAAGTTCCAGTAGTTTTGCAGTATCAAAATGCACGAAGTACAATGTAGGCAATAAAATATTTGAGATATTATTTGTTTATTTCAGCTGTAAAGTACATCGTTATAGCAGATTTATGAAATTGAGCAACTTTTAGTTAGCTGCTAATAAAAAACTTGCGAGTTTAAAAAGCGTTGTCTGTTCCCGTTTACCCTGTCAGTTAATAATTGCAGCAATCGCAGGTAAATTTTGTTCTTAAGGCGAAATTACTTTACGTTTTTAAACTTTATTAACAACTTAATGGTTTCTATTTTTGTCTCAATATTGGTTGAAATATGATGCTTCAGTAAAGTGGTCTTAAACCAAACAAAGACCACCCCATCTGTTCTCGTAAGTGCCATTCTCGACGCTTAGGAAGAGGGGATTATTATCAAGCCGTTACTGAAGAAGACTCACTTCTGCAAAGATTTAGTTTTATTGTTGAAATAGATTCCTCTGCTTATTGGGTAAGTTGCAAAAGATGGGAATAGTGTGACGGAAAAGTTTTTTTATAACATAACCTGTACCGTGTTGCCCGACCCTAAGTAACATGGGACAAGGGCAGGAAGATGATGATGACCTTTACTTTCCCTTTTTTGGGAATCCGGTTAGCATAACATCTGAATAAAAATCTATAAATCTTGTTTTACCGAAGATCAATGCCCGGCGAAAGAACATTCACATTCTCATAAGATTTCAGGAGACTCCAAGAAAAACTTTTTAATGACATCGATATTATTAAAAAAACTCATTTGTCAGGCTTCGAAACCGCAATTAAATGAATAACAATCCTCATTACCTAGAACTCTGAAAAATTATATCTGTTAGAGAAGCCGTTAAAATTATATCTGTAAGAGAAGCCGCTAAAATGAAGCAAAGTAAGTATATTACTAAGTCCCGTCTGTTTGCGTTATAACAAGATAAAACTCTGTGGGCATTTTAATCTCACTTTTTCGGACTTAATAAAGTTTAAGACAGACGCCGTGCAATATACTTGTTATGAGGTACGTTTTTGGTACTTCCAGTTTAAACTTTCCAACTTAAGAAGATACACAAAAAAAAATTAACGAAAATAGATAACTACCAAACCTAAGATAGAGCACACGAATGTACAACAGTTCATCTTCTTTAGGTAGTATCGATCCAGTATTTGACAAAAATTATGCCCATAAAGTTGAAAGTATCTATTAAATCCTACTACCGTGGCATCAACAGTGGGCCCTATCAGAATATCAGCGCAGCGTTACCTTTTTTGGTTATCGCTGCACATGCTGAGATAGGAGCCTTTTTGGTCTCGCACGGGGTTTTTATTTTATTATTGTTTAATTTTATGCTTATTTCTCGTGTCTCCTGTGCGGGTCACAAATAAATATTTTTCTTTCTTTTCTTTCTTTTTTTACTTTATAATAATTTTGCTGAAATCAAAGACAAATGACATATTCAATGGTCACAATAGCTTATAAAGATAACACCTACTTAACTTTTTACAACTTTTCTTCACTACAAAGATCTGGACCCATGTATACTTATAACTGTGTCCCTGCTTCAAACAAGATAAACATAGTCATATAAATCATGTATTTTCATCAAAAAGATTAAGAGTCAGTAGTTTTATATCCACATATATTTCTTCCTCAAATACAAAGTCAAATTTATTTATTATAATAGGCCACTAAGCGGCGATCGAACGTCAGAAATTTAAATTTATAAGTAATAATAATTGGTTCTCCCGTCCATTCGGATTATCGTGGTAGCTTGTTATGGAGAAGAACGGACTAGAAACTCCACTCCAATAGTGGTAAATTCTACAGAGATAATCTACGGCATACATTTTAAACCGGCTTTTAATCATCTTCTTTCTAACTTGGGACTTCAGAATAATCGTGCTCGTAAAGATCTACACAAGAATACTCCAATTCCTTTTTATCACCAAACGCATACATCATACATAATGAACTCCTTCATTTATAAACTACCCACGGAACTACTTTATCTGAATTTCATTAACATTTTAAAGTACTGTTTTCCGCTCTCAATAAATGTTCCGCTTAATTTAAAATGCAAAAAGGTAAATCTACACGAGTGGTATAATATTTATGTAGGCATAAAGGCTATTTCATAAAAATATTGCTCTTTAATAAACAGGAAGATGTATCTACATTGAATATTATACCAGTTTTTCGAAAAAAAATCAATAGCACACTTTCATTTGCATATTTCGGCAATTATTAAGAAACATTTAATGCTCGGTTTGCTGTTGCGCTGAACTTGTAATCCATGGTTTGATTCTCTTGTCATTTAAGGTTATCAAGTTTTTTCTCCGTCTGTCTGTGTGTAAGCCCATGAGTCGTGGTCACTCACAATCATGGACCTTATCAAAAATCTTACAGTCACCCAAATGGCAATGGAGAGGGCTAATCTCGGAGTTTCCTTGCGTGATCGAATCAGAAATGAAGAGATCCGCAAGAGAACCAGCGTTACCGACATAGCCCGAAGCATTGACAAAGTTAATTGGCAGTGGCAGGGCACATTGCTCGCAGAACGGATGGCCGATGGAGCGGAAAGGTTCTGGAGTGGTGACCGCGAACCGGAAGGCCACCTACCAGGTGGACCGATGACCTGGTGAAGGTTGCCGGGATCTGCTGGATGCGAGTCGCACGGTACCGATCAATGTGGCGACGCTTGGGGGAGGTCTATGTCCAGCAGTGGACGTCTTTCTGCTGATATGATGATGATGATGATGCGTATATGCCCGGACTGTATCTAGATTTGTGTAGCAATATAGGCTCGCCACTTACTTCATTGGACCTTATCATAACTAACCAGCTAAATGTGGTTGTACAATAGGTACAATTCTGCCCTGCTAAATGTGGTTGTATAATAGGGCACTTTTTGGTTGTGATAAAGTTTTAGAAACAGTTATTAATGAAAATCTAAACCAAGAAACGCCGTCGTCTAATGCACTCTGAAAATTCGATTAAAACATTATAGCCACAGCAACAATAACTCAAGGCTCTCCATCTAAACTATTAATAACCCAAAACAGAACTTACTCCTTTGACATAAGTTTGACAATAGCTTGGACATCAATTATGAAGTAAGATAAGATGTCTCTATTAAGAACTGAATAGTTAGAAATTTAATAAAGTTAGTTAAATATGGTGTAGGTGTAATCTATCTAATCCGTATCTAAGCAGCTCTAATTAATTTAAGTTTGGAAGATGAACTATTGTGGGCTCATCTTCATAGTGTATACTAAAAGGTATTGAGTCCCCATTTTCGAGCTACTGGAGGGAAGATTGAATGATCCAGCCTGCTGCCACCTGCTACAAAGGGAAACTTTGTCTTCTATGTTTACGAAAAATATTCAATTTATGCTACGAACAAAATTTTCATTAGACCTGGATAAAAATTAAACAAGGGACTTTAGAAAAAGTTACTGATTTAATTTAATTAAATTTAATTTCGAAGACTGTACTGACAGCTGCCAATGACCTTATTTTTTTTAAATGTTGCAAGCGCGTAGCATAGTGTTTTAGCTAAAACTCCAATCATACGTAATTGATCGAATCGATGTGACATGACTCAAATGTTTTGTGAATGTAAACGTAACATATTCATACACATAGTACATGAACTTTTAATGTTTAAAATCTGAAATCAACAATTAAATAAATGCGATCGATAAAATTAAGTCTGACATAAATAAGTAGAAACTAAATAAGGCCTATTAGTTTCTTAACATATGTAATTTTTTTGCCGTGAAGTAGTACCATTTTTGATCTAATTCGATTTTAGATCAACTTTCGATCACTCAGGATAGTCAGGATACAACTCTATATTTATGTAACGATAAAGTGCCAACCCCCAAATGTCAGTTAATTAAAAAAAAACTAAATTAAAAATCAGAGTATAGTTACATCTGCAATAACCATAGGACAATAACATTTGGCTGAGTGACATTATTGAAGCGCGTTATCGCTATTAGAATGTTACTTTTTCTAAGCCTTACCAATATAAACATACGGAGTTATCTGTGCTATAGAAATGATATCGTTTGTTTTCTTTCAACCGACTTCAAAAAGGAGGGAATTTCTCGAATCGACTTTTTACGTACGTTTTTTTTTCAGACCAAAATAAAACAATGTATCCTAGTCGTGTTTGGGCTTATTGGAATTTTCATGAGATGTAATTTGGCTATAAATGATTTTCGTGGTAATTTCAGGTACCAAAACAAAAAGAGAAAATAAAAACATTTTAAAAATAACTTTGTTTTCCGAAGTCGGTATCTTTGGTACCTATTGTTTTTCGTTAATCGACAGTGTTTTTTTTGGAAGTCGGTTTTTTTTTTGTTAATATGTTTTTATTTTCCCAAACTATATAAAGTTTTTGACAAAATTATTCAAAAATGTTAACCACAGCCCACAACCCTACATATTCTCCCAAGAGATTTCCCTTAAGGATTCCATTTTCACCTGCAAAATTAATCCTTTAAACCCAAGCCTTCTTGGGTTTAAAGGATTAATATTCCACAATCTCCCTAGAACTACCCATATGCGGGTCACATTTTCACCCGTAACCTGTGAACTGTAGTCTAATTAAATAGTTGAACTGGAGGATGCAGGGATCGTAAACCGTGCTGGAACAGTATGAGGATCATAAATCCCCCTTAAAAAGACTTTGATAACACTTTATGGGGTACAGGGGTGCAGGAATATCGCAACTAAACAGTCTTTATTAAAGTTTTAAGGGTGGCAACTTCGGGTAAGAAACTGAAGTAAATGTAAGAATATCTTTGCCAAGTTCTTTCTTTGGAACGATTCGAGATAACGACTTTCACTTATCTATTTATTGGTTTGTTGAAATTTTTGTCCGTATTGGGTTGTGGACTGAGTTGAGTTTGGACTAATGCTTTACTGGATAATGATTCGTCAACAGGAATAATAATGCAAATATGGCTTATTTTTCAATAACAATATATGATGCTAATAGTGCGGTCACTAAATTGAGAATATGAAGCTGAAAGCTTTAAAGTAGCGTTTAACTAGTTCTCAACCGTAAATTCACAGTTCATTAACCGGGAGTAAAACTTATACAAATATCAAATATTTCGCATCCAAACATATTCACATGAATGTACACATATTGCAGTCAAAAATAAAACCTTTAAAACTACACATTTTCTAGACGATCCAATCCATATATTACAAAAAAGTAAGGTTCTTCATGATCGTATCATTTCATACGGCTCATTGAGTGCTGAGTACTCGAGAGTGCATTGCAATTTTTTATACCTAGCTTCGAAATGCACTCGCCTAGCAAATCTGTAGCTCTGGTACCAGATGAAAGAGATTCTGTAATAATATAAACTTGACGAAAGTATAAGAATGGTTGGGCTTTTACAGCTATTGCACGAAGTTTTTCATAATTTTACTTGAGTTATGATAACAGGTACAAAGTAAGCCAATTTATGTTTTATTCTTCTTTATAATGAAGTTAAATAATCGCTTATTTTTATCAACTGAAGAGGTAGTGTAGTATAAGTACTTCGATGTAAAACAAACCTCTACGATTCACGATTGACATATTTCTCTTGAAAACCAAAAGACCAAAAATATAACCATTAAATAGCCACTGATTTCAAACGCTCCAGGCTTTTAAGCAAAAAAACAGCTCAAACGGAATTCCGGATCCAAAAGATATCCAAAGATAAGAAAGGAAACCGGACGGATAACGTTTAAAGACTCGGAAGGCTTTGAACGTACAGCTTACACAAAAACGTGGGTCCTCTTTAAACAATCAGACCCTAGGGTCCAAATTACATCACTTTAGCGACGTCCAATGCGGGATAAGTCTGTTTATTATTTTGCGTAACTTACTGGGATGTTTAAATTAATGTTTTTTTTTGTAGAACAGGGGTTTAACATGAGGCTGTACTTAATTGAAAAAGTAAAAAGTCCGGGGAAGTGAACCTTCCAGGAAATCATCTTATTTTATGTTGAAGTATGTTATGGAATATCTATTATAGTAACCCAGTTTAAAAATATCCCAGTGTAAACTTTTTAATTAGGGTGAAAAGTAATACATCCGGTTATGATTTTCATAACAAATTGCCTGAAATCAACGAATATTATAAGAAATTCAAATAACACGTCACTATTTCAGTAAAATAATTTACCTTTAATTATATTACAAACTTCACCATCATCAACATTATTTCGGCCGAAAGACGTCCACTGCTGGACTTAGGCCTCTCCTGTGCCACCACACGGATGGACGGATGTCTTGGTGAGGGTCGCAGAAGTCCACTGAATAAATAAATTGCTGATTTTAAAAGAAACCATTCAAAATAAACAAGTCGTGCGTTATGCCCAATTTTCATTAAAATGCGACTTATTATTCACATACATATATGAACAAATACTCGTTATTATGGTACAACAGTAGCGCCATCTATAATGGCCATAAATCAATACGAAAAGATGCATTCACCCATAATACCAATAAATAATTTATAAGTTATATTGACATCGAAGCTGATTTCTCCGAGGGATGCCACAGGGGACTGTTCTGTGTACAGACTAACTGCCTAGTTCCAGATTATTGTTCTAGTACAAGTTATAATTTGATCGGCAATATGTTGTCTGCTGACGTCAAGTTAGCGGTATTCGTCTTGTAGTTTAACGTCATGTTTTGTTGTAGAGTAAAAGAATTTAGTTAATAGTGTTTCTACTATCTAGCATAAACAAGGTTATAAATGCAGTAATGTTTCTATTTCTATGACATCAGAAATTAATTTTACCTAATATGTACCATGAAGAGTTAAAATTGAATGTCGGTTATCTCAGAAAGTACTGATTCGAACATGAAAAAACCGGCCAATTGCGAGTCGGACTCGCGTACGAAGGTTTCCGTACCATAGTCGCAAAAAACGGCAAAAAATCACGTTTGTTGTATGGGAAACCTACTTAAATATTTATATTATTGTATTTTTACTATTTGTTGTTATACGATGGACGTATAGACGGTCAGTGGAGTCTTAGTAATAGGGTCCAGTTTTAACCCTTTGGGTGCGGAACCTTAAAAACATTTAATACAAAGAAAATGCACAGTTCCTGTGGAAGCAAAATCACGGAAAAAAGGGAGTGAAAATAAATATTAAAAATATGAGAAGAACCAAATTGAGTAAAAATTAGTAGCCAAGTGTTAAATGCTGTACTATTTAAAAAGCTAGCTACTTTCTGGCTTTTCAGCCAGCATTTTAGCTTTTTACAGTTCGGAACAAAGGAAGCGTTCTCAAAGAGACAAAAGAGTGCAAGTTTTGTTTGGATTTTCATTGCCATATACAAAAAAAATTGTAAGGAACAAGGAAGTAGTTCTTTCTTAGGATTATGTTTATGGTCTCCACAGGGATGTGCCCTATCAGGTGTTGCACAGAGGGACCACCCCGGCACGCCCTGGTGTCGGGGTGGTCCGGTGGTTCGCTGATTGTGATCACCGGGGTAGTTTTAGTGAGGTAAAACTCCCACACTCCATGGTCTTTTGGCCAAAATTCTAGGCGCCTTTTAAAGTTTTCCACCGTAACAAAAATAATTGTTTGTTTGTTCCTACGTTTCAGACTTTTACTGACTAAAACCCACCCGTGTTTCTTCAATTGCTTGCGCCAGGGTAACTCTCTTTCAAATTTATCCGCGACTCAAAAAGGCATCGGTCCTATCAGGCCCCGTCACTTTTGCTGACATCGCTTTGAGGCGCGCGTGGAACACTAGGCGCCGTAAACTCGGGCTTGGTCCTTATCGGACGGTAAGCTATCCATAACTTGCCGTCTCCAAGCCCACGCCTACGGTGGCTGGGTATCAGCTTGCGACTCCTGACGCCCGGGGCGTCTCCTGAAATGGCTAGGGGCGTGAGGGCGTCTCCTTTGCGTCTCCCTCACGCGTTCCGCCTCCTCCTTTGCGAGCATTACTGCTTCGCAGAAGGAGGAGACAGCTTCTCATGCGCTCTCGCTCGGTACCATAGCCTGGACCAATGCCGGACGTGAGAGGTCGCCACCACCGATCGCTTCGATGTGGACACGGCGGTGCTCCGCCCAAGCGGGGCAGATTTCCACCGTATGCTCCACCGTGTCCTCCGGGCGGTCCACACAGTGGTGACATCCTTGCGTTTCATCCCGCCTCATCCTGAACAGGAACCTCCCAAAACAGCCGTGTCCGGTGAGAACCTGCGTCAGGCGGAAGGTGAAGACGCCGTGACGCTTCTCTAGCCACTCCTCGACCGCCGCAATTGTAGCGTGCCCAGCGCTGGGTTGCGACAATCGCTCACTCCATGTCACCATGAGAGCCTGCCGGAGCGTGTCCGCCGAGCCGCGATTTGTCGCGGCAACGGAGTTTCGCCCCGGCATTTCGCCTCCTCGGGCCACTCCCATATTTGTGCGAGGACTTTTGCTTCCAGATCCCATGGCGGCAATCCGGCAAGGAGGTATCCGGTATCGCCGGATCAGCCGAATGGCCTTGACCCTTCGGGACGCGCTCAACCGGCGGGCTGGTCGCCACCTCAGGGAACGCGCCCATACAGGCTTATTGTCTTAGAAAACTCGGTTCTTGTGCAATAGACCACGAAAGCAAAGCTGCGAAAAAATATTATTGCGAAAAACATAGAATACCAACAAAAAATCAATTGTAAAGTCGTTACTCCGATCAGATAGATTATTTTATAAAAGTAACTTTCATTGTGAAAACTGTTCTACTAATGCGTGTTCCTACAGGTAACTATCACCTCGGTATTTCTCTCTTAGCAACTCCTCAGCAAGTCAAAGTTAGTCCTGTCTTGATAAATCGAGTTAGATTGCTAACTATACTAACTAAATAGATTTCCGTATTGCCTGATTTAATTTTCAGCAATCTGAGCTAATCTGATTTGACTTAGATCCTATTTTTATTCGATTTTATTTTAGTAGTAGAATATCATGCCTTTTAGAAAATTTTCATGAATGCTAAATAGCCCTATTATTGTGACAAATTCAAAGTATTGTGCATATCTTTATAGCCCTTGAGTGCCCGAAATGTGAATCCACGCGATACACAATGGCTTTTTATTTATTTCAGTAATTACGGTATTGCCAGTTAAACGTCATATCATATATTATTCTCTGATAGCAATTTATTTAGGGTCAACAAGATGATGCAATCGCCCCCATTCTAGCCTTAATACCTTAAACGTAAACAATCCATTGTTAATTTGGTCTCACCCTACACCCCAGGACTTTTCCCATGACATTTTCCTCAATATAACTTATACAGGAAGGTAAGCGTTAAGGGATATCTTTAATAGTCAATGTAATCTATTTCTTCTGCATATTATTGGAACGGAGTTGCAGCGGGCTGAGAGACTAGACCGAAAAAGTGTAACAATGAAAAAATTACATAAAAAACCAACACCTTTTTGCAGCAATTTCCGATCACCTTTTTTGATCGATTGAACTTTTTGCAATCGATTAAGTTTGCCGTCAATTTTGAGAATATGCACTTTATGATTTTAACATTTAAATACCCTTTTTTATTCATATAAATAATATATTTTGCGTGATAAATTATGCGAAGCACAGCGTGCTGCACGCAGGAATAGTACAAGCGAAGATCCGCACAAAAGGGAGACGCCGAGGAGAGAGCCGGAGGCGCACGAAGAAAACCGAAGACGTACGAGCGCACGCTGACTAGACACATACAGTACCTACGCTAGCATCCGCTATTTTGTGTTTACATTGTAGACAAAGATAATTTTTTTCAACTATGCCACCAAGCGGCACTTTTGAACGTTACATTTAAAATTAAAAGTTACAAGAAATAAAAATTGTTTCTACCAAGCATTCGGAAAGTAACTTGTTATGGAGAAGAACGCACAAGAAATTCCAAACATACGCTTTTAAAAAAAATAGTTTTTTTACAATATTTAGGTACATACATTAATAAATTCATATATGTGAGGACAATGCACCCAAAATCACTACATACTATACCACGTACAGGTATAAGTATTAATATTACTCATACATACACTGTGCAGTTATCTAATAGGTACTAGAAAAACATTAACATCCGAAGCAGTTAAGTTATGACTAATCCCTACTGACAGCGCCCGTTCACGAACATGACGCATGAATTGGCACCACCCAGCTCAACCATTATGTAAATTTAATTAATCGAACTCTGTTCCCAACCGGATGTCCATAAGACACCTCTCTTATTTTTTTATTAAAACATAACGCCTTAGAGATATTCTTTACCATTTGAACAAAGGTTATCATAATTATTAAACCAAAGGACCAACCCCTGACAAAAGGACCAATTCCAACACTTCAATTAAAAAAGTACCTTGACAATTCTCCCAAATGAACCCGAAGAATAATTCTATTTCTATTCATCATTTTAATTTCGTCTGACTGCAATAACACAACCGGTGACCCATGTCACCGCAGTAAAAGTTTCACGACGAGCTGAAGGCTCATAAAGTAGGGTTTAGAGGCAATTAGCCGATAGTTCATCAGCACTGGCAATAAAGTGAGTTATAAGACAGGCGGTTAAGATAGTGTTTTCTTTTTGAAGAGAAACGTTTTTTGTACGTAACACAAAAACTTTTCTCTTCAAAATTATTCAGATTTTCCTTAAGGCACTTAAACTTATTTAGAGCCATAGCGAAAATATGAATCAGTTTCATTACCGTGCGAGGATAGTTTTGCTTTCTTAAATCAGAATAGCGTGCATCAAGAGTTAAAAAAAAATATATCTCCTTAGGTTAATCGAATAGTCAAGCTTTCTAACATCGCCACAATGTTTATGATTCAAAACCAATGTTCTTTCTTAAAAATACCGCACAAAATATTTCCTATAATAGATCTTACCTGCCAATACTAATGCACTACTGCGATCTCAAAACTAAGGAGGTAATTTATTTACGTTGCTGGGAGAAAATCACGTTGTACCATTAAACTTAATGCGCCAAATAGGAGTAGTACACCTCTTTGCAGTATTTTCTACTTTAATGTTATGCTCTGGATTTTCTCTCTCCTTTTCCCGTATATCATTCCTCCTTGTTCAATTTGATTTGTAAAATAATACCTACCTTGGTAAAAAACTGACTCGTTTGGTGGGACTGCCTCGTTGAAATAGTGGTAGCAACTGCTATTGCTGAGTATGAGGCCCATCGATACCCGGAGCGGGAAGTATAATTTATATTTCTATCTGGATTATGTCAGCAGGAGCAGTCCGAAGTCGAGATTCGTGCTCGGTTGATGACAATGCTCGCAAGCATGATAGATATATTTTTATTTTTGTGTTAAGTCTTAGGAGGGGGTGGGCTGTAAATCAGCGTTGTCCAACGTTGTGGCTATGCTCCACACTGATCAGCATTAGCTGAGCCCGCTCCTTTTACGACACTGAATGTACTCATATTGCCACATCTGTGTTTGACACTATTTAGTATTAAGATTGTAATAAAAAAAAATCTTTATTTATTTCTTTCTTCTTCTGATAGGCTCGCTCCTTGTTACTTGCGGCTTAAACGTAATTGGCAAAATGTTGGTGTCCTCCTCTACCTGACTTTTCGGGTAATACAGGAGTTATTTATTTATATATTACTACTGGCCAAAAATTACATATACTGGTACATATTAAATTAAAGTGTTTATATCTAACGTAAGTATTAAAATGTCTTAAAGATTAGAATTATCACCACATGCCCCATGAAATAATAAATGAAACAAATTAAACAAAATTAAAATCTAACGTAAACTTTGAGTCAAAGCTATTAACAAAATCAGAGTTAAAACTGAAATTGAAATGTTATGTTATATTGGGTAAAAAGCCAATCTGTAAGAGCAAACGATTTATCTATCTGTAAGCTATACGTAGCATATAGGTGGCCCAGTGGTATCGGCTGCGACTTACAAGTTGTAGGTCGTGGGTTCGAGCCCAGGCAGGCGCTTTACTTTGTGTAAATGATTTCTTCACCACTGCTCTCAAAACGGTGAAGGAAAACATCGTGAGGAAACCGGCATGTCCTAGAACCAAAAAATCGAAGACATGTGACATCCACCAACCCGCACTGGGCCCGCGTGGTGGATTACGGCCCATTCCCTCTCACAAAGAGAGGAGGCCTGTGTCCCAGCAGTGGGAACATTAATAGGCTGATGATGTGATGTGATGATGTGAAGCTATAAACATAAAAAAAAGTTCTCGAGTGAACTCCTGCGGTTAATCTGCACTCGAATCATGGTTGCGTACTTAAGTAGTGACAAATCAATTTCAGTAAATTGACCTACTTACATTAAACTACAGATCCAGCAACGCAAGTAAACTCGATGTTACAAAAGTGTATAATATTTTGAAACGGCATTTCAACCGTAAGGATATTCAAATTCGTTCCGCTTTTATCGAGATTCTGTGATAAATAAATTAGTTTTGGCACAAATACGGCACGCGTGACAATGTCAAATTGTACTGTAAAAATAAATTATTATTTACTGGTACCCGGTAGAGGTTTATTATTTTTATGCGATATGTACTGCAGGAAATAGGTCATGCTGCGATTGTACCGCAATTTACTAAACTATGGAGTACCAGCCCTTTTTTTTGATGTCGTGGCGAATCCTTCAAAAAGCGCCTGGACTTTTGAGGAAAAGACCAGAGAGTGTGGCATTTTTACCTCGCTAAATCCACCCACCCCGGAACCCCCTGTGAAGTATCAGGCCTACAGTAGTCTTAGGAAAATACAGTATTTCTTGTTAGCATTTTGTCGGCTAAACTTTGTAGACATTTTTTTTTGCTAGGTTCCTGTCATTTTTGACCGAGAAAACGTTATTTTTCAATAGGTTTCGTTTAATAATAAGTCTCTTCTTCTACCGCAGACAGTCGCGACCACAGATATAAATCTAACTAGATGACGAAATTGTATGTACTTCACGTGCCAAAAAGCTGAGTGAAGTTACGATCAATGATCGTAATCTGAGCTTTTATTTAGCATTATTGGCACCGAAAATTCACTGCTATCTAGAAAAATGCTTTTGTATGCCATATTGAGCTGTAAAAAATGCATAGAAAAAGTTGGCCGAGGCATTGGAAATGTTTTTTTTCATTAGTAAGTAAGTTTGTTTTAAATTTGTATGTGAAAATGTGGCACGCTTGTTTTCATACAGATGGAGGGACTTGCGTTATCTAGTTAGATTTATGTCTGTGGTCGTGACACATCAATGCAACCACTCGACTTCATTGAAATTGTTTTATCTCTAGAATAATTTATTTATTTATTCATTTACACATACATTTATAATGTCGCATTGTTGACGTATTGTTCTGTCCTGTTCGTCTGCAGGACCCATACTTCATTTAAGTTAAGTTAGTAGACTAACATCACTTTCTTGGATAAATTATTATTAATCGAAATGCTTTTCGAAGGTTCCTTATAACTTAGACCAACATACCGATAGCTAACGCAACATTCTTAATACAGTTTGTCACGACGGCTCGCACCTCCGACTGTTGCTAACACGTGGCGAAGCTATAAACATGTCGACTACCGAAATAACATAATATTACTTGGAAAATACTGAGCCGTACAAGTTTTGGGAAATAGATTTAGATATGTGATAAAGGAGTTAGGGTTCTTTTGTTGTTCAGAAGATTTAATAAAAGTTGTTGGATAAAAACTGTTGAAATTTTAATTATTCATGGTTTTTTACACTTGTATCAAAATAGCATCCACGAGTGACATGCAGATCCACGTTCATTCCCTAGATTATACATTCAAAACGCTACTACCGTATTGACTAGCTTACATTTCAATCACTACATGAGCTATACACACATAAATTCAAACGTTGGTGGACACATAAACTGTACAACAACATAAAAGTACAATTTTGTTTGAAAATGTATGTGTCTACCACTAGTGTACGTTCCAATGACTAAAGAATCTCTTCGACTGACCACTTTACCAGCTAGACGTACGATCATTAATAAAAGATGTTCTTTGCTCCAACGATTCACTTTCCCAGCATCTAACTGCTTTGACATTGAACTATTGAACCAAGAAAATACTTTATGTTTCGTCTTTAAATCCAGACCATCAATAGTGCAGGCTTTTACAAAAGTAAGTTTTGTATCTTTTTGACTATTTGGACTTGATACACTTTTTTTTGGGCTTGATATTACTGAATTATCGGTAGCCAAACAACCACCTGGCTGATGAGAGTTGAATTTATATATACTTATAGAAGTGAAATCAAATCAAATCTTTTTATAGTGGGCATACCTTATACAGACAGATTTTAGGTGAATTTCAGTTCCATGATGTCCTGCCTAGTAAACATACAATAATTATGTCAACATGCAAAAATATCATAGGTATCACATACATTCAAGAAAAGTTTAGTGCGTTCAAGAAATGATGAAAATGTATGTTTCTTACTCAATCACGGCGGAGCGGCTGAACGGATCTGGTTGAAATTTGGCACAGGGATAGATTACAGTCTAGAATAGCACATAGGCTTTTCATCTCGGTTAAAGGTTCCTTTGAGAGAGAAAAACACTTTCACGCGAGTGAATCCGCTGGCAGAAGATAGTAATATATATATTTATATACATAAACTTGCGCCTTTTTCTCATAGGGGTAAGCAGAAATTACAGAAACCGACCTGTCACGGTCCTTACAATACTCTTTACTTATACAGCTGGAGTTAAACCAAGCCTGTTGTAAGTACTAAGCGCCTGACTTTTCTGAAGGACATCACCAATAAGGTGCTTTGTCTTTCTAGGCCCTAGATGGTATGGCCCTAGAATCTAGTTGAGCGTCCCATCTCGGCGATGCCAGTCACATTTTCAAAAAAATATTTAAAATCGGTGAAATAATATTACTCTTAATTTGTTCGAAAATAATCCATGCTCAAATGTTTGGTTTTACTCAGTATAGCTATTTCAGGCTTTTCCGTAATGTTCTAGTTTGTTCGCTATAGAAAGAAAGAAGGAAAGGAAAGAAAACATCTCATTACTCGTTTTTATTATAAACCTCATAAACGTTTAAGAAATGAAAACGGAGCTTTATTGGATTGCCTTCCCTCTTCGTCAGTCATATATTTTTCATCATACAAAATTACATGGACACAGCTATGTATAAATAATTTATGAATAACCACACCATACTGTAGGTATGAAAAACGTCAAGTCATACCAAACTGTCACTTTAATATCAATACTTTGCAATAATACAACATTGATAGATAGTTGTTTCTGGTCTGGCTGTTTGTCTATGTAAGTTTTAATGTTTGTAAACGTTTAAAATATACCGGCGAAATTCCTGTTGAGGGACACAATTAAAATAAAAAACCGGCCAAGTGTGAGTCGGACTCGCGCACGAAGGGTTACGGAACCCTCATCGCAAATTTATTTGATTCTGTTTTTGGTATTTGTTATTATAGCGGCAACAGAAATACATCATCTGTGAAAATTTCAACAGTCTAGCTATCACAGTTCATGAGATACAGCCTGGTGACAGACAGATAGACAGACAGACAGACAGTGGAGTCTTAGTAATAGGGACCCGTTTTTACCCTATGAGTACGAAACCCTAAAAATCATATATAGTAGGTAGACAGCGTTTTCTCGCAGCTCTGCTTACGAAGCCCATTATTTATTTATTATTACTTTATGCACACAAACGTACAAAGGCGGATTTAATGCATTAGGCATTTTCTACCAGTCGAATTTTGACTAATACAGAGACAAATAGTGGTAGGAGTGTGGTAAAATCACTGATTTATTTTTACTTCCACCCGTCCCATCATCGGACTACCAGACGTACGGCGATGCGTCATCGGTACATGGTGGGCATCCCACCCATACGCACTAAACGTTTTGGGGACACTTTTATTATGCGTACAGCTAAGGAGTTGAATTCCCGGCCGGAGTCTGTGTTTCCCGATAGCTACAATCTAAGGGTCTTTAAATCAAGAGTGGATGGATTTTTTCTAGACAAGCGTGCTTCACCGTCGTCCACATCATCGCTTTCCATCAGGTGAGATAGTGGTCAAGCGCAAACCTATATTTAATTTAAAAAAATCTTTGTTAGTTTACGACAGGATGGCGCGTATGCAAACGCTGATGTTCAAATCAAATCAAATCAATAATTTTTATTTCACATAGGCCTACATGGGCACTTATAAAACGTCGACAATGTGCACGGTTCGGGTTGGTCGATTCCTATGGAGAAGAACCGGCAAGAAACTCCATGGTTACTCTTTTAAAAAATTGTTTGGTTTTACAATATTTCCATGTTACAGCAGTACTTAGATGGGGGGACAACGCAGGCCCGATAATAAGTCGTAAGAAACTAAAACAAGAAATGATTATATAATAAACTAGCTGGCCCGGGCAAACTTTGTTTTGCCATAAAAACACCAAACATTTATCTACCCTACCTACCGTACCTTACACTACCTACACTACCCTACCCTACCCTACCCGACCCTACACTACCCTACACTACCCTACCCTACACTACACTACCCTACCCTACCCGACCCTACCCTACCCTACCCTACACTACCCTACCCTACCTAACCCTACACTACCCTACACTACCCTACCCTACACTACCCTACCCTACACTACCCTACCCTACCCTACACTACCCTACCCTACCTACCCTACCCTACCTACCCTACCCTATCTACCTACCAACTTGTTGAACTATTTATTTGAATAAGAAATAATATATATACTACTATACGAATGCAACCAACTTTTGTTTCTACCGGCAGCGTTGATCTAATTAAAATTTAGAACATAAAATTTGCTATTGTGAGTCCACCTTAAAAGATAGACATATGGTGTCACGGACTTTTTTTTAGAACTTTTAAAGAGAAACAATTCCATCATACATGATATTTGCGTAACTTAAACCATTTACGCAGCGCACGCAATGGAAGCTCTCAAAAAGGAATATTTTTTCCCGTTTTTGTAACATTTTTCATTTATGCTCCGCTCCTATTGGTCGTAGCGTGATGTTATATAGCCTATAACCTTCCTCGATAAATGGACTATCCAACAGTGAAAGAATTTTTCAAATCTGCCAAGTAGTTTCGGAGCCTATTCAATTCATACAAACAAACAAAAAATCAAACCTTTCCTCTTTATAATATTAGTATAGATATAGATAAACAAAAGATTAAAAAAAGTAAAACGAGATAAAATGTTAACAATCTAGAAATCTAGAAGGCCTACAATGTTCACACATTTACAAACCAATCGGTAAAATAATCTATACAAAGTATAACAAGACTAAATTTAACATGTGGAACAAATGTTGTTATCAGTGCTGTAACTATTCTTAGCAAAAGGCTATAAAGATAATTGAAAACCATTGTAAAAAGTCTTATTAAATGAAGAAAAATTAGATTGAGAATAGTTAAGAGACATCCACATATTTGTGCCGTTTATGAGTTACCAGGGAAGCCGCATGTGCAGAAGGAGCTAAAACCAAATATTTTTATCTTCAACGTAGTCCTTGATTTTATAATATGCTTTTTTAATAAGGACACGTTTGATGTGATTTTTGAACTTTCCATCGGTCAGTTCTATAACTGACTTTGGCAACTTGTTATAAAAGCGTATACTGTTTATAAGAAAAGACTTGCTAGGTTTGTTTATCTGAATTTGGGTAATACAATTTCGTGTTTACTGCGTGTATTTAAATTATGCAAGTCGCTTCTAGTTTTCAAAAGCCCTCGATTTTTGCGGACATACAAAATACATTCTACAATATAAAGTGAAGGTAGAGTCAGTATATATATATCTCTTTAAATTTTTCTCTGAGGGTCTCGCGAGGACCAATTTTATAGATTGCGCGGATTGCCCTCTTTTGTAATATGAAAATTGAGTCAACGTCTGCTGCTGATCCCCACAGCAGAATGCCATAAGACATTATACTGTGGAAATAAGCATAGTATACCAGCCTAGCTGTGGCTACATCGGTTAACTGCCTTATTTTCCTTACTGCATATGCAGCTGAACTTAACCTACCCGAAAGAGTTCTAATGTGCGCGCCCCACTGCAGTGTTACTTAACCTAGTTAATGTTATGAAATGAGCGGATTCACCGTACAAAACAATGAAATCTTTTTAAAATAATAGTTTAGAAGTACATAGTATATATATATATATTGTTATTGATAAATCCCTGAAAGTATTTACCTACATATCTACATCGTTGTTGAAGAGTAATTACTAGAGCAAATTATCCGTAGATAAGCAACACACCTGCTCTTCAACCAGACTGAGACTTAGCACCTAAATCTTTAGCGATAAAAAAGACCAAATCTTTATAATTAATGACTCTAATCGTTCACGTTGACGTCACTTTTTTGGTTTTACATTTTTACTTCGACAAATGATGTTATTCCATGATAAATGGGACGCTTTTCTGTAAATCCAAAGTTAAAATATAGGTAGAAAACGTTATCTTCAATGATTTTCAGAACACCCTTAGGTATTTAAATGAACCCTACTACAATAAGGGCCCGACCCTCCAGATTAGGTGTTAGCCTTTAATTTTCAGACGACCCTATCAATTCGTCAATGACGAAATTTGGTCCCAAGTTACAATCTGTAGGTAACTTTGACCTATTATTTCTGAGAATTTAATAACTTTAAACCTTATTTGAAACTTAGGAATTTGTGTTTTGTCGGCTATTTAACAATAAATATCAGATTTTCACTAAAGTTCTCGATCATTCTTTGTAAAATGGACGGTTCTTTGTTAAGGTGATGCTTTTGGTGATGTTGTTCATTGGAAAGAGGGCTATCGATGTTAAGAATCATAAGAGAATAAAACAAACACTATTTTCATAAAAAAACTATTTACCAACTAATAGTATTTTATCTATACAGAGTCAGTTTTTCAAAAGGGCGTGGATGGACTAAACTGAAATTGGTGTAATAATACAGCTGTGTTTTTTTTCTAAAATCAACGGGTCCGATTGCTTGCTAGGAATATTAAGTTTTCAAAAATGTTATGACTCAGTTTTAGTTTTCATCAAAATCGGCACCGTGACTCCTTTTATTATTTTTCGCTATTCCTCACCGATGCTGTTGTGGCCATCCACGCCCACTTGGTAAACCACCCCCATATTATTACTTCTTTAACAATTCATAAACAGACACGAAGAAGGAACATAAAACAGGTACAAACAGTAGCACATTATTTAATGTGCGATTAACGATACGTTTTAGGACCATAGCAGTCTCATCACAAATCGAACAAACAAAATTATTTATTTTGACTCTTGCTGAGCCGGAGCAGACTGGAAGGTTAAAACACAGTAGATAAAAGATTAATGATGCATTAACTTTGAATCAAGTAACTTTAAAGTTGTAAGCACATGAGCGGTACCCAAATTGAACAATTAGGCACTTTACATAACTTGAAATTGAACTAAATTTGTACAAGCTGGGTGGGACAAGCTGTCCCAGGTACAAATTACATTGTTCATGGTACCTAGTGAAAAGTTTCTGAGTCAGATTGAGTCAGAAATAATTAATTTCACATGGCAAGCTTTTAAAAACCCCACAAAAACGGTGAAATATGTGTAAATACTAATACAAATTCCCTATTTTAAGATTCGGTCAAAAATTATTAATTTCCAAATAAAACTTTCTAAGATAAAACAAAGGTACGAAATGAAATAAGCAGCTTAGCAGATTGGCTCGGATAAGCCAGACAATAAAATCTGGCTGACTCGGTACCAAATCCACGAGATATTTTTCCGCTTCGGTTTTCAGTTGAAAACTGCTTTCCTAGATGCAAAGGCAGTATTCGAAATTGTAATTAAATTGCACTTCAATTAATTTTTTAAATCACTTTTAGGTTTAACTTAATTTAACGGATCTGCAGTGCAATTTTCAAAGTTAATATCTTACTGCAAAATAATACATTCAAATTGCGGTCTAGATATTTAATTCTATAAATTGGTTTTGGTATAAAGAAAGACTTTTAAAACTCGTTTTTTTATCTATGGCGTAGTCGGGTTTATATTCATGTATCTTTTATATTTATTTACTTTGATTACTTTGATAAGAAACACAGATTCGACCACATCATCACTTACCATCAGGCGAGATAGTGGTCAAACGCGAGCCTATAGATGAATAAAAAAAAAAAAAAAGATACAAAAACAGGGGTATCTTTTATAATCGAGACATTATCTTAGTCACTTGAGGACCATGCATATTATTATCTGAGATTTAAAAAGACCTGTTTAGAGTGGACGCATTTGTCTGTAACCATTCGTTTAGGCCTAGTGACCAAGATACAGGTCCAATCATTATGTACTAAGACCTAATTATTTATTATTCAGATTCAGACTCAGAAACTAGGTCTATTCTAGTATTCCCCACAGGCTATTAAACCTCATTATTATCTTGTTTCACTAGGCCCTTATTCTAACGCCATTATTTTTTATAACGTCTAATGAACGTAAAGGATTCCAATAAAGTTAGACATTATCATAAAATACCACATTATTTAACGATCCTATAAAATTACTATTTAGTTCTGATTTACGGCTTTTCTAATCTCTTCTTTCATTGATCGTTTCTGAATAAAGCTTATAAAAAGGCCCTCATTTGATCTCGTAACTTTTCGGGCAAAGCCTACCTAAACTTGCAAATGAGTTAACATTCTCATCATTCATCTTCCTCCGGTTCCATGCACATGAGTAAAAGTGCAACATGTATCTTAAAACTGCACTACAGTATTTTGGTTCGTATTGTTTATAACTGGTAGAATTACTCATTACTATAAATTAGGTAAGTATTAAGGTAGGGATAAAGAGGTAGGGGTAGAGAGTCTTAAATTATCTGCTATTTAAAGCTTAGTTTTGATTTCGTAATAAAAGTTATTTTGTGTCAAAATAGCAGTTTTGTCCTAAATTTACTTTTTTTTGTTTTCATTAAAGCCCAAAAATAAATAAGCAGACAAGAGCATAGATAGCGTTTTAACAACGCATTTATACAACATGCTTAAAGTTCGAACTTTGAAACGACTTAGTTCTGGAAACAACGAGTAGATGGCGTTACTAAAAGCAAAGACATCAATTTACCAAAATCACTCAATCGTTTTTATGAATGGGTTGATTTGACGTGCGATTTTGCAATAAAATACTGAAGAATCATCAAGAAAATGCCCGCTATTCCTGTTGATTTTATTACCTCTAGAATTATGTTTATTTAGCCACTAAGTTTAATGATCGTGTCATTAGCGATTATATGATATATAAATAATGAATTGATTCCTTGGGATTCTGCTCCGAGGAAACTACTCAGAAATGATACTATGAAAAATAACTTATTAGTAGTACGTGTGTATCTTTGGAATATATCTTGAACTTGGCTCTGGAATGAAGACCAGTAGCGCCTTCTACTTAAGTCAGACTTCAGCACTACGTTCAAGAGTACTAGGGTAGCATGAACTAGAAGAAGTTATTCGTACATTTTCAGGATACCGACGTTAAAGAACTATTTAATTTATATATTATCCGAATTTCATGCAAAGAACTTTTTAATAAAATAAAGTTCTGGTTTCACGTTTCAAACTGTATAAAATTAAATGCCCTTTGCTAGTGTAAAAGACCTACATTTATAGAGCTTCCTCTTCGGAATAAATAAATGTATGAATAAAACATTATACTCTACATACATAACAAATTAGCTTATGTACTCAAACAGATTGGTTTCGACACCCGGGTGCGAGATGGAAATAGTAGATAAATTGCATTTAGTTATTTCATCACATGCTTGTAAAACTCAGCTCTATTTGTGCCCTAGAACCTTCGATAAAGAATACACCTAGATTCTCGGTCAGCGCTTAAAAAACTGGCCGAAAAATTGGGCCACAAATACGTTTGTGGCCCTATTTCAAAATTAGTATGGTCCAATCATAGCCAACATTAATACGTTAAAAATGCCACAATGTGCGCAAAACTGTGAAAATAACCACCGTAACACCTTGATTTTGGAAGGTATATCTTTTTTTTGGTAAGTTTATATCATTAAGTGTTTTTCTTAAAACACAGGCCTTTTTTTAATCTTTTGTTTATTTATTATATAATAATTTTTAGTTTCTTACGACTTATTGTCGGGCCTGCGTTGTCCCTCCATCTAAGTAATGCTGTAACATGGAAATATTGTAAAACCAAACAATTTTTTTAAAACAGTAACCATGGAGTTTCTTGCCGGTTCTTCTCCATAGGAAACGACCAACCCGAACCGTGCACCCTTTGTCGACGTTTTATAAGTGCCCATGTAGGCCTATGTGATTCGAATTAAATAGAAAATATGAATCAATTACCAAATATTATGATTGTTTGACCAACGTTTGCGTCGACAAAGCGAACGCGCCAACTATTGTTACAAACATTGACTGTTCTGGAACAGAGAATGCATGGAGTAGTTTGTAAAGCTATTTTTTTTAATTACTTAAAAAAATACTATTGTGATATTTTGGTCCGACTACTTTTTTAAATCAGTCAAAAATATTTGACACCATAGAAAACGAAATAAAGTAACCCCGAAATTTCCTACATAGTGTTTTTAACCTTATTGCTGAAATTTTAAGTTTCATTTTTTAATAAATATTTTTGTACTTACATATATCTGACTTTTAATTTTTAAGTTTTCATGCAAACCCTACCCTACCTAACTACCCTACCTACCAACGAATCTATTTTTTTTAACTGTCTCTATTCGAGCGAACAAAACAAAAAAATATTTATTCAAATCGATCCAGCCGTTTTTTGAGTTTTAGCGAGACCAACGAACAGCAATTGATTTTTATAACATAGAAAGATAGGTAGGTAAGTGTGTGTGGCCATTTGAGCGACTTATTTTGGTTCCTGATTCTTAATCTAGTATTTTTATAGATCGATGATATAAAAAAATAATTGAACGTTTCGACTCCACTCATTCCTTGTCCAAGCTCAAACATAAATTTAAAAAATTCGAATTTCGAATTGATTTTATTTTGGCACATTGTGATTTAGACTTTAACACTTGCGTGTAAGACTAAATTTTTATTGAGCTCATAAAATTTTTATTGCTTTTTATACATAGTTTTGTGAATGCAACTTTAAACATTGCGTTTAAGGTTGAATTTACATTAATGTATATTTATTCCAAGTAGAATTCTTAGAATTACCTAAACACAATTGGCGTCAGTATTAAAGATAAGTTTTGTATGAGATCCTCAATCTAGATGTATTCTTGATCGAAGCCTAGAACGAAATTATATTGCTGAGTTGGTCTAATGGACGCAATGTAGTGGTCTTCTTCTTTTCGAGTCGATGGAAACTCTTTAAATATTTTGGGACAAGTAGGTACCCACACCAATAGCAGCGTCAGCGCCGTTCATTAGGTCCTCCAAAGTGCAAGTGTGTGAGCACTTGCAGCACTCCAGCATGGGTGTCATATTCTGCACAGGGGCACCGCAATAGTATTGTGTGTCAGACAGTGCACTCACATTGTGGTTGAACATAATGATACCTATAATTTTTAACACCAGTTCAGAGTTTAGAATTCTAGATTTGTGCTCGGTTGATAACATTAGGTTCGTCACGTATTATACGCGTGGGACTTAAACATAACTAGCAAAATTTGGATGTACTACACCTATAGTGCATTTACATTTCGCTTATACCCGCATATAATTCTGTGGTATTACGATCTATGATGATTCAATTTGTTTGCATTAAAATCTACGCCTATAGGCGTAGATGAGTTTCTTCACTCGTTGTTAGTATAACTTTAAAACCAGTGGTGCTGATTTTATGAAAGTTTCCCTGCTAAAGCTACCATACAACGCCTTTCTAAACTTTAAACAAAACAATTAAATTAAGATAGATTTCACGCATTTTCAAATTAAGTTAATATCTTTATTCTCAGCTTTTGGAGATACATTGCATTCCACAAACTCGCATTCCACTATTCTCACTGTAATGTCCATTTATGTCGCTAGGAGTCTTGGATTCGTATGGATCCGAGGTTCTCTTATAAATGGCACATGCTTGATGTTCTTACATCGTTTAAGATAAGGTTCAGATTAAGAAAATTAATATAGTGACCTATTTAAACGAATTAATACCGTTATATGCGATTAGAGTTTGGGTTCTTGCCAGATAGCTGGATAACAATCGGCTACTACTTTTGTTGGGTTATTTCCGAGTCTCATCTTGGGATGCCTTCAAGTTCAAGTTTGTAAATCATAAAAGCAAAGTCATGTGACAGGCCGGTGAAGGGTTCGCACCAAAAAGACGTTCGAAACTCAATCTCAAAGGAAAGAAAAGGGATGAAAGTCGATTTTGTGGACAGCTTCAAGGATCCTTCGAATAGTTGACTTCAAAAATTACAAGTTACGGCTACGGGCGTTTTAATGATCTTCGTAATTTTGTTGCCTTCGTAACATTGTTTATTTTTAACCCTCGCCGGAAAAAGAGGGGTTTATAAGTTTCACGTGTGTTGCAGTGTATCTGTGTATCTGTGTGTCTGTCTGTGGCATCATAGCGCCTAAACGGGTTTTTAACACCCGCCGGAAAAAGAGGAGTGTTATAAGTTTCACGTGTGTTGCTGTGTTGCTGTGTATCTGTGTATCTGTGTATCTGTGTGTCTGTCTGTGGCACCATAGCGCCTCAACGGATGAACCGATTTTGATTTAGTTTTTGGTTTGAAAGGTGATTTTGTCGAGAGTGCTCTTAGCTATGTTTGAATAAAATCGGTTTAGCCGTTCAAAAGTTATGCGCGTTTAACTGTTTGAATCGGGATGTTTTCACAAGATAAATGTGTCGCGATGTCCGTGCTGTGAACTTCATTCCTTTTTTCTTGCGAGGAAACGTTCGCACGTGCCTTACACTAGTGAATATTTCGTTCTCAACAATCTCCATTATAATGCCGAAAAGAAAAAATCAGGATAGAATTGAACGTTATCAACGTAAAATTCGAATACTAGAAGATAAGCAAAGAAAATACAAAAGAATTATTTATTCGTCATCGGAGGACTCCGATGAAAATCCAGGTTAGTAAATCATTACTTATGGTGACATAATATATTAGAGAAATATTATCTCCATTATAAGGCCTGGAGGTTGACCGTGTGTCATCACGAAGGTAACATACTATACCTAGAGGTTAACCGTGTGTTAACACAAAGGTAATTCGTAATTGTTGGACGATTACATTAAAACAAATAAAATGCCTGGAGGTGGATCGTGTATCCTCACGTAGGCTATTTATCCACGTCAGCGGTATTATATTACCGAGGAGATTAACCGCGTGTTAATTCAAGATAAAAAATAAAAATTACGTCTACCCTCAATTTTTAACAAATTTTTTTTTTATTGTTTTAGACAACACACATAATAATGACGCCGATCCAGACCCTATAGGGTTAATAGATCAGACTCAAATGGACATGTCACCCGATGAGGAGACCAAACCTGATGGCGAACAGGCATCAACCGCAGTTGCGGCATTGGATCCTGATATTCTCTCCGCCTTAGGTGAGACCACAGAAGAGACGCAAAAGTTTGGATCAAAAATTCACGAAAACCTATCGCGGCTTTGGCTACCTATTCTCCGAAAAGGGTTGAATAAGGAGACAAAGGAAAGGCTTCACAAAGAGTATCTAATTCCTGAGAATTGTCCATTATTACAAGCGCCTAAATTAAATCCAGAAATTTCGGCCGCAGTAAACTAAGGTACCCGTGTTCGTGACAAAAGAGTAGAAGAAGTACAGCAGCAATTAGGTCACGGCATAGCCGCTCTTAATAAAGGTTTAGAATTGCTTCTTGACGATAGCAAAGACAAAGTTCAGGCCATCAAATTTTTCAGCGACAGTTGTCGATTGTTAAGCGATCTTCATTTTGAACAAACGGAGGCGAGAAAGAAGTTCGTCCCTCCAGGCCTGGATAAATCGTTTTTAAATATCATGCAAGACATTGAGCGGGATGAAATGCTCTTTGGAATCAAACTTTCGGACAAAATAAAGGCCACGAAAGTGATTGAAAAACATGGCTTGCAAATTAAGAAGACCACACAGAACGTCAAAACACCTTCTACTTCAACAACGAATCGGCCGCGTTCCCAGGGAAACTGGGGAGGCCCTCCTCGCTTCTCTTCGAACAGGGGGGGGAGGGGAGGGCCACGGAGGACTGCTCCAGCACCTCGCAAGCCCCAGACAGGCGTAGCTCAACAGAAGTCATCTGCCCAGAGCAAACATCGTGCGGCAGCTCAACAATAGAGGTACATGCTGGGAGAATCCAGCTTTTCTATAATTGTTGGCTTAAAATTACTGGTAATCCATTAATTCTTAAGTGGATATCTGAAGGATATTCCATTCCATTTTTTAAAAAAGTGGAACAAGTATCAGCCATACGTAATTCTGTATCCCATAGCGATCGACCACATATGTTACAAGCTGTTAAACAATTATTAGAGTTGGGAGCTATATCCCCTTGTCATAGATCTAAAAATGACTTCGTTTCAAAAATATTTTTAACTTCTAAACCTAATGGAGGCAAAAGATTTATTTTAAATTTAAAAGATTTAAATCAGTTTATTTCTACTACTCACTTTAAAATGGAGGACCATAGGACTGCAGCTAGACTATTACCTAAAGACGGTTTCATGGCAAGTATTGACCTAAAGGAAGCATACCTTTTAGTCCCTATTTGCAAAGGACATCGTAAATACTTACGTTTCCAGTTTGATCAAATATACGAGTTCAACGCAATGCCCTATGGTTTATCTGTTGCTCCTAGGGTTTTCACGAAGTTAATGACGGAAGTTATTAACCATCTAAGGCACAGGGGTTATAGGTCAGTAGTGTATCTCGATGACATTTTTTGCATCGGTAACACTTTCGATGAATGCCGTGACAACGTTAACGAAACACTAACATTGCTGAAATGCTTAGGGTTTGTTATTAATTACGAAAAAAGTTATCTAGAACCTCAACAAATTTGTAAGTTTTTAGGTTTTATTTTTAATAGCGTCGATATGACACTAGGCCTACCAAAAGACAAACGCACAGGGATTAAGAAATTAGTCATTAAATTCTCTTCTCTTCTCAAGTGTTCCATTAGGGAACTATCACAGTTGATCGGAGTACTTACTGCAGCCTGCCCGGCAGTTAAATATGGTTGGTTATACACCAAAACTCTCGAACGTCAGAAATATTTAGCCCTTCAAAAGTACGGTTACTTTAAAGCAAAAATAAGACTGTCGGATGTCATCTTACCTGATCTACAATGGTGGAGACGGAACATCAACTTAACATATAACGCGTTGAGAAGAGATGAGCATTTCGATTTAGAAATCTACACGGACGCTTCTAGGACTGGTTGGGGGGCCGTCTGTAATGGTAATCGAGCAAACGGTGGCTGGAAAAACCAGGAATTATCTTTCCACATCAATTATCTCGAACTGCTCGCGGTTTTTCTAGGTTTGAAGTGCTTTGCAAGCTTGCATTCTAATTGCTCCATATTGCTTCGCGTGGATAATACAACTGCTATCAGCTATATTAACCGTATGGGAGGAGTTCGGTTCCCACATTTAAGTGAACTCACCAAAACAATTTGGCAATGGTGTGAGAAGCGGAATATTGTTCTATTTGCGTCATACATTAATACACATGACAATATAGAAGCCGATGAAGAATCTCGGAAAATTAATGCAGACACAGAATGGGAACTATCAGATTGGGCTTTCCAAACGATAGTTCAAACGTTAGGTAAACCAAAAATCGATCTATTCGCTTCCCGTACCAATGCCAAATGTAGTCAGTACATTTCATGGAGACCGGACCCAGATTCAATAACAGTTGACGCTTTTACAGGTAGTTGGCAATCAAACTTTTTTTACGCCTTTCCACCGTTTGCTTTAATCCTAAAATGTTTGAGAAAAATCATTGACGACTCAGCTACCGGAATACTAGTATTTCCATACTGGCCTGGCCAACCTTGGTTTCCATTGCTGAAAAGAATGCTCATGTCAGATATTGTTTTCTTAGATTCTAATGAGGACCTTTTGCAATCAAATTACAGATCGCGTCACCCGCTTCACAGCAGCCTTACACTGGGGGCCGCGACGCTCTCAGGACAGCATTTACGAGACTGAATACCCCAGACGTAGCTCTAGACTTAATGCTAGGCTCCATCGCGGATAATACACTAAAACAATATTCCGTGACTTACAAACATTGGTGGCAATTTTGCTTCGAAAATAACCTTCATACCTTTGATGCTTCGGCATCATCAGTCATAGCCTTTCTGGTGGATCTCTTTCATAAGGGAGCATCATACGGTGCTATCAATAGCCATCGATCTGCCCTTTCATTACTCCTCGGGAATAACATTGGAGCAGATGAGAGAATTAAACGTCTACTCAAAGGCATTTACAGGCAAAAGCCATCTCGTTCTAAATATAACACCACTTGGGACCCAAAAGTAATACTGGACCACGTTTCCCAATGGTACCCTAATACTAGTCTTGACCTTACTAAACTAACAAAAAAAATATCAATTTTATTAGCGTTATGTACTTCCCACCGAGTACAAACCTTCTCCCTTATTAGAGTGCAAAATATAAGTAGATCCGCCACTGGTATAAAGATAAACATAACTGACATGATAAAGACTTCTGCAGCAAATCGAGAACAACCTGTTTTATATTTACCGTATTTCAAAGAAAACCCAAGGATATGCCCTGCAAAGACTCTTGATGATTACCTCGAGGTAACATCTGATTCACGACCCGAAGGTACCGATAGTCTTTTGCTCACCGTTAAAAGACCATATAAAAAAGCTTCGTCACAAACTATCAGTCGGTGGATCAAGCAGACCCTAGCGGAGAGCGGCGTTGACGTCACGGTGTTTAGTGCGCATAGCACGCGCCACGCCTCTACCTCGGCGGCGGCCTCCGCTGGAGTCGGTATTGACATCATCAGGAAGACGGCTGGATGGGCTAGCTCGTCTCTTACGTTTGCTCGGTTCTATAACCGACCTTTGATTGATGATGGAATTTTTGCTCGATCTGTCTGCGCCATCAGTAATTTAGATCTAGATTAATTAAATTACTATAATAATGTAAAGTTAGAAGTAATTCAACCAAAATATATTATCAATATATTGTTTTTTTCTGTTATTAATGATTAAGTACTTAATTAATAATTAAGAACAATTTTTATTTCTTTTTGTTATTTAAATTAAAGTTTTCTACTGATATGTAAAGTTTTATTTACTAATCTAAGAACCTATCTCTAAACATCTACATGGTTATTTGTATCTGAAGAATGAAGCGACGTAATATAATATAAGATCAAACGAACTTCTTGAAGTGAAGTTCGGTCATTATTATATAAGTCGCTTCATTCGAAGATACAAGTTCCTCACCCACACAAACCCATCGTAGAAAACTGATCTCTAAACAAGAATGAAGTTCACAGCACGGACATCGCGCCACGCTAGTGTTTGACAGATAAAAAAAAAAAAAAAAATGTTAATCGACTAAAAGTCGATTCTTTAAACGTGCGAATAGAGCCTTGTAGAATAAAGGCACTACATGGTTATTTGTATCTTCGAATGAAGCGACTTATATAATAATGATCGAACTTCACTTCAAGAAGTTCGTTTGATCTTATATTATGAATGAATATTATGTCTGTGTTACCTGATAGCTACAATCTAGGAGTCTTTAAGTCAAGAGTGAATAGGTTACTTCTAGGCAAGCGTGCTTCACCGTCGACCACATCATCGCTTACCTTCAGGTGAGATAGTGGTCAAGCGCGAGCATATTAATTATAAAAATAATTAACAGCAAATATTTATTACAACATTACAGATAGTTACAAGGCGGTTATGAGTAAAGAACTGACCAGATGACAATTTTTTTTCACTAGGTAGTAGACAGTTACATTATCTAAAAGTGATACAGGCTATTTTTTCTCGAGAAAATCCTCAGGAACGAAGTCACTGAAAAAATATAATTTAGTGCTATATCTTAGTAGGCTTCTCAGTTTTCTCAACACACATGTTACTAAACTGAAGGAAGTTGCATACTAAATAGACAAATTAATTGTTGTTGGCATATGAAATAAATTCTTATCTTCTTGAAATCTTTGGTAGTTTGTAACATTATGTGTCTAACATATCTTTTCTTACAGAATCTATTGAAAGCTGAAATTACTAAGTCAAGCTCGAAGATTGTCTTGAAGTATTTCCTATGTTTATTATTATCAGACTCAAATTAATTAACTGTAAGCGTTTACGAAGAGATAAGGAAGTCATTTTATTATAGAATCTTTGTGCTATTTTAATTATACATTCTTCTTAATAGTAATATTTTTAAGAGAAAGGAAGATAATATAAGATAACTCCTGTCCAGTATTTAACAATGAGAGGCACTCTTTTAATTGTTTTCTGAAGTTACCCGGTGTTCAATATTGATAAAGAATTAAAAAAAAAAGAGTTTTAAAGTTCCAATTTTTTTTCTAGATCACACTTATCACATAACACTAATATTATAAAGGCAAAAGTTTGTGAGTGTGTGTGTGTTTGTATATTTGTTACTTCTTCACGCCCAAACGGCTAGGCAGATCTGTATGAAATTTGGCACAGGGATACATTATAGTCAAAAATAGCACATAAGATATATTTTTATCTCGGGAATATATTCACTCGGGATAATTTTCGACGTTAACGTGAGCGAAGCCGCTGGCCGAAGCCAGTATTTAGTGTAATTGGGCATTAATTTGATTATCATACCGCTTCATGTTTTGCGTACACACTGGTGCACTGGTGGTGGACAGTTAACATACACCCAGTTGCTGGAACCATATATACTTAAAATCTAATAAAAAATCTTCAATATTTTGCGAATAAAAATTTCTACTTTATCCATATCTAAATTGCTTTTCATAACCCATTAATCTAGATGTTCGCTCTCTACACCTGTCTTCTATTAAATTCTTCATCCAACACTAAATTACAATCGACAGAACGGAGCTTAAAAATATGTTCACGCAGATAAACTTTGGCATCTAGAATAGAATAACTACTACTATAAAAAATAATGTTTGAAACCCAAGATGGCAAAAACATAAGAACAGAAAATTAAGAAAAACCTGAAAATTATAAAAACCTTTTTGGTTAAGTGTTATGTGTGGTTTCTGGGTTCAATCTCTTGGTCGGTCAAAGTAAGCGTGTAATTCTTTACTGTTCAAAAAGCTGGGTACAGGATTGGTTTAGTTATTCTTGTAGTATTTTGGTGGTCCAGTGGGTGAGAACTCGCCTTTTTTGCTCGAGGTCGTGGGTTCAAGTCCGGACAAGTACCTGACTTTTTAAATTCATAATTATGTACTTTCAAAATTTACCTCGGACATCACAGGCAACAGTAAGGAAAACATCGTGAAGATACCTAGACTTATATAGTTAATGGAAGTCTGAAATAGCTAAGTCAGAGGCCTGTGGGGCTCCTAGAGGCGGCTTAATTAACTCTGACATCAGAGGTGGCCCCTCACACGAAAAGAAGAAGAAGTTTATATTTGTTTCGACGAACATTCAACCACGTCGATAGCGTTAGGATTAGCCTTGTAAAGGTCTTTCGGAGTACACGTGTTTCTTGCAGGTCTCTAGTTCTCACAGCATACCTTGGTCCGTCTAAGTATGAGAAACCTCCAGTATCAACTTCGGCGCATCCATTGAGTACAAAGTCCAAATTGCGGCCAAAAAACTGGGCATCCTAAATAGAGTAAAGCGATACTTCACGCCTGGACAGCTTTTAACCCTATACAAAGCGCAAGTCCGATCCTGCATGGAGTATTGCGTCTATGTTTCCGAACGCATTCAACCCGAATCTCTTCAAAGTTAGAGTGAACAGGCTTCTTCTGGGTAAGCTCACTCCATCGTAGACTCTGTCTCTGTCACCTCTGACCTAGACTAGAGTCAAGAGCAAACCCATCACAAATCAAAAAAAAAAACCTGTTCCCTGGAATCTGAGTAGCGGCCATGTCTCAGAATAAGAGCCAGGTCATGGTAATAAGCTTACCACCATTATATGTAGGTTGACAAAACAAGTGAAATAGGGATATTTATATACAGATTGGTGTGGAGAACACACCTCTAACTAACCCTTCAATACAGGCGTATTATCCTATATTCTAATAAAGTAGGTCGTTGGTGCAGAAAGTTTCGGACACTGAATTTAGGGTTCGTTCAGGGAATTGATTGTAGGTTTCGTGGTTGTGGCTACATGACCCAGTGGAACCCAACGCTGGGTCGTCTGAGGTCGGGCGTTCGGGGTTCGGGTTATTGGTTTGATGTGGGTAGTTTCGTTGTGTATTTGTGTGTGATTTTGATGCAACGATTTGTTAAATGGTTGTTTTTTTGTGTTTTTTTTTGCAGAAGTGAGTGAGAGGAATCGCTGGCAATTTTATTCATTGACAAGAAAGCCTTAGTAGGAATGCGTAGGCAGATTCTTAAAAACTACGCGAGTCTATTCTGTACAAGGTCAATTAACTAGCGAAACTCCACAGGCGGAATGTGTATCGACATCTTATCACGTTATAAGTCTCAATAAACTCATAATGTCCAGTTAGAACACTGCCACTGGCAGTTGACACCGTTATTTAATTGTAAGAGCATAATATCTACTCCTTCAACCATAGTTAAGGCAAGGCAAGGCTAATTAGTCAAGGGATGAAAAGTCGCTGCAGGTCTACAATGTTAACCTACCCACCCCTTTTTGTAAACAACCGTGAGTTATGACGTTGTGATATAAAAGCGTATACGCTATGTGATGTATCATTTGTCAGGATATCATTAAGCTGACATAGGACACGCCGCAACTCATGTATGTTCTCATACAATTTGTTCTCCTCAATATGCGTTTATATGGTGTGGTGAGAGTAATGACCCATTTACACGGGGCAAGTTTCTTGCCGGTTTTATGATGAGAAAGGTGATCCATTGGTCAGACGACGCACACGTGTGTTTACATTTAATGCTCATTATTATGGTATGAAGAAACAATGGACGGATTGTGTGAAAGATTTGTCTAGGAAAAAAGTAGAATTGAGATGACGGACAGTACAGATCTTTGACAGAATAAGACATGAAGCACCAACCTCAAATAAATTGGAATAACAAGTAAAATTAAAAAATCACCTACACGATATCTTGCACAAATACCTCGATTCAAACATTAAAATGACCCTATCTTTTGAACGGCTGCCTGAAGATATTTTCATCAAACATAGTTAGGATCGCTTCCCATAATGTCACCTTTCAAACAATAAAAACTAAAGCAAAATCGGTTCATCCGTTTAGGAGCTATGATGCCACAAATACAGAAACACACAGGTACACTCGTCAAACTTATAACAACCCTCTCTCCGTCGGGGGTTAAAAACAGGTGAATGATGCTCAGCTCCGCACATTTGAGCAGAAAACGTTATTTGTGTAAATGACCCGTTAAGTAGTGGTTGCTCTGGAAATGGGTTCAAGTAAAGAGTGCAACAAGCAAAACTTAACAGAAGACATTTTGCTTGTCATTCCGGCTTTCAAAGCGACAGAGCACGGAGTCAGCAGCGTCAGCAGCGACTAGAGCCATTACTTCGCGGGCAAGAATATGCCTATCCCACAGACGTAAATCTAACTAGATGACGCGATTATATGTACTTCACGTGCCAAAAAACGGACTAAAGTTAAGACAAATGATCGTAATCTGAGCTTTTCATTTAGCAGTATCGGCTAGGTAGACCGATGACCTGGTTAAGGTTGCGGGAAGGCGCTGGATGCGAGACGCACGGGATCGGTCAATATGGCGACGCCTGGGGGAGGCCTATGTCCAGCAGTGGACGTCTTTCGGGTGAAATGATGATGATGATGATGATTATCGGCTCCGGAAATCCACCGAAATCTAGAAAAATGCCTTTTTATGCCATATTAAGCTGTTTTTTTTGTCCTGTATGCATATTTTTTGGTGTGCAATAAAGAATATAATAATAATAAGGGATTTATTAAAGCTATTCAAGATCAGATCATTAACACAAAAAATTACAGAAAATACATAATAAAAGATCCTACAGTAACAAATGATAAATGTCGAAGATGCCACATCCAGCCAGAAACCATACAACATATTACTGGCGCCTGCACAACACTCACACAGACTGACTACACTCACAGGCATAACCAGGTAGCAAACGTAATCCATCAAAAATTGGCTCTTAAATACACCCTCATACAAAGCACTAATACTCCTTACTATAACTATGCACCACAAACAATTTTAGAAAATACCACACATACGCTCTACTATGACCGCACCATTCTCACCGACAAGACCATTCACTATAATAGACCGGACATAACATGGCAAGATAAAGTAAATAAAGTTACTTACCTGATAGACATCGCAGTCCCTAATACGCACAACATTCAGAAGACAATCACTGAAAAAATAAGTAAATACGCAGAACTCAAGGACGAAATAGTTAGAATATGGCGGCAAGAAAAAGTTTATGTGGTCCCCATAGTCCTTTCTACAACAGGCGTCATTCCGAACCACCTTATCCATAGTCTGAAGTTACTTAATCTAAACGAAAATCTCTATATCACCCTTCAAAAAGCTGCCATCTTAAACACATGTCGAATTGTAAGAAAGTTCATGCAAATTGATGAAAACAAAATAGGTCCACATCATTCATCTTCAACATAACACACCACACGCTGTATTTACTTGGTCTCGGCCCGTAAATGTAGCTTAAACCAGCCTAAGAGCTGAGAATTTGAAACACTAGAAAATAATAATAATAATAAAGAATGTATAGAAAAAATTGGCCGAGGCATTGGAAATGTTTTCTTTCATTAGTAAGTCAATTTGTTTTTAAATTGTTTGTGAAAAAGTGGCACGCTTGGTGTTCATACAGATGGAGGGACTTGCGTTATCTATTTAGATTTATGTCTGTGGCCTATCCACACCTGTATGCTTTGGCCGTACCACAGATAATTATACTAGCATAGCCGTACTATAACGTGTAACGCCATCTTGATTCCGCAGTGAAAAAGAGATAGTATTAGTAGTAGTATTTTTTTGCAAAAAAGTTTTTTATTTCTCCCCTTTTTAGTTGTACCTATCTAAAACAGGCAAGTTGTTTCGTAAGGTACCGATAATGCCAGAATAGATTACTCGAATAACATGAAACTTAAACATAAACGGTGAAATGAGAGATCTGCGTACCCCTTTAGAGCGTACTGGCGTGATGTTATGTTATAAAATGGTATAAACAAGAAACAGTCATGCGATTGCAGCAATCCCGAATGATTTGCCGTTATTTATTGAAGAGTTCTTTTGAATATCTCTGAAGTTCTTCATCAGAGCTTCATAAAATTAAAATGAGACCAATTTCGAAACATACTCATTCAAACAAAAAAAGAATTTTCAAAATTGGACAGAGAAATCGGTGAAAATACATTAAAAAAAAAACAGGAGCTCGAACATAGAATCTCCTCATTTTTGGTAAGTCGGTTAAAAATGAAATCAATCTATTTGTTAACACTTTTTTTTTGTAGGAGCCTTTTTGGTCTCGCACGGGGTTTGATTTTTTATTATTATTGCATGCCTTAAGCGCGAGCGTTAGGTATGCTCTACTCTCGCCTAAAAATTTAGATCCCGTGTTTCGTCACAAAATTTATTTTTTTGATATTGCTTATTTCTCATGTCTCCTGTACGGGTCACAAATAAATGATTTCTTTCTTTCTATTTTAGTGACATCAATAAAAGCCTGTAATAAATTCCTCCCCATATATTGCTGGGTACTTACTTGGAATTTAACGAGCCGACAGAACAATGCAAACAGCAATTATTTTCTTCAGACAAATTATTTTAGATGAGGACCGTACGCCTAATTACGTGTATGTTAAGACGTTTCCACACAATGTGGCAAGTAGTTTTCTTCAAAAGGTTTTATAGGCAGTTTTGCTAAAGAAGGACTATGAGGTTTTTTGCCTCCTTCGTCAGCCCAATTCATTTCTTGAAATGAAAAATTCGCTTGAATTCCCTTGGCGGACTTTAATTTTATTTGTAAGATAGAGGTAAAGCAGAGTTGCACTGATGTGGATGTTTATTTTATTTATTTAATACTATGAGAACACGGACAACGGTAACGTACAGAGGCGGGCTTAATGCATTAGGCACACAGGCTATATCAAACTCTAACTAGAATCTAACTAGATGACGCGAATGTTTCTACTTCGCGTGGCAAAAAACGGACTAAAGTTACGACAAATGATCGTAGTCTAAGCTTTTCAAGTAGCATTATCGACACCGGAAACCTACCGAAATATAGAAATATGCCTTTTTATGCCATATTGAGCTGTAAAAAATATATAGAAAAAGTTCGCCGTGGCATTGAAAATGTTTTCTTCCATTGGTAATTAAATTTGCTGTTAAATTGTTTGTAAAAAAGTGGCACGCTTGGTTTTCATACAGATGGAGGGACTTGCGTTATCTAATTAGATGTATGTCTTTGATTAGGTATTTTCTAACAGTCAACTTACAGTGTGTTCTTAGATTGGAACCTTTTTCGCACGGATTTTTTATTTGTTTTTTTGTTTATCTCTCGTATCTCTGACAATCTGTCTTTTTATGACATTTGCGAGTGTTTTATAGAAACTACCCATAAAATACTTCCTAATTAGGTCTCGAGATTATACCCATGACTTAAACTGAACAAGACCAACAAGGAACATTAGACTGTTAATTAATGTTTGACCTTTTCTTGCAACTTCAATAATTTAATTTGAATTTTTCTTGCAACTTCAATAATTTAAATCACCGAATTCAATCGCATGTTCAAGATCGTCCTCCTGCCCTTATCCCTTTTATTTTGGGATCAGGGCTGTATGTCTTCTTCTTTCATGCATCTTTATCTGTAATCTCAATAGTCATTTTTTGACCAAAATATTTTCATACATTACACCTATTCTTGTTTTGGTCTTTCTCTACACCAACAGCTCCTAACATTCCAAGAACCGCGATGCCTACTTTCAGTCAATTTCACATCCAAGTTGCCCACTTCCCCCAATTTAATTACATACAAGTATGAATTGCCGGAATTTTTGCAATATCAAAAGCGCAATCATTTATGGAATGATGTATGGATATTAGGGGAAATTGATTTCTCCATGAGCCTGTTACAGCCTCCAAACTCAAATTATAAATCATTATTGAACGTTTCATGGCGATGATCGTAATTTATGGGATAAATTGGGTATTTTAGAGCGGGGGAGGCCATTAGGGGGATTAAAATTTTGCTTCTGTTAGTATCACGATGGTTTAATTTATCAAACGATAACTTTTTTCAGGACTGTTCAAAAGTAAAATTTTATTAAACTTGATATAACATCAAGCCACTTCACTCGTGGGATAGGGCAGAAAAATAGGTACACAAATATTTCTCACTTGTCGTATTCTTGAAAAACTTCCCTCAGTAAACTGATGTAGCGATTAAACATAAAACACCTTAGTTAATCTTAACAAACGAACTTTTAAAATGGTGTGCTGTTATGCTGAAAAAGTGTATTTGTTGAAATATTTCGAGTATCAATTATTGCCTCCTAAATTTTATTTTCTCCTTTTTTTCACAAAAAGTCACGTCAAATCCGAGACAACTCCGTAATCTAATATTTCCCTTGTAACCTACCTACTTACCAGTTTATAACAATGACAGCCTTGTTCTTCAGGTATATATGAAATTATAGCTTCAGGCTGAAAAGAAAAATGCCAATCAATTTTACACTTTACCCCTAAAACGTTATGATTGAGTTTCGTTCGGCAATTTTTTTTTTAGGATCCCTGATATTCAAATTAGATCAAATGGTACGTAATTTTACAGAGAATCAATATTACGAAATTTTTGCTCTTATTTGTTGAGAGTAGGTTCGTATTTTTGCAGTTACAATGGAGCAGCGTATCTTTTTGTTTTTATAAAATGTAAATACCTTTTTTGTACGAAAAAATAAATAAAATGAATCTATTTATATACCTTTGGGTGACTTTTCATAATAATATTCTGTCAAATCGTTTTTCTGCAAATGGAAATCTATCTATCGATGAAGATAAACGCTTTGAACCTGAAAATTCTTCTTCATAGAAAATAATTCGGCAACACAGTATACCGAATACATACAAAGCGCGATAAATACTTAATGCTGTATTAACTCCACAGCTAAGGTAGAATTCAGGATTAGAGGAAGCTAGTCTTCCCTAGGGATACTCGTTCATATAACTAACTATATATAGTTAGTGGAACATTTTAGCGCATTTAACTCCCAGAGAGCATGGACCTTCTAAATATTAAAGCGTCTATTAAGAAAAGTTTGATAAATTAATCTATTTTAGTCCTTAAACTTTTATGTCATTGAAGTTAATTAAAAAGCTTAACAACAACTGGGCAAGTTATTTTTAAATGTCTTTATAACAATACGTAACATTTAGCTAGCTGACCAAAATAGAAGAAGACGATTTTTTGGTTAAAAGTAATGTTAAACATCGGTACATAAATAAAAAAGTTTATTAAAAAAACCTAAAACCCGACCGCTTAAAAAGCGAACCAGATGTATCCTCCGACTGCACATCACGATTTTCTTCTTGTTTACGTCATTTAGTTCGCGTTTTAAGCAGTCGGGTTTTTTGTCATTTTTAATAAACTTTTTATTATTTTTATCTTTTCAGTTATTTTTTTTAGAATTAGGTACATTTAAACATATAAGTGTTATATATTTTTGAAATCACCACGTAAAACCCTATATTTTGATATCCAACACGATGTGTTTGAAAGAAAAAAAATATTTGGAGCCCCACAATATGGCGCCCAAAAGCCGCCATTTTTATTTTCCAATTTTAATGTAGCCAGAGACACTTGCAGGGTTAAGACGAATCGATTGACGTTAGAATTATCAAAATCTGCCAACGCGTTTGGTCTCTAGAACGCCATATAGGAAAACACATACATACAAACATAGACTGATAAACCCATTACCCTCCTTCGGCAGTCGGATAATAAATAGAGCAGTAAAGTTCGGTATACATTATTATATTGAACATGTGTTTGCAAAGACATACCATACGCCTATTTGACCCTAGCACTAAAACCCGTTGCAGTTTAAAAATTTAGCAATCAGCTATCGGTAAACGCAACAGACTCAAAAGAACAAGAGTTTTTGTGAATCAATCTACAAAAAAAAGAACACAAAACATTGATTACGTTTTTTCAGTCAATTTTCCTCTAAGAACCTTTCCTCCAAAATGTTGAACGTTGTAATCCGACAATAAGGAAGGTTAAATTAAATACAACTTGACTTTTAATCAAATCAAAATATTCAGTAATCAAAATTCCTTTTAGGGGTGGTCGCTGATGTTCAGCCGTTATGCACAAACGAATGCCGCGGTCTTTGACAATAACAACAAGTCATGAATATGAAACAATATGGAAAAACTTGCATATTTTTGTGGTAAACCGAATGATGTTGGAGGTTGCAGCGTGACGGATGAAAATATATCAAGGAGTATTTAATACGAAACGCTACTGTACTGGGTACTAGATTGAAACAACTCTTCAACTTCAACTGAGGCATTTTTTCGCGTATGTTAAGCCGGATATCGACAATGCAAGGCTGCTTCACGAGGCTGCTCATCTGGTAAGGTGGAACACTTCACTTACGCCTTTATAACATTGGTTAGGTTACCACAAATGGAAAATAAAAACGATTTATTGGTTTCGGGAGACTTGAAAGGACTTCAGGGTTTCTCGAGTTTGATAAATAGCGAGCTTCAAGTGTAGGGATTTTATTTTAAGGTTATGTTAAGTGAATCTTCTCTTTACACAAGGAAATTGTTATGAAAATGAGAGGCGTTGTTCTATTTTTGAAAGCTGCGTACCCAGTGAAATTTATGAGTAAACATTTACTTTAACAATGGGGTCTCACTCGACTGGGGAGTTGGATTTTGATGTAAAATTTATTTGATGTGCAAAAATATAAAACGAATTTCCACTGTTTGTTGTATGCATTTTCAAATCATATCCCTTATTTTAATTATTGAATGTCACAAAAAAATAAAGTAAGAATGTTTCAAGGCAAGTCAACTAGCATATGTAGTAAACGAGACACCCGCCTTGTCGGTGTAGTGCAATGCAATATAGAAACAATGACATAGCTATCAACTACATTGAAGAAATGTATCGTGAGTTCGCTGAGAATTACAGAAAAAATACATATGAAATAAACTGAAAACTGTCCTATGATTATTAAGACAGCTTTTTTATAGAAAATTGAAATAAGTTTAAGCGATGGAGAAACTTTTTGTAGCGCAAGCTAAGATATACTTGCAGATACTACTTAGAGCATCTGAAACGTAAATTCATCTTTTTTTATGTAATTTTCTGAATTAAATTCCTCTATTCCAGGACATAGGGAGTCAAACCTCGCTAAAAGGATACCCCTCAGTTAAAAATATTACAAATCTGTTACCATAACTTAACTAACTAAACTAAAGGCTTCCTATCAAAAAACATAAAACATCTACAAATAATAAACAAACATTTGTCATTACGGTTGTCAGCTGTGCGACACACGTTGTCAATCACACTTATCAGTTTATTCGCAAGAGCTCGTAAAAAGTGCAATTATTGTGGTAATGTTTTACAAAACTTATTCATTACACCAAGTGATTTCAAACTTTTAGTAGAAATTGTGTAAAGTATAATCAATTCGGCAACAATCAACAATCAAATGTTCTAAATAACTGGTCAATATATAACTACCGCCAGTGATTAGTTGTGAATGTGTGTGGTGTCGTAACGCGCAAGCGCCCGCATATCCACAGGACTTACGACCTTTTTCTCGCGAGGTTTTTGCCTGCGTAGACTCGTTCGACGCGGTGGGCCTTTATTAGTGTGCTCTTTTACTACTATTAAAAATTTACTACCTGGAGCATAATTTTAAACTGAGTCCTACTTGTGCTGGCGGACATCCACTCCTGCTCACCACCACGTCCGCTAGCAAAATGTGTGGTGGTGTGCGTAATGGTTCAACACTTCGTACATCAGCTGGCTACAATAGTGCCTTTAACTGGAGCGGATAGTAATATTAATTTAAATTATGGAACGTTTCCTAACTCGTCGAACTCAATTGGCAAACGTCCTCTGGAAGGACCTGTCGATATGAGTGAATGGAAAATACCCAAGCATAGCGCGAAACCACCTGTTAAGCAACCGCCAACTTCATTCAACATTACAAATCGATTCAGCTGTCTACCAACTGACAAAAATCCTTTGGAACCTACAGCCACACGTTACCGAGATGCCTGTACTCCCAAGAAAAATCCCAGCCGCATTCCTCCTATCTTGATAGTCTTAAAAGATGAATGGACTCATGATTTCATAAAAACGGTCGTTTCAAGATATACGAAAAGTTTTCATTTGTCGTATAAAGGCAATAGTAGAATTGCTGTCGTCTGTTACTCACCCGAAGGTCATGAGGCTCTCAAAAGTGGACTCCGCTCCGAAAATATAGGATTTCACACATTTTCTCGGAAGGATGAGAGAACTTCTAAAGCTGTGATATTTGGTCTACCCGATTATGCGGAAGAAAATCTTAAGGACGAACTTGGATCAATCGGCTTCAGCGATGTAGTTGTTCGAAAACTCAAGACGCCTAAGGACAAAAAAGCTTTGTGCCCCCCCTTTTTTGTGCAACTTTCTCCGGGTTCAGATATCTCAAGTTTCCGACAGATCAAGTACCTTAGCAACTGTGCTGTTCAAGTGCGAAAGTATCAAGCTCACAATCTTTATGGCACTCAATGCTATAGGTGTCAAGGTTTTGGACATTCCTCAAAAAACTGCAATCTTGCACCCCGCTGTGTAAAATGCACAGAGCCTCACCTCACTACGGAGTGTCCAAAACAAGACCGGACGTCACCAGCCCAGTGCTGTAACTGCAACGAGGACCACCCGGCAAACTTCCGGCAGTGCAAAGAGCGCAAATAAGTATCTGGAGCAAGTTAGAAACAGACAAACACAAATAAAAGCAGTTAGTGGTACTGTTAAACTTACCAGCACTAACAAGATCGATGGACGCGCCTGGAATAAAGTCACTTCTGGGGTTACTGCTGCAGCCACCACTCTCCCGCCCACCAACAGTGATCAAGATCAAGCTACTACAGACATGTTAACAATCCTAAAGACTATCAAAGCGATAAAAAGTGAATTTCTAGCATGTGATAATATGATGGACAAAGTCATTTTAATTCTAATCCACCTTGGAAAATATGTCTAACCCTAACCTTTTGCGTGTTGTGTATTGGAATGCTGATGGCATTCGCACAAAAATAGACGTACTCTTGGATTTGGTAAGTGAGCTTTCAATTGACATTATTGCCTTGTGTGAGACTAGAATATCTCCCCAAACATCTCTCCGTACTCCAGGCTACAAATGCTACCGCCAGGACAAACTGAATGAAACCAGAGGATTCTGATTCACTCTGATATACCACACTCCCTTGTTAAAATTCCCAATTTACAAAATCTAAAGTGTATCGGTATTGAATTAACGATTACTGGTAAAAAAGCTGACATCTTTTCAGCTTATCAATCGCCTAACTTACCTTTACTGCTTAGTGATCTTGATTTGGTCATGAATCTAAACCCGCAACTACTGTTAATGGGTGACCTAAACACTAAGCACCCTTATTGGAACTGTTCTGTGGCCAACCCTCATGGTAAATTACTTTTCGATCACATGGTCACTAACGATTACGAAATCCTTGCCCCTAGAACTCCTACATTAGTTCACTACGACTGCTCTCACATACCTTCAACTCCTGATGTAATCTTAGCTAGCAATGTCTCAGTATCTAGTGAACCCGAGGCACTAACATGTCTGTCTTCTAATCATCTTCCAGTTCTTTTTACTATTGGAGGTGATTATTGTCGTTTGAGCGAAATCTCTTTCAACTACAAAGATGCGGATTGGACGAAGTATAGATCTATTATGGACCAGCAGATTACCTTGAGTTCAACCACCTTTAAGGAAATCTCTGAAATAGATATCGCAATTCAAAATCTAACTATGGTAATTTCTAACGCTCGTAAATTAAGTGTCCCTATAATTAAAAAAGAAGGTAAAACTAAACTTCCTAGACGCATTAAAACCATAATTAAAGCTAAGACCATGTGGCGCAGGCTTGCTCTTAAAGAAAAAAACCCTTTGCAGAAGAAGTGTATATCCGGCAAAGTAAATGCACTAAACAAAAACATAAAACAATTATTAATAAGTCACAACAACGAGATTTGGAATAAGAAACTATCCAAAGTAGATAACCCTGCCTCAGATATATGGCGTATAGTCAAATCACTCAATTTTAAACCCATCACATCACATCCTCCGTTCAAGAGCAATGTGGAGCATTAGCAGACGCTTTTCTGGAAAACTCTTTGCTCACAAAAAACTGGAAAAATGACCCTGAGACTGATAGTGCGGTTGAGGAATCGTCTGAAATACTCAACAGGTACAAAATAAGTAATTTTAAAAACCCAGTGAGACCTAAAGAAATACGCAAACTTCTGAATGCTTTGAAAACTCGCAAGGCCCCGGGTATTGACGGTATTGTAAACTCACTACTTAAAAACTTATCGCAAAAATGTATAGTCCTACTTACCAAATTGTTTAATGGCTGTTTTCAACTGGGCTACTTTCCTTCATGTTGGAAACTAGCTAAGGTTATTCCTATTAAGAAATCTGGCAAAGACGAAACAAATCCCTCGAACTATCGGCCAATAAGCCTTCTCCCTAGCTTAGCCAAACTTTTCGAGTCTCTAATCTTGAATCGCCTCTCCAAATTCACTGAGCATTGCCTTATACCTGAACAATTTGGTTTCCGCAAATCCCACTCCACAGTCCAGCAGCTGGCCAGAATAACTGAGCATGTTGTTGAAAACCTCAACCAAAACAAATCCACAGGATTGGTGCTGTTGGACATCGAAAAAGCTTTCGATACAGTTTGGCATAAAGGTTTACTCCATAAGTTAATAACCAACCACGTCCCCCTAAGCCTTATAAAGCTACTCCAGTCGTATTTAACAGAACGAACCTTCGCTGTTACTATTGGTGATCAGACTTCCAGCCAGAGGCGAGTTACAGCTGGTGTGCCACAAGGATCGATATTGGGACCGTACCTCTTTATCTTGTACCTCAATCATATTCCAAAGCAAAGGCTAACACATCTCGCTGTGTATGCGGATGACACTGCAACATATACCTCATCTGACGACCTGGACCTGGTAGTTACTCGACTACAACTTTCGCTTGATCTTCTCCTAGATTACTTCACTAAATGGAAGCTTAAGGTAAATGCCACAAAAACGGAAATAATCATGTTCACAAGAAAGCGATCACTCCCCATCCGCTATGTTAAAATTGAAGGGAATGATATTCCGTGGAAAAGATCCGTTAAGTATTTGGGAACAATATTAGATGATAAAGTGAGTTGGCTGAAAAATCTGGAAGAACTTCGTTTAAAAGGGGTTAAGTCCCTCAACAGTTTAAAACCAATCCTTAATCGTAAATCTAAACTTAATCCACAAACTTACGTATTTACTCCACACTGGTTCGACCTTGCATGACCTATGCATCCCCTGTCTGGAGTAGTATCAGCGACAGTAACTACAAAAAACTCCAGGTTGTGCAGAACAAAGCACTTAAAATAGCATATAACACACCTCCCTACACAAATCTAACAAAGCTACATCATCACATCAAGTTTCCACAAATTAAAGAATTCATTTTGAAAATTACCGGAAAATTCTTTCTTTTTACTAATCCACGTCATCATAATTCTCTGGTCTCACACATTGGTAAGAGTAGATTTACCAGATTGCCTTATGCCAGAACTTACAAAAAGTACAAACTGCCCCATCATCATTTCCTAGTGGCTTGACGCTAGCTCACTTACCATCTTACCAGCTTATGCTGGATTAATTATTAATTATAATAATTATTTATAATTAATTGCTGTTACCGTGCTTATGTGTACATTGTTTTGTATTGATAATATTGAACTTATTATGTATCAGTTATTAAACTTAAAAAATAATATTATTAGGTATAAACTTTGTATAAAAAAAAAAATGGGCGGTGGGTCTGAAACTTTAATTTAAAAATGTGGGTCTGCAAACCCTACATAATTGACTTAGTTTAATGTATTGTTGTTAATCAGGTACTGTCAACATATAAATTATTTATGTTATATGTTAAAAGAGGCGATTTAGCCTACTTAACATTATTTGATGTATGTTAGTTTACATTTAGAATAAGATCTTTTTGTTAACTTTTTATAACTTTATGTCAATAAAGACCTTTAAAAATCAATCAAATCAATAAACCAACAGAACATTAAAACCACAAATAATATAAACATTGGCATGTTTCCAAACAAATCGTCGCCGAAAAAACTCGAGACGACTCGGTTGTCATACATAATGTTTCTTTTCATCGCGCTATTCCCTAAACGTGGGAAAAAATTAAGGGCTCTTTACAGACTCCTTTGCATAATATTTTGCTTACTCTGTGGCCATTAATCTCACACATTGGGGTTTACGAGATTATCAATGTTTCCGATTTATTATGTCACGTCACATTTTTGTCAGTTTGACAATTTTTTTCTAAATTTGAGACAAATATTGAAAAAAAACATGTTCAGTCGTAAAACTTTCTCTTTCATCGGGTGAAAGGATCATAGTTTTAGCAAAAACGCTGAACGTTTCAAGACTTTTAAGTTGAGAAATTCCCTGAGCCTTGGATCCGTTTGTCTCCTAAATCTTTCATTTATCACAATATAAATGTAAATAACAAACATGACAACCCAAAGTGCTTATAACAAATCGAAACGCACTTAAAATACCTCCTAAATTCCTTTAAAATTGCCTATTATAATTTGCCACTGAAGAGAATCAAATAACATTTATTACGGGGCTCAAGTTCTTAACTTTGTTTCCAAGTCAATTGGGAAAATTCCTCCTCGTACAATTTTGGGACGCTGTACATAATCATAGGAATTCTAACGGTCTCTTGTCTGCTACTATCGTTTTCAGCTAGAAGAATAGTTTCTCCTTATAATTTTACAATGTTTGTTACAAGCTAAAATTTCAAAGCGGTGGAGAACTATGAGAAACAAGCTTTTGCCAGCAGCTTTTTCTTGTTATTTTTTTTGGCTTATTCCCACCGCACTATTCCCAAACCACTAAAACTCCTGAAAGCCAGCATCAACAGTGGCGTATTCGCAGTCAGATGTAGAATATTGGCATAAAGGCGAGGCAACGAGCTTGAAGGAAAATCATTTACTTTTAAAGTAACCATGTCCTGTGAGAAATTGGGCAACACAGTGATACACCTCCAGCAACTTTGTCTGCGTAAAATTCGAAAATTATTTCAAATAAATGTAAATACAACCGGCGTAAAGAGTAATCTATGTCCCAATCCAGCTTCTGATACTACCGTGTACCATAAGTCGTCAAAATCCGTTCAGCCGTTGAAGCGTTATTGCTTAACACACATTGAGATTTTCACATTAGCACAATAGGATAATCTTTATAAAAAGAAACAAGCAACATAGGTAAACTCTTCTGAAAATACCCAGACGAATACTACCCAGCAGACTGAAATCATAGAGACACATACATTTTATCTAAGCAGGTGGACCCAAAAGCAGAACCTAGTTTCAAACATGAGACATTTACTAAAAGATTCAACGTGTCAGACTCTCAAGACATTAATTTGGATCGAGATAATGTATAGGGCCGACAGTCACCGTAAGACTCGAATTTGTTATTAGGGACACTTTCGAGAACATGAATACGCTTGTTTGAAAAAAAAAAATATGTAAGCGGTTTTAGGCACATATATCTAGGGATTTTACTCCACAATTAAGTAGGACAAAAAATATTTATTTTTAGAAACGCCTTCAGGTTTATTTGAATGATAAATGATACTAGAATGAAATGAGGTGTTCTAAATTCGATCCATGTATTTCTCAAAGTTTGAAGACCCGAGAGATTGCCAAGATGTGTTGCCAATATTGTTAACCCATAAAAAAACCCATAAAAACCATTAAATTGCACTAAACTTCCACTGAAAAGGATTTCAAAACCTAAGTTACGGTCACTGCGAAAAAGGATTCGATAAATTAGACCTCATTCGTTAGTAAAATTTAGGCTTTATGTTTTATAACGAAAGGTAGGTTTTCAGGTAGCAGAAAAAATGTGGTTTGTTCTTACAACCTGCTAAGTGCTTGAACTGTAAATTATTTCTATTTAAAGAATTTAATTCCATGAGAAATAATTTCTAGGGACGAAAGCGGGTTGTTTCACCCTGAAAAATTGTAATTGTTGATTCACTTTATAAGCTCGGAGTACCTGATTTCATGTGCTGTTCGTGAAATCATATAGTAGGTGTAGTGTAGGTTTTATACGAGTATAGTTAGTTAAACATTTCCAGATTAACACCAACACCTACATATATTCCTGCCTTTTTCCAAGGGGCATGTCAGAAACTACAGGACTTTAGATTTGTTTTTAGTTATCTTAATAAAAATGAAGAACCACAAACCAATGGACATTTTTTTAGGGTTCCATACCCAAAAGGACCAATCGGAACCCTATTGCTGTCACTCATGCGTCCGTCCGTGTTTCGAAGATTTTTTAATTTCCTATTGACCTATGAACTTGAGATTTGGTGATAATGTTTATTGTTACGTATACTTTACTAAAAAATACCAATATATTGACAAATTGGTACAGAACCCTAAATGTGTCGCACTTGGCTGGTTTATATTTATTTTTCTGTTCTGTGGATAATTTTCTAAACAAAGTCGTGGCAGAGCTAGTTACAAGATATAATAGGGGTGGAATCCCACATTGAAGGGGAAAATTGCCACATTAATCATGCCAATATGCAACTGCATCGGAAAATCGTTTGCCGACGATTCCATTGAGGCATATTAGTCTATTTCAATCCCTTCACACAACCCCTTGTGAAAATGTTCTGTGGGGTGCTATGACAATAATAACTGTGTTGTTGATTTTATGATTGATGTTATTTGTCATTCTGTATAGAGTTTACAATATCGGTGCTATAATCAATTGAAAATGTATAGTGTTCGCAATTAGTTCCTCCAATGCATTGCATGTGATAGAATACAGGTATGACGGTTTTTCCTGAAAACGGACAGTCCTACTGCCATATGCAGTACACTACTGTTTTTTGAATTTTTGAACTGGCATAAAAGCGCTATTTGCTGTTACATACTAACGAGTAGTCTGAATAATTTATAATTTTAACATACGATTTAATATAACAGGAGAAATAAGTAATCACAAAGCCACATCCACCATATTCAAATTCAAATTCAAATTCAATCTTTATTTGCTCAAACATGAGTACAGTACACACAACAAATTGCCAATATGTAAGAGATGTAAGAAAAAAATAATAATACAGAGCGTCATGTTTGCCTTAAATAATGGCATGCAAATATTAATAATAGAATAAAGAATACATAAAATTCAAATCAAAATTAATCATTCAGAATGTCATATCATACTTAGTCAAGTTAATAAAAACAAAAAACAATAAAGTGCATATTATTTTAAAATTATCCTTCTAGAATGTCAGTATATTTAAAAATGTCAAAATATTAAATGTCAAAATTATTGAAAAATGTCGTACAAATGATAATAACAATAATGTAAATTATAATAATTAACGTTCTAGAACGTCAGAACAAAAATAATAATATTTAAAAATGTCAACTTAAAACAATAAATCAAATCCAAATTATCAATCTAGCAGTAAATTATTAAAAATGTCAAGAGTAATAAAATAATAGTAAAAAATTAATTAAAATCTTTCATTTAAAAACTCATTCAGGTTATAGTAGGCTTTATCTGCTAGAAAACTTTTAACTTTTTTTTTGAATGCTAAATCACTTAACTGCTTCCAGCTTTTTGGAAATTTATTGTAAATTTCTGGAGCCATGCAAAAGACACTTTTACGCATAAGTGCCGTTTTGTGCTGATGTTGACAAATTTGTGTATTGTCTCGTCTGTTACGAGCAAATAGATCTGCCATGCGAGAAAACAAATGAGGATTAGTTCTTAAGAACATGGCATTTTCTAATATATATAGGCAAGGCAACGTCAAGATTTTGTATTTTAGAAAATAAGGCTTGCAGCTCGTAGTGGTTTCAATTTTGAACATCGACCGAATGCACCTCTTTTGAGTTTTGAAAACCAGTTCCCTATCAGTCGAGTTGCCCCAAAAGATGATGCCGTACCTTAATATGGACTCCACTAGGCCGTAGTATGCGGTGAGCAGAGCATCAACACTAACTACTGCAGCGAGTGTGTACAGAGCAAAGGCTGAGGTACTTATTTTCTTAGTGACAATCTCGACATGTGCCTTCCAATTTAACTTCTTGTCAATGTTAAGTCCTAGAAATTTTATTGTATCAACTTCGTCAATGTTATTATTATTGTAATTTATGTCAAGATTATTTATAAATGTCAAGGATCGTTGACTAAAGTGCATGATTTTTGTCTTAGTAAAATTTATTTTTAGGTTATTATTGTTTAGCCATTCTATAATTGCAGTCAGGGCATTATTAATGTCGTATTTATATGTCATTCTGTTTTTACACTCAATTGTCACTACACTATCATCGGCAAAGAGGCTCATCGGCTGCACTGTGGACTTCGGCAGGTCATTAATATATAATGTAAATAGGGGAGGTCCCAAAACACTTCCCTGAGGTACACCATAGACAACTTCACGCTCTTGCGACCGATGTGATTCCTGTCGTTTAGTATTTATGTTTAACCTACTAACTTCCGTTATTTGCTTTCTGTGCTGAAGATATGACTCAAAAAGCTTTAGTAAATTACCTCTAATTCCATATGCTTCGAGTTTTTTAAGTAAAATACTGTGTTGAACATAATCAAACGCCTGAGTCATATCACAGAATATACTGCAAACTGGTTTATTTTGATCCATATTCGTCATCACTGTATGTAAGAAATCATAAATTGCCATGTTATTAGTCTTTTTTTGTCTAAAACCCTTTTGTTCATCGCAGAGGATCTTATTGCGTCCTAAATATGAGTTAAGCTGTTTGGCAAAATATTTTTCAAAATTTTTGGATATAATAGGTATGAGCGATATCGGTCTATAATTTACCATCAACTCTTTATTGTCCTTCTTAAACAGCGGCTTTACGACGGATGTTTTTAGTGCTGTTGGATATATACCTGAACTGATACTCAAATTAATGATGTAACTTAAAGGTGAGCATATGACGATTGCCACAGATTTAAGTATTTTTGTGGCAATTCCATCATAGCCTACACTGTTTGTATTTATGAGTGTATATATAATTTTAAGAATGTCATCCGGTGTACTAGGTGCCATAAACATCGAATCTCTTTTACTCAAAATACGTTGCGTCACTCTTGTACCAGAATTAACAATAGGTTGAATTTTGTCTATAAAATAGTTATTAAAGAGATCGGCTATGTACTTTGGATCTGTAATAGTTTTATTATCAGTTTTTATTTTATCTATAGAAGGCTTTGGTATATTTAATTTGCTTTTTTTAATTATTTGCCAGGTAGTTTTAGATTTATTCGTAGATGTCTTAATTTTATAATTATTTTGAGCTCGCTGAGTCAGCTTTATAATTTTTTTATACCTCATGGCGTAGTTTTTAAGACGAATTTTATTGGTCTGGCTAGGCTTTATCCTATATTGCCACAGCAGTTGACGTTTCTTTTTACTGCAAATCTTAATACCACGTGATATCCAATTTACTTTTTTTTTTATATTTACTGTTGTCCCAATAAGGGGGAAGCATAGGTCATAAAGCAATGTAAATAAATCTAAAAAAGCCCTATATGCTGTATCGGGGTTTTCAGCGTTATATACCTCTGTAAATGATAAACATTTTAAATGATTCTTAAACCTAGATACATTTTCTTCACTATAATCACGTCTATGTATACGCCACTTATTTATAGCGTACAATTTGTTTACAGGGAATTTTAGAAGTTGCGCTGTGTGGTCAGATAAGGCGAATTCTAATACCAAGGCTTTGCAGGGCTTACTGAAATTATGCGCAAAATTGTCTATGCATGTTTTGCTCTTCATTCGAGTAGGTTCGTTAAGTGCTAGTTTCAAGTTAAAATTTAATAGTAGATTTTCAAATTCAATCGAATTATTGTTTTTTTTTTAATATGTCAATGTTAAAATCTCCAGCTATGACAATTTTATGAGATTTCTTAGTCAATAATTTTAACAGCGTCAACAATCTATCGAAAAATTCAGAGAAATTCTTGCCGTTAGGAACCCTATAAATACATACAAAAACGGTGTTGAGGTTAATAAGTTCTATGGCACAGCATTCAAAAACACCAACAACAGATATTTTTGCAATTTTAGGCAATTCTCTCCATTGATGTCCGTTCTTCACGAGTATACAAGACCCACCCCTCTTACTTTCTTTCCTGCTGAAACACGCTGCCATACAATAATTATCTATGCATAATTGATTTTCATATCCTTGCATCATAAAATGTTCCGTTATGCATAATACATCGACTTCCGTGCCTTTTTCTGATAATTCATGTAAACAGACAGATAGAGAGTCTGCTTTCGATATCAATCCGGCAATGTTTTGGTGCATTGCATATAGGTGATTAGTCAAGAAAAAATTGATTACAGTCATTGTTGTCATCATTGTTTGTCTCATCTCCGCTGGATTGCATGCTATAGTTTTGTAAGTCCGTTATTAAATTAAATATATCCTTAAATATTGTATGTAGTCCAAAGTTGTTGATTCCACCTGATTGATTAAACATACTGTTGTCATATTTTAGATTCAAATTACTATCTAAGAGAAGTGCGTGTCCATGAGATGATATGTCCAGATATAATAAATTATTGAAGGTCTCGATTCTCCAGTTATATTCATAATTCTCTAGAGTAAATGTTGGTAAACATACAATAATATTTGTATGTTCAATATCTCGTAAAGTTTTTCTTATGTGCAGGATCATACCAACATAATTTCTAGCAGTTTTAAAATCTTCTTCGCCTAAGAAGATAATGCAATAGTCTTTCATGGTGAAACCGGTCAGCTTTGATTGTATACCTTCCAGAAGCTGCATAGTCCCACCTCCAGGTTTTAAATAGTGGCACAACTGGAATTCCTCAGAAAATGTAGTTTCCGCTATAGGTAGTACTTTGTTCTTATCGTTACTGCTTAAAATGCAAATCTTATTTAACTTTTTCGTGACTTTTGTTATTTTTGGATGGTCTATTTTATTTTTGTTTACGCTGTTATTTATAATAGTCGTGTTTCTTGTGAGGTCCTCGTCAAGTGGTAAGCCCAAGTCCGCACAGCTAACATTTAAGTTGTTTTTATTCAAAGTTTTACGCTGGTGTTTACGTTTGCTTTTAATTGTGCTTTTATTCGAACTTCGCACTGTATCGGTGCATATAGTTTTGAGTTTTTTTATGGTATTGTCTTGCTCTATATTCCTCTTTCTCAGGGCAACGTTTTCCAGGTTCAGTGCATCAATTTCAGCGTGCGCAATCTGGAGTTGTCGTTGCAGTCTTTCAATTTCTTCTGTCATCTCCTCGGTTTCGTCATTATATATGTTGCCGGTTGATAAATCAGGAAGAGATTTTGATAGCGTTTCGGACTGTGTCGACATGAAAGATATATTTGGCGAAACGGCTAATGTCCTAGTCCTGCGTTGGGTAATATTATCCATATCCATTTAAGTGGTTTATTCTAAATCGTGTTATCCAAGCACTATTAATTTTAAATGTTTACCCAGATTTCGGGTAATTTTATTTACGTTGGTAACACAAAATATCAAATTTACGTCCATGCATTGAATGAGCGCACCACTTCCATGCACTTACAGTATACACTACGTCCATGCATTAAATGTATGTAGTACTTCTTACTTCCATGCACTCAACGCGGCTGTCAATGTTATCAAAAGTTCAAAGTTCAAATGATCACTATTCAAACCTTCAAACAAAGTAACGTCAATCATTTGTACCAAGAAAGATATCACACAGCAGCATTGGATTATACACCACTTTATTCACGAATCGTCACTCTAGTAGGAAGTTTAAATATTTGCGTCAATAGCAACGAATTAGTTCATTATTTATGAGATTCGTCACTGTTTACACTATGCACAAACTGTTTGTCTTGTATGTTTATGTCCTTCATGTAAACTTCCACAAACACTTTATGCGGTTATTTGAACGTTAATTGTCAGAAAGATATTGTTTTTTAGTCACTAAACACTGAAAATTTGTTATTTTAATTTAGAATTATCGCGGAAGATAATTACCATACCCATACCTATACCTATATCACTATTTTTTTTTCAGTATGAATGTTTACTTCCAGAAATCAAAACCTGTGCCTGTACCTTCATAATACTTGCAAGTAACTTGTTTGACCTACCCATAGACCTACCAACTTAGGTAACATCAAATCAAACACCTGAACACTTTCACAAACTCCCAAGCCTGAATTTCATATAATTTAATAACTCCCAACTCAAGCCTTAAATATTCCCATTGAAAGTCGAAAACTCGTTCATTTATCAGCCACCATTCAGAACCCTCGAAATTCATTCTATTTAGCCCAACGCGATATCACCTTGGAATGCCGACTTTTTTAATTCTTATCTCATTCTGTATTCCGCGGAGTTCTCGCCGCACCCAATTTAATAGTACTAGAGTGTTTTATGGGTAAGCTTAGGCTGCTTTTCCACCAACGATGTGCGCGGAGCTTGCGCGGTGTGAAGATGTGTAGTGAAGCTGCAAACTAACAATGTTAACGCGGTAGGTGATGGATTTGCACCCGCTCGGTGCCAGAATATCAATATTGGACCTCCTTCTGGACTGTTTTGTTTGCAAAATATTTTTTGATTTGATGATGCTATCCAGCCGGTTTCGGCCACAGCCATCATTGGCTGCTCAATGTGGTTGAGAGCTCAGATTTGCTGCTCTGTTATGTGCTCTTATGTGACTTGCATATCCACCCTTGGCCGAAAAACTCCGAGCACAAAGCGGACACGTCAGAACACCGTTGACTTCGTGATAAATAGTAGCTGTTGGTGGTCTAGCTTTTAGGTCGTCACGTTTCTGGTCCAATTCCGACCTCCTTCTATCCTCGAATGCCTGTACCTGCCGCTGCTTACGACGTCTCCACTCAGGCCGATTCTGTGCCTGATTCTCCCAAAGTGTAGGGTCAATGTCGCCTCTCTTCATGTGTCTATTCTAAACATCCTTGAAGCGCAGGAACTGCCCACCACGCTTACGTTTCCCTTCCTGGAGTTTAGAATAGAATATAGGTTTAGCTAGACTTTGTTCCTGCATCCTCGAGACAAGCCCACACAGCCTTAGCTGACGTCTCATCAGGTAGGCCTCTATACCAAGGACCTTTGCTCTTCTTAGGACGTCTGTGTTCCTTACACGATCTGACCATCTGATGTTCAATATGCTCCGGAGGCATATCAGATGGAATTTGTCCAAGGTCCGTATATGCTTAAGGTAGAGGCACCACGCTTCCGAAGAGTACAGAAGGTTTGGAAGAACCATTGCCATGTATACAGAGACCTTCGTAGCCAACCTGAGATCGTGAGAACGGAAAACTTTAGGCTGCAGTTTGCCAAAAGCCGCCGCTGCAGCACAAATCCTCCGATTAATCTCAGGGTCAAGGTCACCATTACTTGTGATTATGATTATGTGGTACCAAGATATCTGAAGCTCTCCACATGCTTCAACGTACTGCTGCCGATTAAGAAGTCTCGGACTAGTATAGAGTCTTCTACAACCATGGCCATAACTTCGGTCTTTTTGACATTTATTTTAAGACCGAACTTGCAACAAACGTCATTGAGACCACCAATCAGCGCCTGCAAACCGTCACAAGTATCTGCCACGAAACACAGGTCATCAGCAGTTTTTGATTTACATATCTTATGTAGGTTAAGAAGAAATTTTAACTATAAAATTTTCTGTTATTAATATTTTTAAACATCCAATTCGTTTTGGAGGAGTATGCAAAAGAAGCGAAAACATTGCGTGTGGTTAGTTATTTTTTTAAGCAAAAGTATTAGACATATGAAAAAAAAAATGTTTTACTAGTAATGAACATGAATTAATACTAAATATTTATATTTTTTTCAAACCTTTTAAGGAGTATGCTTTAGAATATTAACTTTTTCCGGCATTAAAGCGGAGTAAGGGCCTTAACTGAGTAGTGTGAAACGAGATACCTCGCACACATCTCTCTCTTTTTTTTGTATGTCAAATACCCAGAGATAGTGGACCCGCCCATTTACACCAGCGCTCCACTAAGCCAGGCTAGGAGATGGAGTATTCACGTTGGTGTATTTTTCCTAGCGCTACGTCTAGCTATCTTGCACCTCTTTGGTGGAAAAGCACAATTATCGACGTTAGTATCACAGACTGATACGTTCCGAGCTCGAGTACGATTTGTTATGGGAAAATGTTGTAAGGTAATTTCGTAGAGGAAGTGGTTTTTACTTTATTTACTAAATATTACAGAACGGAAACGTCTGTTGGTACCATTTTGAAGATTAAATATTTTTGCTGGGACTGGCTTTGCTCAAAGGACTATGCTAAAAACTGTTAGCACGCCACAAAGCACTTTCAGCCTAAAACTGAAAAATATAGCGTTGAGTATCAGGTTTTGCTAGCGACGAATAGAGATATAATACGAAGCGAGTTTTTGTAATCAGAAAGGCTACTGCAAACAGGTGCGACGCCCTAATGCAACAAGAAGCGACGCGGACGGGGCGCTTTCATTGATATAATTCTATAATTACTCAACAGGATAGTTTTTTTTTATAAAACGTGTATACGTAAGGCTTTTGCCCTTAGCTTTGGGACAGTAGAGGCTAAAATATATGTTAGCAATATTTACTGCTAACGTTTAAATAGAATAGAAATTTTATGCAAACATGTTACTTGATCATCATACATAGGTTAAACAGGCCTAATTATTGCCTTAATATTACCCGTTATTGTTACCCTTAGTGACGTGATTATTCTAAACATTTATATGACTCTAATTAAAAGGCACCCCTAACACCATAATGAATGACACTTATTATGGGGCTGTTGGCTGTGGGAATGGCAGACGCGGTAAACACGTAAGGAATTTTGATTGGGGTGCGTAGTTATTCCAATTTCGTTTAGTAATAGATGTGGCTTGTAACGACGTAATTCGAAACTCAAGAGTATTTTCCCATCAACGTATAAGTGTGTAAATAATAATGATGTTTAAAAATCAACGAGATTTCAAAGCCTTCCAAAATCGACCTTATTCTTCTTCACTTCATTATCACCTGATATTTATCGTGTCCTTCGTGCCCTGACATCTGGTACAGTAACACGAAACTTCTAGCTAACCTGTGGTCCTTGTGGATCGATTCAATATGAATCGCCATCAACTCGCTGTTAAGTAGATGAGTATTTTTAGAAACAAACACAAAAATAAAAAAACGCAATTTTACAAACAAAAAAAACTAGACGATTTCGTAAACATAACGTGCAAAAAAGACGGCGCGCCAGATGAAAAGCGTATCTGATTAACGTTGACAAATCTGTCAATATCAATAGAACCAGGGTGAGAGGGGATTGCCCTTTGAAAGTAGGTTTGCAAACTGAAGCTATTACCCAATAATAAAACTCGGGTCAAGGCCATAGGAAATTCAGGAGGGGGACGTCGGTGTTACACATAGAATTAGCAGCCAGCTAGCGTATCTATGAATAGAAATACTGCATTTACACATTCGTGCGGATCGCGAGGCGAATGTGAAAACGCGGTATAAACGAATACGCTTATCATTCGTCTCGCATCACGCCTTATAAGCGTAGTTTCAGAGATAGCCTGTCTAAAAACTGGTATCGAAGAATGATACGAATCAACAGAAAAGGCAGCTCTTTTACGACACTCAAAGGCGACAAGCGTAAGGGTAAGGCTTGATCTTTCCATATTAATAAACAAATCCGTATAAGTTAATTTTCTCAACTTAAAAATCTCTTCCTTCACAACTGCAAATAAACTGAATTCAATCAGCGTGCCTAGCCTTTTCCGAACTACGAGTATGTTGGGGTTCAGTCGATATAGATGCAGTTGAGTACCAGTATTTTACCCAGAGCAACTGCCTTTCTGACCTCCACAACCCAGTAACTGAGTAACACGATACCCCTTGGCAAGACTGGTGTAAGATTTCATGGCTCCAGGCTAACCGTAACGACTGTAGCCGCCGAAGAATGCTGAAATTATCTTGCTTCACAACTGCATGTAAGCTGAATTTCAGAATACTATAATTGCTGCTGCTTTGTCCCATTATTATTTTTACTTTTACCTTTAAAGTGATTGCTATTTTTCCATTTGCAAAATCAGCACACAAAATGCAGTAACAGGTTAACGTATACCAAAAAAGAAACCAATGCAATATGACAACGTGAAGGAAAAATAAAATGAAAAGGCATTATATTTTCCCTTTGTAATTTATATCTGTAAGTGAGTATGTTGTTTTAATAATAATTACTAGATTTTCTTTTATATAATATGCATAGACATCCTTTTGTAAGTTTAGCCGGTTCCTAAGGTCACACGTCTCGAAAGGTTAAGCAGGGATATTTATAGCACATGGACATAGTTTGTAATTCATGATTAAATCCTTTGTAATAGGAAGCAGGCCTCCCGGGAGTTCCAAATAGAAGGATATATTAGCAACTACATGACTGACGAAGCAGCCACTATACGTATAATATAACTTATAAAATCGTTTTAGGTTTTCGGTCGACCTTTAATGATAGTACCGATGCAGCGTTCTCTCGAATTCGATGACTAGTTCAATAAAATCGAGCGTACATTGTGATTTAAATGCAAATTTTGACAAAAAGCCCGTTTGAATTTCACGTTTGCGTTTTTAAAACGTTATCTGAAACTGACTGTTGTTTTTAACCATTTCAAGCTTCGTGATATATTTTATAGTTAAATAACTTGAAAAAAAATTTTTTTCATTATTATTCAGATAAATAGGTAGATACTATGCTTTATGACCTACTGTTGATGGCTGGATGAGCTAGAACAAATTAACAACCAATTATTATCCACTCTAGCCTTGGACCGAAAAAACTGGAAGAAGAGAAAAAACAGTAGGAGGGTTATGCCCAGCAGTGGGATCATATAATAACCACTACTAACAGTAACCAATATCTTTCATACGTATATGCGTATTAAGAATATTTCCGTTAAAATCGATCAGAAACATACTTTAAAGTAGGCATTAGCTGCAATAGTTTCTTGAATTCAGCAATCTGATCTTTTTGCCGACATCTTGCTTAAGTTTGGCAAACATCATTCAAGATTTTAAACTTCTGATCCGTCTTAAAGTTTTTAATTTTCCTTTAATCTAAATGCCTGAAAGTAACCAATTATTTAATGAAATGCAGAGGAAATATAAACTGGATTGAAGTTTTGAAGTTCAGTGAGAGAATACTTAATTAAGTCCGCCCTTGTACTTGTGCATAAAGTTTTATAAATAAATAAATACTTATGAAATACCTTATATTTAGAGTAGTTTTATCCGCGGCATTGTTTCCGTGGTTATTACACCAAAACCATGCATAATTGCATATTTCAGAAATAAAAATGATAGGTTTCCGTAAGGAATTAAGTTATCAGATCAGTAATTTCAGAGATTACCTTTTATAAACATACTATAATATTTTTTCTTCATAACGTTTATTAGTTACGATGAAATACCTACCTACAGCTTACAACAATCTAATAGTGCCTCGTTATCAGCACACACGTGCTATTTATTACTTCCAATAGCTACTTGAACTCGCCACTAATCGTCCAATTCACAAATTGGACTCAAAATGAATTTGACAATTGCATTTGAATACCAGATACCTATCTACCTTAGTCTGATGGCACCATGGCTCAATTAAATCAATTAACATCGTTAATTATGTTTGATTACAGCAAGATAGGCTGTCACCGTGCGTGTCGCCAGTTCATTAGCAAATAGTGTTCGGTTCCACGTTTAATCTCCGTTTATTAAAGCAGGAATTAATTGGTTGATTGCGATTATCGGTACCATCGGCCGATTGTAGAGCGCGTGCTTTAACAGATTTTGTCAATGTCAATTTAGTTATATTTCTGATTTTGAATAACGATAGCCACTGGATCCATCGACCATCTTTCTTAGTAAAAATATTCATTTTTTGCCTGGTTGTCAGAAATTAAGAAGGGTAATTTTGCACACTCCCAAATCCTGGCAGATATTGTTTTATTCATTCGAGGTGACCATCTCTCAGACTACATTATTTACTATTTGGGCATGGAATATTATTTAATTATGAATTATATATCAACATTCTGTCATCATACATAAAAATCAGCGCTCAAATTTTAAGAAAAGTGAGTAATGGCACAGATAATACTAGCATACAGATGCCTTATCCTATACAAAGAAACCGTGCTGAAGTAACTAGCGTTTTTCGTCTGATTATGCTGATTATTTTTGTAAGTACTTTTATCACATTCGTTTCCGTTCCACGGCTATAGATGGTGTTAGCAGCGACTTGCAAGTAAAAGGGTTTTCTCGGTTCGTGACAATTTTTACTTTAAACACGGTGACGATTTGTTTTATTGTATCTATTTTTTGCACGTTTTACAGTTTCATTTTACCAAAATGTGTTATAATACAAATTTAAAAATCGAGTGGCATGCCTCAGAAATTCACAACCACGCCATCTATTGGAATCAATTTATATAAAATTGATTCCAATAGATGGCGTGGTTCCGTGCAAATAGTATTTGAAATGTGAAATAAAAGCCTAGTATTCCATAATTTCGTGCTTAGGAGAGTTGATTAAACAAGAACATAAAATTTGTATGATCAATTCTAGAAAATGTTAATTTGGAATACAATTCAATAACAAATCTATGCATATTCCGCCATCTAGTGATATTTATTTGAACCATATTTTCTTTGGTAGCGCTGGGAACCAGTGGTAATGGTTTTGCGTACCCTTACCGACTGATACCTGTAAATTGGCCGTTCGGTCCAAACTAGCAAATATGCGTACGTTCAACGTACACATTTTGTGAAGAAAACTATAAGTAAAAATTGGGGAGTCTCGGATCTTACTCTATAACAGTCATGATTGCCCCGAGATTGATTGCCAAAACTTAACAAATTATATTTCCAGTTTCGTGTCACGATTACAAGGTAATAAATAAACATATTACACAAGATATATATACCTATGGAAACAATTTAGGAAAAAAACTTGAATGATTTTCACTGAGCCCTCGCGAACTTTCAAATCCACGGATTTAGAAGAATCCTTGGGTCGTAAAATTCTCTAGGCTCCCTTATCGGGCCAAGAAATTGTGATCCAGAGAATGGCATTTTCCCTTTTGGATATAAACGAATTTGATCCTAATGCTCCAGACATTTGAATTTAAAATCTATTGAAACTGAATCAATTAAATTTCAAGCTTCTGTGTTGGACGTGATAATCCTAGGATTCTTTTCATTGCATCGTCTTCTTCGTAAGTAGGTGGGCAAAGATTTGAAACGAATAAAGCAGCTTTTAAGATTGCATAAACTTTCTTTGAATTTGAAATTTTTGTTTAGCCTGATTCATCTATTTATGTGTTCTTTTTTGAAATGCTTATTTTCGAATATTCTATCTTTCCTTTTTTCATTCATTCAATCTACGTATGTGAAAGTCTGTATGTTTAGATATTAGTTGAAGTCTTCACGGCTGTATGTATTTTCAAGAAAGGACAACCTCTCTATATGATAGACCATGACTTTTATAGGACCACTAAGTACGTAAGCGGCGGTGCGCCGCAGACAGAGAGTCCACTACGAACAAAGCGTAATTTTGCACGCACACATTGACATTTACGATTTTATAGGGATTCTCGGGCAATATTGCACAGATAGTCGCGAGTGCAAGCGCGGGCGTTTGTCACGTCATTTACAAAGTAATTTTTTTTATTTAATAATAATATTCTAATCTACCACTCTTTTATATTTGAGGTATTTTTTTAACGGAACCTCCAATGTTTATTATGTCGGTTTTATGATGATTAGTCCACCTGGAAAGTATATCCTTTCAAAAGAAGAATTTTCTAAATCGGTCCAGGAGTCTTTGAGTATATATATATATATATATATATATATATATATACTATCGGGGAACATACATTAAAAATAAGATTCCGACGAATTGAGAACTTGCTCCATTTTTTGAAGTCGGTTAAAAACCTATCACAAGTACCCATTAACAGACACAGCATAGACATACCAATACCATACATTCCAAAGTAACCTGGGTTATGTAACCTCCTAGGATTTCTCAGAAGTTTTTCCTTTAAATAATCTTATTTCAGACACGCAATAACAATATTTAGAAAGAAAACAAATCCATTGCATATATTAACTTAATACGTGAGGAAGGTGTTGAATTATATAATTAGGCAAGCAGTAAGATTTTGACCTCGATTCAAGTGACTTTAAAATTACATATCTAGTGATGTTTGGTTTTCAGCAAGTTGTGGTAGTCTTGTTGTTGATTTATAATACAACTAACTAGGTATCGAAAGCGGCTTTACCAGCGAGTAAAAAGTATTCTATGAACTAATCGAGGCTTCCCAAGTCTTCCAAGTTTTATCCAAGTGATTGATTAACAAACATAATATAAACAATCCTAGTCCTATAGACATTCACATCTTTAATAATATATTATTCTAGGATAAAATTTGTTCAATCGAGCTGAATTCTATAGATAGCAAGACGTACATTTGAATGGACTAAAATCGTCGCTTCCACAGAATCTGAATGAAATTGAATGCCAACTGCATCTAAAATTAGACTTGTTACTTAATTGATGAAGATTTCTGTGAAATGCTTACAAACGACATTCATTAATTGAATGAGCGAATTCGTCAAATTAAGACTTTGACTACCTAATTATACAGTATCTTATTCAAGTAAGATAAGTCAGTCAGTTATTTAAGTCATATTGGAAATTTGTTGTGAGTACTGTACTCATGTTTGAGCAAATAAAGATTGAATTTGAATTTGAATTGATTTCATAAATTTATATGATTATAATTTAGGCCATTGAATAGTTGGCATGATTCTAACGAAAAACATGCTGATCCATGCAACAACAGGTACAAGTACCCTTATTTATAAAATCTCTGCTCTGATTAACCACCGATTAGCAGATTTAAAATCCAAAATCTCTATAGAACATTTGAATTGAGAATAAGTCGCTTAACAGTGTCGAGATCTTTATAAGGATTAGGTTAAAGTTAGTGCCCCAATACCCGAAAATCTTCTGATGCTGTGCGAAGATCGAAACACTATTAAAGCTACAGTACTTCAAGTTCTTAATAAAATTATTCTTAATGGATCACTAGGAAAAAAAGACAATGTCATCGAGATTTTCTTATACCTGAATGTGCAATATTTTTCCTCTGTAAAAAATCACATAGCTATAATCTAATATATTTGAAAATAGACATGCAGGACGATAATTTTATTATGAATTGTTTACTGTAATAAAACAATAATACTAGTTAAATTACAATACTTGTAAGACAAAACCGTCTTATAAACGACTGTTTTATTTCAATTCATTCGCAACTCAACTGGGAATCAAAGTTCGATTCATGTTGTCTAGTTGATACAAAGTCTTCTTTTTAGCTTTGTTCTGAGCGTACTGTTACTGGCCGACTTTCTCAAAGACGACCGTCGTTTATTCATTAGTAAGAATGCCTACAAATAAATAAAACATTGACTTTTGAGACGTTCTCATTTATTTGGACTGATAAAAAATAGTAGTAAAAAAGTACCTAGATTCTGGTTTTGTTATAAAAATTGCGTGATATGAAGCCGTTCCTCATAAATTGAATTTAATTACTACCACTATAATTTATTATTTCTGATTGGATAATGTAGAGAAAGTTCAAGCATAGCCCGCTCGAAATTGCCATTAGAGTACCCTTCAGTACGCTGTTCAAGTCTATTGTGAGTTTGTGAGCGACTACGTTTCAGTGCCATTTGTCACCACTAACAAAATACATTGTTCAAAGAGCCTTGATTGACCTGGTGAAGACTGTGCAAGTCCGTTCGATGGGTGAAGCATAGAAGCGGTCGATGTAGTGACGCTAGGAGGACCATATACAGCAGTGGACGTGTTTCGGCCGTTATGATAATGAGTATAATTATTTAACCGATACCTATCTGATAGTGATAATAATTGTAGCAAAAGCAAGCTGTCAAAGCACCAAAAAATATTTTAAGAGACACCCACATAACATTAGCACGATTACAAAGTACGAGTCTCTCACATTTGACCTACAATCTCTTTGCCTTTTACAACGCTTAGAGGACGGAGACGCTTTTATTTCACATTTCAAATATTATTTGCACGGAACCACGCCATCTATTGGAATCAATTTTATATAAATTGATTCCAATAGATGGCGTGGTTGTGAATTTCTGAGGCATGCCACTCGATTTTTAAATTTGTATTATAACACATTTTGGTAAAATGAAACTGTAAAACGTGCAAAAAATAGATACAATAAAACAAATCGTCACCGTGTTTAAAGTAAAAATTGTCACGAACCGAGAAAACCCTTTTACTTGCAAGTCGCTGCTAACACCATCTATAGCCGTGGAACGGAAACGAACGTGATCAAAGTACTTACAAAAATAATCAGCATAATCAGACGAAAAACGCTAGTTACGTCAGCACGGTTTCTTTGTATAGGATAAGGCATCTGTATGCTAGTATTATCTGTGCCATTACTCACTTTTCTTAAAATTTGACCGCTGATTTTTATGTATGATGACAGAATGTTGATATATAAATCCCGCCTTTGAAATATAGAGTGAAAGCCTGGAAAGGGGTTTGTCTGGGAGCAATTTCCGGTCACAAAAATATTCATACATTCTTGGGGGCCTCTAAGTAGAAGGGTGGTTCTACTACAAAACTTTAAAACATACTTATAGATGCAATGAAAGCAATTTGGAAGGTAATTGGGATCTTATTTTCGGTAAAAGGACTGTAAAAGTAGCTATTTTTGGAGATAAAATGTTACTGGGATGTAATTTGAATGTGGGTTGAGCTTGGGTTATAACAGTTGCTGCCCACGATTTCATCCGCGTCAAACTCATATATCTATACTACTCGTAATATTATAAAGCTGAAAGTTTGTTTCTTTGTTTGTTTGAACGCGCTTATCTCAGGAACTACTGGTTGGATTTGACAAATTCTTTTTCACGTCGTCTTAAATAAAAAACCGGCCAAGTGCGAGTCGGACTCGCGCACGAAGGGTTCCGAACTTAGTAAATAGCGGTTTACGATTTATGACGTATTAAAAAAAAACTACTTACTAGATCTCGTTTATACCAATTTTCGGTGGTAGTTTACATGGTAATGTACATCATATTTTTTTTTTAGTTATATCATTCTCTTATTTTAGAAGTTACAGGGGGGGGGGGCACACTTTACCACTTTGGAAGTGTCTCTCGCGCAAACAATTCAGTTTAGAAAAAAATTATATTAGAAACCACAATATCATTTTTGAAGACCTATCCATAGATACCCCACACGTATGGGTTTGATGGGAAAAAAAATAGTTTCAGTTTCAAGTATGGGGACCCCCAAAATTTATTGTTTTTTTTCTATTTTTGAGTGAAAATCTTAATGCGGTTCACAGAATACATCTACTTATCAAGTTTCAACAGCATGGTTCTTATAGTTTCGAGAAAAAAAGGCTGTGACATACGGACGGACAGACAGACAGACAGACATGATGAATCTATAAGGGTTCCGTTTTTTGCCATTTGGCTACGGAACCCTAAAAACAGTCTACAATATTAAACACACAAAAGCAGCACCTGATCTTAGTTCCTCATCCTTTTCACATGAAAACTAGACTAGACGAGAGACGACACGCTAACATCGTTACTGCAAAGACGCTACGAATAATAGCATCTTAATAAGTTTAATAGAACCCATTTCTGTCCCATTTTCTCTAATTCGAGTTCGACCTAATGTTTTCCCTAATACAACTACGACCTTCATTATTGCCTACATATTTTTTTTCGAAGTCGAAACGTGAGCAGAAAATATGATTCAACAATGATGCCAAAAACTCTGTTATTGGATGACTTGGGAAAGTTTTGGAGGTCAACACCTCTACGGTAATTCGGCAGTCTACTCTTCACTATGTGCGAGTACCTACTACGGGGAAGGCCTTTAGAGGAGTGGCTTTTTTGTAGAGGAAGGGCTTATTGCCATCCGTCAGAACAATGTATGGCTTGTAGCTAACAAGATATTTTCGCAGGATTGCTCCGTGTTAGTTTTCTCGGTGAACATGATTGCGAACTAGAGTTAACAGACTCTCTCAGTGGAATAAGTGTGAGTATAGAAAGTCATGTATAATCAGTGGTCATACTTTTATTTTATTTTTTAGTTAAAATAAAATGGCGCCGGCAGGTCACGGCAACGGAGGTGCCAAACGCCATAAAATATACAATAATCTGCGTGATACCCTCCAAGGAATCACGAAACCTGCCGTAGCAGATTAGCAAGGATGGGTGGTGTGAAGAAAATCTCAGGATTAATCTAAGAGTTTATAGAAAGTGTAATCCGTGATGACTTGTTGTACACTAATTGCGTTCATAGAAGAACTGTGACAGCAATGGACGTACGGACTACGTGGTGTTATTTGGCGGATGAATTAGAAAAAAAGAAGAATGATAGAAAATTTATTATCATTGTCATGTTTACTTACATCTTAAAACAGTCAGGATATTTCCATGTAATGTTTTGTTACTTTTAATGTTAATAAGAAGTTTAGTAACCTATGACGCGTTAAAACAAAAAGGGACAATCTTTCAGCTCGAAATACTTACATTGTCATACATAAACACATTTTATTGATCAGACTATAAACATTATTCACCCCTGAATCGTAATAGGTCATAGCGCCATAAGTTCCTTCACCCTCTTTACATACCATTGAATATTACAGCCTTCGGTTTGATCAAGTGTTTTTATGACGTCATAAAAACACACAAAGGACTGTTAACAGTTTGCCAAATTCTCTGCGGATCCATGTGTATGTCCGGAATACGGATTTCATTTTTATAACCAAATCGACCATGAGCCGAGCCGATGTCATACTGGACTGCCAATTGAATATTCAATGGTCCGTCATTTCTGTCCCGTGTTTATTTGGTTGATCAGAAGTGACCCAAAATAATAGTGAGTTAGCTGTGATATTGTTTATTTTTATTTAAAATTTCCTAGAGAGAATCTTTATAACGGGGTCAGGAATGACCGATACAATCATTGTTATTTTTTTTTGAGTTCTTATACTCAAACTCAAAGCTGACTTGTTTTATATTATATTATGATCTTGTAGTCGTAAGGAATGATGTAATTGAGATTGTTGAAGGCATCGATATAATTACTACGCCGAATCTAGTGCGTAGACTAGATTTGGCGATCCAAACACTCACTCTGTTCGACTGAACTGCTAGTCGATTCTGTAAAAAAAATCAGGACTTATCACCTCGCCTAATTCACATCATTGAATCGCGTGAAGGTCCACTTCGATCTTCGCTCGGTGCCGTTCGGCGTAGTTCGGATATGATCGACCGGCTATGGGTCCGGCGTAGTGCCGCCGGCAGCCATACAAGTAGTTACTATCATTGTTTATTTGTGTCATAATTAAATGTGACTTTTATCCATATCAAGTTATGTTAGTTAAGGAAGTGTTGGATGAGATTGCGATTTGGGTGGGTTAGTTGGTTTGAAGCAGTTGTTGACAAGGTTGCGAAATCCCATCTATTTGTATGTAAGACAATCATTACGTAAATATTTTATTTACTATTTTACTCGAATAGTCGCTCCGTGGATGCTCGACGCACTTTTTTGTCCCTGGAGATATTTCAATTAATGCAGTCCTCAATGAAAGGCAAGGCGTAAAGCTAATATTTCGTTTTAATAGGTAAACCTGATTGTCGATATTATTATAAATATGTAATAAATTTGGCAATCCCTAGCATAATTGACAGCTCACTCCTCTTCAAGTTCACTTCAACAAGTCATCACGTTGAGATGTCTACAAAATATCACTGCTGTACTGCAATCGATACATCTTACTTTGCACTATGTTCAAAGAAACGCGTAAGGGCTTGAATTTAGGCTCTGCAGCGAACTTTAGTCCTAACTAACCAGCATTTGAACAAATGGTTTTCATGAATTTTCTTATTTATTGGTAGAATGTAAGTCAATGGTGGAAGGCTAATAAAGGAGGGGTATACCAAAGAAGGACAGATTGATTTTGAATAACATTTTCTCATAAACAAGATGCGATCAAATTTTAATTAGTAGGTATGAGGTAATTTAATAATTCAGATTAAGTCTTAATTAGCGAAGATGTGTTATTAATTTTGAGATCTTATAAAAGATGATGTTGGGCAAAATGGCCAAGTTATTTTTATTATGGAAGTTATAAAAAGAGACCGTACTTGTATAACATAAATATTTATTTAAGGCGTATATATTCCCCAATGTTAACGCAATACTGGTCGTGCGCTCGTTCGGCGCCAGAATATCTATATTGAACCTCCTTTTGGAAAGTTTTATTTCCAAATATTCTTTAATTTACTGTTATTTCAGTTATGAAGAAATTCTAGCCATAAGTTTTTCTGTGTGATAATATTTTTAAACATCCAAGTCGTTTTCAAGGAATATCCAAAAGTATTGAAAAAATTGCGTTGTTAATTATTTATTTAAAGCAAAACTATTAGTTACATGACAAAAACGGTTTTTTAAATAATGAGTCAACAATAAATATATTTCTTTTTCAAACCTTTTTAACTGACTGTTACTAAGGCGTATGCTCTAGAATGTAACCGTTTTACGGCACTAAAGCGGCGGAAGTCCCTTAAGACGGTACCCTGACCAAAAAATCGGCATGAGATATGAGCGTTCCTATTGGTCTAGCGGCACTGGTAGCACATGAATTACAGTAGTGAATACGCCCAGATTTTAGAATAAAATCTTTATAAAATCGAATTTTGGTCTTTTGAAAAAAATAATTCTACAAAAATGTTCGTTATTAAATTGTCTATCCATTAGTGTTAGTACAAAAAATAATCAATGAACACTTTACGAGGAGATGCATAAAATCAATAATTATTTCTCATTTTTATGTTTTTTTGGAAGTAGATTAGTGAAATATATTTAAAAAAAAAACTAAATCTACCATTTTAGAATCAATATTATGTACAAATTTAATGTATTTATATTAATTGATATATCTTTTTAAATAACGAGTAGATAGCACCTAAAAACAGCACAAAAAACAGCTTGCGCGGCATTTTGCTCGGGGTACCGCCTTAAATATTCACTATTAAAATTGCACGTCTTGTATTGGTTTCAGGGTTAGGCAAATATACACCATATACAACATATGCGCTCGAGTAACAGAAGCCGAGCTCACTTTCATCATCACCATCATTTCAGCTGAAAGCGGTCCACTGCTGAACGTAGGTTTCCCCAAGCGTCGCCACATTGAACAATCCCGTGCATTTCACATCTAGCGGATACCCGCAACCTTAAACAGTTAATCGTGCACCTAGTTGGAGGCCTTCCAATGCAGCAACTTCCATTTTGCACCACTCTAGGCAATTTTGGCCACATCAACCATCCGTTCTACGAGCAATGGGCCCTGCCCACTGTGCAATTCTTCAGACTGTCTTCAACAGGGCAGAAATCTAGAACCTCATGCAAAGCCTTTTTGCCCTGGGGATAGGCAGAAACTACAGAATACTACCTGCTACGATCCTTACATACTTCTTTTGCTTCACTCACGTTCATACATCTAACCATACACGCTAGCCGGTTATAAGTATTGCGCACCTGGCCTTTCTGAAGAGCATCACCAATAAGTTCTATGTATGTCTTTGTAGGGCGTTCCCGGCGTTTCCATTCAAGTCTGCCTTGTAAATATCTTTTTTTACTTGCCTTTCATTCATCCCCTCGACATGCTAAGATGGTTAGCATCTTAGCATACTCTTTTCAATATTCTTCTTTTAAACCACAACGTTGTCTTATTACATCATTCCTCAATCTATCGTTAAAAGTTACACCACACATACTTCGCAAGAAACGCATTTCTACTGCATTAATCCTACTTTCATGTCTTTTTTGCCTTACTCAACCTTCACTTGCATACATAAGTCTAGGCACTAGCGCGCTGTTGTGAACCGCGGCGAGTCGAGTCTCCGGAGACATCGACTGGCTGGTCACAACCGCATGTATAGCACCATTCACTTTATTCCCTGCGTTCACTCTCCTTTTCACATCCTCTTCAATTTTTCCATCCCTTGTGAGCATACTTTCCAAATATACAAACTCGTTCACTTGCACCACAATGTTATTATTTATTTTCACTTCACCCTCCGATACATCGTCTTTTCTAACAGCTCTTCTTAACATCGAGGCAGTATATAACAAAGCAAAACCGAAGCGATACAGTTTGTAATACTTATGTTTATGTGATGTAAGTGGTCAATTACCTAGTAAGATATTGCACTAATCCTTAATTTTGCTACTTACTAATAAAGACGGAAGCCTTACAAGTAGAACAAGTAGAGATGATCTCTTCACAACTTTTCACTTGACTTCACTGCTAACTACTCGGACACGAACGCCGACATTTATAAGAAATAAATTGGATCCGCAAATAAAACTTCATATAGATTGATAAAAAAAAAAAAATATGATTTTAAGGATTGTATTGTAGCGTAAGCCCACAAGTGACATCTCATTCAGTGATCTTCTCTACCATTGAACGCGTGGCGACAGCTATTGGAAAAATGACAAAATTGTATGGGACTGTATGTATGTATGTCACTCGATCAACCTTTTTCATTTTAGCATTTCGACAGTCGCCATCGCTAACATCGAATGACACGTCTTGTCTAGAGCCTCAGGAGGCGCTCTGCAGTATGTGCCTGCCGCCATGGGAAAAAGATGTAAGTGTTTGTATTTTTAATCCCCGACGGAAAAAGAGGTATGTTATAAGTTTGACGTGTGTATCCGTGTATTTGTGTATCTGTCTGCGGCACCATAGCTCCTAAACAGTAGAACCGATATTGATTTAGTTTTATTTTTGTTTTTCTAAATAAGGTGATGATTTTATCGAAAGCGTTTTTACCTATGTTTGGTAAACAAGTTCTCAGTTCAGCCGTTCAAAAGTTATGCGCATTTTACTCTTTTAATCGGGGTATTTTCGCAAGGTAACGTGTTTCCACGGATTGTCGATCGAAGCGTTTCTAATACTAGATAAATTATGTAAGTATTTGTGTCAGGGCTTTAATTTATTTTTATTTTAGCTATTTATGTATGACAGATAAAGCACAATCTTAAACTACTGATGACAACAAAACTAAAGCTTTAAGCAAAGCATGTATTTGAACAGTTGCTCCAAAAAACTACTTATTCGAAATTTCACCCGTCACAAACAACAATCTACAAAGTAGTGCAACATTTCAGGCTAATGTTATATTCAATTTTAACTTTTTGTGTTGTCAAATCCACAATCGTTGTATGTTAATGGACGCAGGTGGTGTTCTGAACTGTCTGACAAGCTCCAGGGAAAATGCCTGCAGCATGTGTAAATGTATGCGTCTATAGGTGAAATCAGTAAGCCAGCACTTGCCTGCCAATCTTAATATAAAAATGTAAGTTGTTTCGTTATAGCAACATGTTTAACTGGCTTGGTAATTTATAGCATAATATATCATAAACTATACATTTATTCGACATTTTAATAAACAATGTTTTCACAAACTAAAATATAATAAAAACAACTTTACAGCAAAAAATAAATATAAATACGTTTTCACTTTCCGCTTTTTAACGTTGATTTTAACAACGTTGCGGTCAGTCGCGATTAATAATAAAGAGGGCGTAACATTTTAAGTGAAAATCGACTGTTCGCTAATAATATTAAGGTTGAAATTCGTTTGGTGTAATGCTTGCATGAACACCTTTGTCACGCGTGGCTCGTAGTACTTTATCTCATTTTGCTGAAGCTTAAGTCTTCACGCTCTAATAACCTACCGTGTAACTTGCTGGAAATCGCTATAACATTCATGGTGCGGGAACATAACCTTTAACATTTACAAAGGCCAGTGTCGTTTTAGTATTTTTTTATAAATGGGTTTGTTCTTCGTCCAGCGGTTGAGGGCTAAAAGTAGTTCTAGTGTGTTTAAACTGCGCCTGAAAGTGTTTTATAGTCTCTAAATTCGTTTTTGCAAAGTTGTGTTTAATTTTCACCTTTGTAGTCGTGCCTTTTTTTGTTGGCTGGTCTGGTTGAATGATAGTGTATTTCTTGTATAAATGGGTTTTCAATTAAAACGAAACTCTAGTTGAAAACTTTAGGGCCTGAATAGTAAAATTTATTTGAAGAGCCATTTATTTTACAGTGAATAAGTTTTTGAGTAATAAAACATTCAAAAACTCAAATATAAATATTTGTGTCGCTGTTATTTTATAAGCTTGTCAAGTACATAATTTACCTATTGTAAGAAGAAAATGGTAAAGAATTTAACATGGACTGGCTGGGTCGTCTAGGTGGTCGACAAGTGCTACTGTTGAGCGTGCACTCTTGCGTTCATTAAGGAATATGCATGAAAAAATATTTATTATTTGACCAGTTTATCGATAAAAAGATTAAAATAGATCAAAAAACGAAAAAGATATAACAATTTAAATAAATATATCTGTCCCCCTCCACGAAAACGCCGTTTTCTTTGGCAGATGGGCGCCATGCCATCTGACGTCATGTGGCACGTCGGACTTCTTTTTCTAATTCTCAACTTTGACGCTTTATAACTTCGTCTCTGATCGAGATATTTAATCTTTCATATTTGTTTACTATAGTTAAAATGTATTTAATTAAATAAATAAAAAAATTGCCCAGCAAAGTGATCATTGGTTTTTCCATGTAGAATAAGATTTGAGTCCAGTCGATGGCAACAGGCTCGTTCCGTATTTTAATAGACCTAAACATACCTGGCGTTATGTAGTTGTACTATATAAGTACTAAGTATAGGAAAACCACTCTAACTTACCTACCCTTCGAGGAGAGATGTCATGTTTTTCTGCTTTATTGTGTTATAGAGACATTACCTGAAAGAAAGAAACTATCATTAAAATTATGTCTACATTTGCCTAAATTTATAAGACATAATGATGTGTTATATTAAAACCCACTGGCTCCAAAACCGTAACTCAGAGTTAGTCGATAACACGAGGTTAAATTGACGTTATGTCACATATATTGGTCCGGATTAGCTACTAACTCGGCTTTAGTAAGATTACCCAGGGTGGCGCAAGCGGGCTAAGTTTATTTAAACAAAAACTTTAATCAGCCTTATATAAATATATATATAAATATAAGCTACTAGCTTCTGCCAGCGGCTTCGCTCGCGTTTAAAGTATTTTATCACCCCAGGGGAAGATGGACTGATGATACAGCTGGATAAAAATTAGCTAATGTACTCAGTTATTGACTATAATATATCTCTGTGCGAAAATTAATCTAGTTCCGTTACTGCGTGATTGAGTCACCAACATACATCCAAACTTTCCCATTTATAAAACTAACTTCCGCCCGCCGCATGATAATAGTACTCCGCCCAAAATCTTTATATACTATAGCGTATGTGTTATTCTAATAATAAGCTATAATTCTGTAATTTTTCATCAAAATCCGTTCAGCAGTTTTTGCGCGAAGGAATAACAAACATCCATTCATCCATCCTCATAAACGTTCATGTTTATAGTAGTAGTAGGATTAAAACCAATGTCTAAAAAATTATTCAAAAATTATTGAACGGAAACGTATTGTGCCCTGTTGAAAGGAGGCACACAATGTGAACGGCGGTCCATTTACAGATTGGACCCGTCGACCGCAGCCATGTTGCAATGCAGTACATACAATTACAGGGACTTCCGTTTACTAAACTCAATTTGAGAGGGAAATAAAGAGAAATAATTAAATTCATGTTGTTGATTATTTTCAGCACATTGAGTGCTGAAAATTAATGATTTTCAATTCGCGCGTTTGTTACAATGAAAAATATAAAGCTGAGGTAATTTTTTATATTTGTGTGCAAGATCGCGAACTGTGTAAAATAATCCAGGTAATTTGTCTGCAACTAGCTTTACAACGCAAATAAAATTAAAACACCCCCGACACATTTTATTGCAGGCTCCATAAAGTATCTAGTAAGTAGTAGACGAGCTGTAATCGACAATCTATTGAACACGTAATTATGACACGATAAAATAAAATAAATAAAAATAAAAAAACCTTTTATTTCTTGCTTTACAATAAAGATTGACAATTTAAAAACAGTGTACATGCATAATTAAATTAGATTAGCTTGCTGTTAGTAAGAGTAATTATTAATTAATTGATTCAATGTTACTGGTACTGGGTTAATGGTATTTTGGTAGGCATTAAATTTAATATTTAGGTATTTAAATCATAAAATCATAAAATAAAATTTCAGTTTCCTATAAAATAATTACACTACAATTCACAATGTAAATTATTAAAATAGTACAAAAAATTCAATTTTCAATAAATTAATTACTTTACAATTAAATAATTCGAATAAAGCCAATAAATTACTTTCATTACATTACAATTAAATTAAATTACTTTCATACTTCTATTAATTGTCTTAGACAGTAATAAGAATACGTAATGAAATTTCACATAGTAAAATTAGTCGTGATAGTTTCTTAAAAAATAATTTCTTAACAAAAAATTTTTTTGGTATTGTTTGTGATGAATCAATTAGGTATTGTCAGTTTTTGCAAGAACCCCTCTCAACGGAAGGTAAAGGCCTCCTCCAGAGATATCCAATGCTTTCTATCTTCTGCTACTCGCATCCAGTGGGTACCTGCTATTTTTATAACGTCGTCTGCCCAGCGCGCATTTGGTCTACCCCTTTTTCTTTGGCCCGATGGTCCTAACCATGATGTGGTCTTTCTAGTCCAGCGATTATCATTTAATCTGGCCACATGTCCTGCCCATCGCCATTTTAGCCTCTGTGCGTAGCTGAGAGCATCGATGGCTTTAGTTTTATGTCTTATTAAAGTATGACGAATTTTTTCGATCCTTCTAATCTTCAGAATGCTTCTTTCCATACTTCTTTAACTTGTTATGATCTTGTTTTTTATTTTCATAGTAAATTTCCAGGTTTGACAGGCATATGTTAGTGAGGGAAGTAGGCAGGTGTTCATGACTTTGCTTTTTAACTTTATGGGCATGTCGCTTTTTAGAATTTCCTTGAGACTCCAGAATTTTTTCCAAGTGATGTTGACTCTTCTCTCTACTTCCAGTTCGTTGTTGTTTTGGTTGAATGAAATTTGTTTTCCTAGGTAAATGTAGGTGTCAACGTAAGATAAAGGCAAATTATTGAGCTATATAGGTGTTTGAGTATGGTTCGTCATGACATTTGTTTTATTTAAGTTAATTTCTAAGCCCACTTTACGACTTTCTTCATGTAGCGAGTTTATCATTAGTTGTAGTTGGTTCGTGCTTTCTGATAGCAGGACTATATCGTCAGTGAATCTGAGATGGCTCAGGTAACATCCGTTTATATTTATGCCGACTTTCTCCCATTTTAGGTTGCGGATGATGGTCTCTAGCACTGCTATAAAGATTGTTGGAGAGATTGGATCGCCCTGCCTTACACCTCTTTTTATTTGTATAGGTGGCCCAGTGGTCTCCAACTTCACTCTGCTAGTACTGTTGTCGTAGATGTTTTTTAGGACTTGTATGTAATCCAATGCCACGTCTTGAGAGAGTAGAGCTTCCCAAATCGATGGGTGGAGTAGAGTATCGAAGGCTTTTTGATAATCAATAAAAACAGTATAGAGTGGTCTGTTGAACTCTTGAAATTTTTCTATTACCATTTCTAGTGTGTGTATATGGTCAACCGTTGAAAAACCTCGTCGGAAGCCCGCCTGTTCTATTGGTTGGTATTTTTCTGTGGATTCTTTTATTTTTTTCTCTATTATAGAGGAAAAAAGTTTGTATAGTGAAGCTAGTAGACTTATCGGTCTATAGTTACTAATGTCATTTGGGTCTCCTTTTTTATAGAGCAAAATTATTTCCGACTCTGACCATTGACTTGGAGTATCTTTGCAACTCAGTATCTTGTTGAACAGTCTGGTTAGAGGCTTAGCTAGATACATATATCCTATTTTTATGGCTTCGTTGGTGATCCTGTCGGGTCTTGGGCTTTTATCTGCTTTTAGTGCTTTAATTTCTTTCACCACTTCGTCTTCGTCAATGGTTGGTTTTGCCTCATCTTTACTACTACTCGGAAATTTATATACTGTTTGATTAGGCGAGCTATAGAGGTTTTTGTAAAAATCTGTTGCTATTTTGAGTATTTCTGTTCTATTTTGTGTGTTGTTAGTTTTGCTTTTCAACTCTTCAATCCATGATTTATGTGTTCTCAGTTCTTTATATGCTTTCTTAACGCTCCCCGTGGTATAAAGACATTTTTCAATAGTTTTTATGCGGTGTGCCTTATGACACGATACCTTGCGAAAATTACCTGATTCAAACATCAAAACGTCCATAAATTTGAGCGGCAAAACCGATTTTCATCAAACATAGCTAAGATCACTTTCGATAAAGTTACCATTCATACAAAAAAAAACAATTTGTTCATCCCTTTAGGAGCTTTGATGTCACAGACAGAGACACAAATACAAAAAGACACAAATACACAGGTATAAAAGTCAAACTTATAACACCCCTTTTTTCCGTGAGGGTTAAAAAAAAAGCTAGAACCTCTAAACAGTAAAAACTAAGCCTCTTACTCAAGTCGGACAACCTTTAACGTTTACAGCAGTTTATTTTATATCTTAGCGGTTCTCCGACGCGAGAAAGAGGCTTTTTTATTTTTGTGTCGTGGTTTATTTTTATTTAATTTTTATTTCATGCTTTTTGAACTACATATAATATACCTAGTTATATACACGCTTCAATCACAATGCAATCTAACGAAACCCGTAAATTACTAGATATCTAACGATAAAACCCAGACTCAAAGAGTAATGTGCGAATAACATTTGAACGGCTGAACCGATTTTAATCAGACATAGCTGAGAACTTTTTCGACAAAGTCACTTATTAATCAAATACAAATTAAAATCAGTTCATCCTTTTAGGAGCTATGATGCCACAGACAAACAGATACACAGACACGCAGATACACAGTCATGTATCAGCAACACACGTCAAACTTATAGCACCCCTATTTTCCGTTGGGGATTAAAAACAAAGTAAGCTTTGCATTTTTATATATTTATTTTATTTATTTATTTACACACAAAACACTGAAAAAAGAAAATACATATAAAGATAGAAGAGCACAAAGGTGCTGCTTATTTCCAGAGAAATTTCTTCCAGCAGACCTGCGACGGAGAATTAGATAAGAAACATAGACATTGTTTAAATAATTACAAGGAAAGCTGGTTACTGTCAAACTTGACAAAAGAAACATAATATATAAAATTACAATAAGTGTCTAAATATATAGTGAGTTTTAACTGACAGTAATTGAAAGCTCATCTCATTAATCAATTCAACCGCAAATCTAACAAACGCATTCGCAATTCGTATTAATTCACTTTTGAAAGCTTCAGAATATAAATATTAATAAAACTTTAGTACTTATTTAAAAGTGAGCACTAACAACGTAGACCAAAGAGCCAACTCCAAGTTTGAACTTCCTTAATGCCTTCACGATGCTCTAAAGTATAATGGCTTCAGTAAATTGACTTATTGACTTCCCTATATCGTAGAGCCACATCATAAAATACATCAAAAGTTTGATTAGCTTTAAAGACGTAAACTAGTCAAAAACATAATATTGAGTTTTTGTTTCACAAACCCTCGCGTGACAAAATGAAATATTTCCAAGAATATTGAGATGATATTATTAGAAGGTTACTTAATTTTGGAAATATTAATTCTGGTATTAATATTACTGGTACTTTCCATTGAATAACCTTCTTAGAATAATAATATTTAGGTAGGCTTATAGAGAAGTTAACCAATATACTTGAATAATATGGAACCTAATTGAAATAAACAGACTATGAGATATTTACGGCCTTTTAATTATGCAGTTATAACTTTGAGTTGTTTTTATTCTTCTTAAAGAAATCAACAAAAAAAAAACTATACATTTAATACGTACAAGTATGCAACAGAGACTACCTACCCACTCTCGCGGCAAATATGTATAGTTATGACTACCTACAACCAAACAAATTACTTCTGTACTAAAACAAGCAGTAAGCTCATGTCCGTTAAGTAATGAGGACCTCTCCTTAATAGACCAGTCGTTACCATCTCCTTAATAGCTTAACCCTTATCATTCCACAGACTATCCGTTGAAAGAGAAAGAAAACCTTTTTAGAGGTTTTCTTTCTCTTTCTAGTAGTTTCTGCATGAAAATGCATCATTGTCGAATTTGCAAGCACCCCTACGGTCATCGCGACTTCGTCAAATTGATTAACTCTCTGTAAAGGCTAATGACTCTCTTAATAATTGGGTTTACAGCTAAAAATCGGGCTGGGCTGCAGATTTGATGCAAAAACACGCAACTGCTAATCTAGTCTGCATCACTGTGGCGGCATCATTGTATCACTGCGAGTGACGGTAACAGTCCCCATAACTACGGCTGCTTCCAAACTATACCTACCTCATTCTATATTTGTTTCATTTATTGCCGTGTTTTAGCTGGTTTGAGCCAAACAATACTTCTACTAGAGTCAGAGGTACATCACAAAATTTTATTTAAAAAATTAAAGCATAAATCTTAGTCATTCATTTTATTCCAAGTCAGATAAATAAAAGTCCCACAGCACACTGGCTGCATCATCGTCTAGCTGCGAGCGATGGCGACGGACGGCGGAAATTGCTCGCCTCGGTGACGACTAATGATGCCCTTAATTAAAAAGTAAAATGATCTGAGAAAATATGGATTGGGTTCGCGGTTTTAATTGTCCATGGGTTAGTTGGGAGATGTATTTAGAGTTATTATTAAACCTTTGTTATTACTTTAAATTGTTAAGAAGTAGAGGTGCCATCTTTAGTAAACCCATTCAGATGAGTATTAGGGTTAGACCGTAAAGCTTAATAAAAGTCCTGTAATCAAGCGAAGATTTTATGAGGCCCCATCTTTATTCTTCTGGGGTGTCAAAGCTAGAGACGCACCATGTTGGCAGAAGCCACAAGCATCGTAATGTCGTGGAGCGAGGTGACGCATGAGCTCAAGACCGCCTGCGTTGAAAGATTATGTGGATGACCTCTGAACCAGCTAGGGTATATTAGATCTTAAGTAAAGTCATTTTCATTCTAGCGCTCTGTTCAGGTATAACTCTAGTTATCAAATTATCCATCTGGATAATACTTGTCCATATGGAATATCAAATAAGCAATATCATTAACTTAGGAAGATATTTTCTTATGTCTTAAATTTGCAAATAAGTTGGTTGCCATCGCCACCTATGCACATCTGCAATCCCAGGCGTTCCTATATTTTTACAAAAAGCCGCAATAAATAGTCTGGCTGCCTTTAGGCCGCAAGTGTTCGTCCGCAATTTGATTGACAATGTTCGATATCAGTCGTTGTAGCGTTACGTATAGCGCCGGAGAGCTATACGTAAGCCACGTTAATAAAATTAAGTTAAAAAGATAAAAATTAAATTAAAGCTATGAAATTAAAATGATATAGAGTACAGATCTATGGGGTCGGTTTCGCACGTCGTGGGCAGCTAACCAGGCAGCAGCTCGGACAGGAAGTCGTGGAATGTCCGAGGTAGGCAGGTGATCAAGCAGCAACGACGGACATGCAGGCAATCGGGCAGGTAGGCAGGTCAGCAGTCAGGACGTGGCACGGTGAGATAGTACGGCTGATGGTGCACTATCAGTGTGTGCACCTAGTCAGCAGGTCGGTAGATGAGTAGGCAGCAGGAATCTGCGCGTGCTGGAACCGGCGCGCTGTGGTCTCGCGCGTCACCGTAGACTTGACTGCCACAACGACATAGATATGCAGCTAGGTGTTTTGAGGAATCAGACAGACGTTACACGCCGCAGATATGCAGGTACGTGGTAGGCAAAATTATACACAGTATAACACACATTAGTAATATATATTTAAACTAGAGCACTTCATAAATTGTTACACAAGCTCGATTTAAGGCTTTTAAAGAGTTTTAAGAATAGAAAATACACTTCGTAGTATAGTACTCAGTATAACCGTGTTTCGGCGTTCCGCCAGTTCCAAGACTGAAAAAAGCTGAAGCCCGTTTTTCATTCGATCTGCCATCTCTTCTCAATTTCAAATTCAAATCTCAATCAGAACAGAGCGAATAAAAACGGCTTTACAAAGGCGGGTCAGTCTGCTCTGACCTTACAATAATGTACAACTAGCTTAAGGAAAGGTGTAGGTATTATAGTCCATGGTACCTATGGTATGTCTATGGCTTTAAGAAAATAAAATAGACAGACATATGTCATGTCAGATAAAACGTCACAGTAGAAAAATATTAGAAGAAGAATTATAAATTACGAATATAATTTAAGTTTAGATATTTAAAACAGTCAGAGATAACTAAATATGCTTTCTAGATGTAATAATACAAAGAATATATATAAAAATGAGTTACACAAATTGATGCGATATCAAAAGATGTGAAGATGGATTGTGGAGTGTTATGAAACGTAAGTAGATCTTTAATAAATACCACATCGTAGAACTCTTGAAATAGACCCATTTCTAAAACTACATTTCCAGGCGACTACGAAATCTCATCGTTTGTTTTCGCAAAACAATTTTCCTACAACAACAACTCCCCAATACTGTACAGGTGCTCCACTTCTTAACTGAAACTAAACCTACTAAAGAGTCGTTTCAATAAAAAGCCAGCATCTTTATCCTAAGCGGCCATGTTACGCCTCTCAGCGTTTAGTATTTTTGCCGGATATCCGTTACTTAGATACGCAAGCTCTTATATGTGTTACACTTTGAAGCGCTTTCGTAAATGCCGCTACATTAATGCGTCGATTTTACTCCTGCTTTATTGTTAGTTTATTTCGAAGAAATCGTTTTAAAGCGCTGTTTACGCTATTTTTAATGGTTTCGGGTGTTGTGTTTATAGTTGCAGCGTGAATGGGAATCTATCCAAAATCTATGGTATACTATAAAAGTTTGTAGATGTCATAATTCCACACTTGCCAGTAACGTTAATTTTACGGTGAAACGTTAAAGGTTGCAGAAATCGAATCTTCAAAGAAGACTCTAAACTTTATCATAAAAGATCATGCATTATGGACAGAGCTAGAAAGAAGAAACTAAATTAAAAAGTATTTTTTTTCTGAACGGTTGATTACAAAATGGAAACTTAGTTATGAACATTAATTAGATTCCATAATGAACTGTCCCAGACATTGCTCTCATTTTATAACTTTTACAAGGAGATTTTTATGTCTACTCAATCCATACATAGATTATTTTAAATATATCTTCAATGCTTCACCCATCATCATTATCATGGTTTATCCCAATTTATTCGGAATCGGTGGAGTATATTTCTTCTATCATATGTCTCTCTTCGCCATCATCTGAATCATCACGTTTTTTTTTTAAATCCTCATGGATGTCCTCCGTCTTGGGGCAGGTAGGTGACTCCTACTGACTTAAACCACACGGTGTTCTCCTCGTCAACTCTTGCGTGTGGGGTGCGGGAGACAGACGCATTGTCGATAATCACCACAGCAGCAGTGATGGTTAGCCTTACCAAACTCCTTCTCTGGTCAAGGGGAGACGTGACGCTGCTCCTCACCCTTTCTTTATTTCTGAGAGGCTCGCGGAAGCTTCACGCGACGCCAACTCGAGCCTTTGAACCAACTCATGTGTTACCCATAAAACACAACAATATTTCTCAAACAAATATAAGCTACGATTATTTAGATCACGTATCTCGCGGACACACAAGATAACAAACTAGTCCCGTTTGAATAGATCTCAAGACTTAAGGCAGGCTTAGAGGCATAGAAACAGAACCAGTATTTATATGTAAATATAAAACATAACATTTCATGCATAAATATAATCTCTCTGAACAGTCGGAGTAAGTACTCTCGTGAGCTTTTTATCTGGGGCACGGATTCTCCAAGGATATTGGAGAATGTAGATTGTGAAGTTGAGAATGTATAACAATGAAACTTTCTTATTTGGTCGCTCTAAATAAGAAAGCTTAGCTTTATGACCTAAGCGGCTAGATAAGGCTCAGGGTTTTTAACGAATATGTTTTGTGTTATTTTGAAATATCACAAAAATAACATACCTATACCATATGTTTTTAACTGACGAAAAAAAAGGAGGCTCAAAATATTCATGTCGACTTGAGAATCTTCAATTCGACATGTGTGTATTTTTTATTTATGACCACGCATAACTTTTATAGAGTGGTCCGGTTTCAAAAAATATTCCTTTATTGGAAAGAGTTCTCAAAGTTCCATTTAAATCTTAAATGCACATTTGTCATGCCTGGCTGGAGGCTCTAGTTTAGTCACAACAGGATCGCTCGGTTAAGCAGTTGTACTCAATCACGCTAGAACGGCTGAACGGATTTGCATGAAATAAGCATATAGGCTACTTTTTATCCCACTGTAATGATCCCATGGGACGATAAAAAGTTTTCACGCTGGTGAAGCCGCTGGCAGAAGCTATTTTAAAAGCCACCCATAAACGTAAAAAAAGAATTTATTCATAATGTTCCCATTGAATTTTCAATTATGAACCGATTCTGTTAAGATTAAGTAAACTGAAAAGCGAAAAATAAAACGTATTGAAAAAAAAAATTGCTATTTCGTCGGTATTTTTTTTTTGTCAAAGAGGTTTTCTTTTTAAAACACACTTTTCAAGCATGACATTATCAGTGTAAACAAATTAAATCATTTAACGCAAAATACGCACTTGGACATGAAATTGTGTATATCAGCACGAAAAAAAATACAAAGTTACTGCAGCTGTCTAAATAAAATTAATCTTGTTCAGATTAAGTTTCACAGACGATCTTGATCACTTACGACCGCAATCAAGTAATAACTTTTCAAACTGATATTACAATAATTAAAACCATTACCCTCCATAATAACCCTATCAAAGATGACACATTGGGTGAACACCAAACTGCAGCTCAAATTATCCAAATTATATAACTTTGTCAAAGTCAAATATATTTATTCAATTAGGCCAATAAACGGCACTTTTGAACGTCACATAAATTAAAATTAAAAACTAAAAGTAATAAAACAAAAAAAAGTAATAAAAAAAAAAAAACAAGAAAAAAAAAAAAATGATTCTACCGTGCATTCGGAAAGTAGATTGTTATGGAGAAGAACGCACAAGAAACTCCATACTTACTCTTTTTAAAAAAAAAAATTGGTGTTTTACAATATTAACATACGTACATACATTAATATATGTGAGGACGATGCACCCAGAATAGCTCTACACACAGGTATAAAGTATTAAAAAGCATTAACAGGAAAATTAATTAATTTGTTAAGTAGGAACATGGTTCTCACATACTTACAAATATTACAAACATAGGTAAAATACCTAATTCAACAACAACGGAACAGTGTGTGAGTCAATTTCAAAAAAAATAAAAAATAATAAAAACAATGAATACAATAACTATGAATGGGAATATAAATTAACAAATTTGATTTTGTCTACACCAAAGATTGCCCTATGGAGCAGGACCAGCAGGTTTCCAAGCATTCTTATCTTGAATATAATCATCTAATTTGTAATATGCTTGTTTACAAAGGGTGCTTTTAACTAAAGTTTTAAATTTACTTTCATTTAGTTTTAATATATCACAAGGTATTTTGTTATAGAATTTAACACAGCACCCCATGAAAGATGATTGTACTTTAGCTAGTCTGTAAGAATACTGATCTAACTTATCTTTATTTCTGGTATTACAATTGTGTCTGTCGACGCAAGGCTAACGTAAACTTTAAAAATATTAACTTTAGGCTAAAACTTAACAGTTAAATATGACTGGATAGGTTTTAATTAGTAGAGATTTGATTATTGTAGTCAGTTTGCTACTTTTCAATTTAAAAATCTGTGTTATGACTCGCAGTTACTTTATCAGTGGTTCACTGAAGTTTTCTTCAAACTTAGGTTAAAAAACAAGTTATCTATTGCTTAATTAATTTCTTAATAAATAAGCGATTTGCTTCAGTTTAATAATTATTTTTGGTTGATATTTTTGAACTACTGTTGGTCAAGCGGCGTAACATAGCGCGTGACTATTAAAATGTTTTAAGCAATAAATAATTAACTCAATGTAAAATTGAGTGGTAAAAATAGTAAAACGAATTAACAAATCATAGTTTGTTACTTTAATTAATGTTACCTGCAATTTGTAAAAAATAATAAGTGTAATGACTTCGCAACGACGACGCCATTATTGCCATTGCTGGTATTGAAATGACGAGCCGCTGCGAAGTCACAAAAAATACGAAGAATTTGTAAAGACTGCTGATGTTTAATTGCAATATCTTGTGAGTACGATTTGTATTTTTTATTTAGATTTTGAGGCTTTCTTAATTGTAAGAATAAAAACATAAGCAAATAAATTGGGTGTATTCGTTTTTGCAATGTTTGAGCCTAGCGGTGGAGATGGTGACGTCAGCTCTGCTGACGTCACGGTTTCTAAAAATCCGAATGGTCCTGGTATTCCGTTATCAGAAGTGGGATTGAACCGCACTTCTGCCGGTCCATCTGGCTTGAATAATGAGAACGTTTCTGTTAATGGGGTACCGACGGAGTTTTTCACTCAGATGTTGCAAATGATGAAGCACATGTCCGATCGTATGACGACACAACCAGATACGCCCAAAGTCAAAATAAATGAAGTGTTTTTGCCGTCATACGACCCGGACGCCAATATTGGGGTTAGAGAATGGTGTCAGCATGTGACCACAGCCATGGAAACTTATGATCTGAGCGATTATGAAGTGCGAATGAAAGTTGGTAATTTGCTCAAAGGACGCGCGAGGTTATGGGTCGACAATTGGCTTGTGTCTACCACCACGTGGCAAGAATTGCGTGATGTTCTTATAACGACGTTTGAACCGGAGAATAGGTACTCCCGGGATATTGTGCGCTTTAGGGAACATAATTATGATAATTCCATAGACATCGCGCAGTTCTTGTCACAAGCCTGGGTATTATGGAGACGTATTACTAAAGATAAGTTATCAAATGATGACGCAGTTGAAGCAGTTATCGGTTGCATTGGAGACGAGAGGTTGAGAATCGAACTGTTGAATGCCAGGGCCAAATCAGTACCCGAACTTATTTCGGTTGCATCTTCTATACGAAGCGTGAAGCGCCCTCAGTCGGGTACATCAGGTGCACATCCGGGTCCTGCTAAGCGACCACGTTTTGATAAGCCATCGTTGTTTTGTCAAATCTGCAAAAAGCCCGGTCATGATGCACGTGACTGTCGTTACCGTGACAAAAGTGGAAATTCTCAACCGCGTCAATATGATAAAACCTCGCCTCAAAATATAGGTAAACCTACGTGCACGTTCTGTTCAAGGATAGGTCACACTTACGAAACGTGTTATAAGCGAGAAAGCGCAGTGGTTTCCAACGTCAACTATGTAGGGACATCTAAATTGAACTCGATGCTAGTGGTAGCTGGGAACTTAAACATACTCGCAATTTTTGACAGTGGAGCCGAATGTTCAGTAATACGCGAGTCTGTCGCCGCTAAACTATCCGGGCAACGAGTTGACCGAGTAAGTTACTTGAAGGGATTTGGTCAATTTACGGTAATATCTCTTTCAACATTGACAACAATTTGTGTAATCGATAGTTTACGAATAGAACTTGAATTTCACGTGGTGCCGGACTACGAAGTGTGCTCAGACATACTGATAGGTATGAATCTTGTAGAAAAAAACAACTTAAGCGTCGTGGTGAACTCTCGGGGTGTAACTTTGGTTCATCAACCGGTTGTTTACCACGTGCGATCTCAAAGTGAAAAGTTTGATACCCTAAATTGTGACTTGACTAATGACGATCAAATCAACGAATTGAAAATTTTGTTGAACAAGTTCGAACACTTGTTTATTCACGGTTACCCTCGCTCACGCGTCAATACCGGTGAGCTCGAAATACGCTTAAAAGATGATAGCAAGTGTGTCGAACGCAGGCCTTACCGATTGAGCCCGGTTGAACGCGAAAAAGTACGAGAAATAGTCAATGAATTACTCGAGCATAAAATTATCCGCGAAAGTAAATCACCTTTTCCAGCCCAATAATATTAGTAAAAAAGAAAAATGGAAAGGACCGCATGTGCGTGGACTACCGCGAACTAAACAGAAACACTCTGAGAGACCACTATCCGTTACCGATCATTTCAGATCAAATAGATCAACTAGCGGGGGGTTATTATTTTTCGACAATAGACATGGCAGCTGGATTCCACCAAATACCGATTTCAGATGGCTCAATTGAGAAAACAGCCTTTGTTACGCCGGACGGTCTATACGAATATTTGACCATGCCCTTCGGTCTCAGTAACGCGGTGTCAGTCTATCAGCGTTGTATAAATAGGGCCCTAGCTCACCTCTTGAGCTCAGTAGACCAGGTTTGCCAGGTATATGTTGATGACGTTTTGTCAAAATGTAGGGTATTCCCTGAGGGCCTAGCCCATATCGAACGTATATTGATTGCCCTCCAAAATGCCGGTTTTTCGATCAATGTAGTCAAAGTCAAATATATTTATTCAATTAGGCCAATAAACGGCACTTTTGAACGTCACATAAATTAAAATTAAAAATTAAAAGTAATAAAAAATAAATTTAAAAGTAATAAAAAAAAAAGAGACAAAAAAAAAAAAAAAAAATGATTCTACCGTGCATTCGGAAAGTAGATAGTTATGGAGAAGAACGCACAAGAAACTCCATACTTACACTTTTAAAAAAAAATAAAAAAATTGGTGTTTTACAATATTAACATACGTACATACATTAATATATGTGAGGACGATGCACCCAGAATAGCTCTACACACAGGTATAAAGTATTAAAAAGCATTAACAGGAAAATTAATTAATTTGATAAGTAGGAACATGGTTCTCACATACTTACAAATATTACAAACATAGGTAAAATACCTAATTCAACAACAACGGAACAGTGTGTGAGTCAGATCCTAAAAAAAAAAAAAAAACAAAACAATGAATACAATAACTATGAATGGGAATATAAATTAACAAATTTGATTTTGTCTACACCAAAGATTGCCCTATGGAGCAGGACCAGCATGTTTCCAAGCATTCTTATCTTGAATATAATCATCTAATTTGTAATATGCTTGTTTACAAAGGGTGCTTTTAACTAAAGTTTTAAATTTACTTTCATTTAGTTTTAATATATCACAAGGTATTTTGTTATAGAATTTAACACAGTACCCCATGAAAGATGATTGTACTTTAGCTAGTCTGTAAGAAGGCTGATCTAACTTATCTTTATTTCTGGTATTACAATTGTGTCTATCACTGACTTTACTAAAGAGATGTATATTTTTCCTTACATACATAATATTTTCATAAATAAATTGGCAAGAAACTGTCATAATATTAATATTTTTAAACAGTTCCCTAAGAGATTCACGGTGACTTAACTTATATATGGCTCTGACAGCTCTCTTTTGCAATATAAATATGGATTCAATGTCAGCCGCTCGACCCCACAGTAAAATACCGTATGACATTATGCTGTGAAAGTAACTAAAATAGACCAAACGCGCGGTTTCTACATTCGTTAACTGTCTTATCTTTCTAACAGCATAAGCGGCTGAGCTTAGCCGACCCGCAAGAGATGTTATATGAGGACCCCATTGCAATTTGTCGTCTAGAGTGATTCCCAGGAAAACTGTTTGATTTACAAAGTCCAGCTTTTCGCCATTCAATATGATATCGCATTCGGTACTTCTAACATTCGGCAATGTGAATCTAATACATTTGGTTTTTTTTTCATTTAGTACTAAATTGTTTGCCGTGAACCAATTTTGGACCTGATAAATGGAGTTATTCACGTCATCAAGATTTCGTGACCGCCGATCTATTTTAAATATCAAAGATGTGTCATCAGCAAACAACACCATCTTCGGTTGATTTTGTAGTAATTGGGGTAAATCGTTAATATAAACTAAAAAGAGGAAAGGACCCAATATCGAGCCTTGAGGCACACCCATTGTCATTTCAGACCCTAGTGAGTTTACGCCGTTTACCTGAACTTTAACTTGTCTGGCTTTTAAATATGATCTAAGTAACTCAAGGGCTGTATGTCTAATTCCATAGTGCTCGAGCTTCAACAATAGTGTCTCATGGTTAACGCAATCGAACGCCTTCGAGAGGTCGCAAAAGATTCCAATGGCGTCCTGTGCTTCCTCCCAGGCCTTAAATATGTTCTTTATTAGGGTGACACCCGCGTCAGTTGTGCAACGCCCTTTGGTAAAACCGTATTGTTGATCATAAAAGATGGAATGTTTGTTAAAATGACGCAACAATTGGTTGAGCATTAACTTTTCGAAGACCTTACTGAGAACCGGCAGAATTGACACTGGCCTATAATTATTGGCTTCTTTGCTATCCCCAGATTTAAACAATGGAACTACCTTACTGTGTTTCATGAGGTCCGGAAAAACTCCTTGCTCGACACTAGTGTTAAATATGAAAGCTAAATGTAGATAAAACTGCCTTCTTTAAACGCTCCATCGAGTATTTGGGCAATATTATTTCTGACGGACAAGTCAGCCCTAGTCCAAGAAAAGTGGAGGCTTTAACGAAGGCACCAATCCCGAAAACTGTCAAACAAGTTAGGCAGTTTAACGGATTGGCTGGATACTTCAGACGCTTCATTCCCAATTTCTCGCGTGTGATGGTTCCACTCTATGAATTGACCAAGAACGATACGAAATGGGAATGGAACGAAAGGCATGATGAGGCTCGAAACCATGTCATACAACACCTGTCTACTGCGCCTACCCTTATGCTATTTCAGGAAGACGCACCAATCGAGCTCTACACGGACGCCAGCAGCATCGGCTACGGGGCGGTGCTCGTGCAGACCGTCGGCGGTCGCCAGCACCCAGTCGCGTACATGAGCCAGCGCACCACCGAAGCCGAGAGCCGTTACCACTCGTACGAGCTCGAGACCCTGGCGGTAGTAAGGGCAGTCAAGCATTTTCGGCATTACATATACGGCCGAAAATTCAAGGTAATAACAGACTGTAACGCCTTGAAAGCGTCCAAGAACAAAAAGGATCTCCTGCCTCGAATACATAGGTGGTGGGCCTTCCTGCAGAATTACGAGTTCGAGGTCGAGTATAGAAAAGGTGAGCGGTTACAGCACGCGGATTTTTTCAGCAGGAATCCATACACTGAAATGTCTGTCAACTTAATGACGAGAGACACTGAGTGGCTGCAGATCGAGCAGCGCCGCGACGACGTGTTGCGCCCATTTATAGAAACAATGAGTGGCAATAGTCCAACTGAAGGCTACGTCCTGGAAGAAGAAGTGCTTAAGAAGACTCTCACGGATTCTATACTTGGTATACATAAACCAATTGTAGTCCCTAGGTCATTCCAGTGGAGCCTGATAAACTCTTTCCATGTCGCTCTGCATCACCCCGGATGGGAGAAAACCTTACAGAAGCTGAGGGAAACATACTGGTTCCACAAAATGAATACAATCGTCAGGAGGTTTGTGGACAATTGTGTTGTATGTAAGACCTCGAAAGGGCCGTCGGGTGCTATCCAAGCCCAGCTTCATCCGATTCAGAAGCCCACTGCAGCGTTCCAGGTCATCCATATGGATATTACTGGCAAGCTGGGTACGAGAAGTGCTGAGGGACGAGATGAGTATGTAATTGTTACGATTGACGCATACACCAAATACATCCTGCTTAGCTACTCAAATGACAAGAGCACAAGCAGCAGCCTTGCAGCTTTGAAACGTGTCGTGCATCTATTCGGAACCCCAGTGCAAGTCGTGGTGGATGGAGGTCGAGAGTTTCTTGGTGAATTCAAAGTCTACTCAGAACGTTTCGGAATCGACATACATTCTATTGCGCCAGGAGTAAGCCGAGCAAACGGACAGGTCGAGCGCATTATGGGCACTTTAAAAAACGCACTAACCATGATAAAAAATTACGACACTGAAGAATGGCAGACGGCGCTAGAAGCTTTACAGCTTGCATTTAACTGCACTCCACATAGAGTAACGGGGGTCGCACCGCTTTCACTGCTGACCCGCCGCCAACACAATGTACCCCCAGAACTACTAAGGTTGGTAAATATTAATAACGAATGCATAGATTTTGACTTGCTTGAGCAACACGTGCAGGAGAAAATGACAGCTGCGGGACAATATGACAAGCAAAGATTTGACAGGAGCAAGGCGAAAATGCGTCCGTTTCAGCGAGGAGATTACGTACTCGTCAAGAACAATCCCCGAAACCAGACGTCTCTAGACTTGAAATACAGCGAGCCATACGAGATATATAAGATCCTGGACAACGACCGATACATAGTGAAACGTGTGACCGGCAGAGGACGTCCACGTAAGGTGGCTCACGACCAGCTACGCCGAGCACCACAACCAGGCGAGCAGGAAACCGTGTCGATAAATAACGAAGATGACCTTCAACAAGTGGCCCTCCGGCTGGCTGAAGACTCATCAACAAACTTGGTCGATGACACACTACAACAGATTACATCTGAGATCATCAGTACGCCGCCGTCGAAGGAGCCACAGCCGTCTACCTCCCAAGCTGCCCAACTGTTGGACTCTTAAACTATGTAAGTTTCTGCCTTCTTACTGTTATCTTGATATCAACTGTGCAATTGAGTTTGAATGACTTATAAGACAGCAACAACAGTAAGGAGATCCGTTACTGGCCTTTGTCTTTGTTGACTGGCTGATACCATAGTAAGACTGTACAATCCGTATTCCCCGCTTCCCTACAACACTCTTTTCAGAGCCTCTGTGGACCACGGTCAAAATAATAAGGCCTAGGCCACAGCATCGTCCTTTCCCAATCCTTTAGAACCCCTGCGGACCACGGCGTACAAGACCGCTCAGCACCGCAGCATCATTCCCGTGAGTTTTATCAACAAAGTTGCAACAAAAGTTTTCAGAGCCACTGTGGACCACGGTCAAAATAAAGCCTAGGCCACAGCATCGTCCTTCCCAGATCCTTTAGAGCCCCTGTGGACCACGGCGTACGAGACCGCTCAGCACCACAGCATCGAACCCTAACACGCTGTATAAACGTACGCACGTTACGTAGCTACGTAAGAACCTTATTTGTATTTTCTTTTCACTTAGAGCCTCTGAGGACCACGGTCATAAATATAAGGCCTAGGCCTCAGCACCACCCTAGTTTCCTTTTCCTTTAGAGCCTCTGTGGACCACGGCGTACAAGACCGCCCAGCACCACAGCATCATCCCTCTCTACGAGAAATAAAGTCATGCATGCATGCGTGGAGCATTTGTATTGACAAATCTAAATAAACGTGTAAGTAACCGTGTAGCGTTACAAGCACTTCAATATCTTCACTCACTTTCCAAATTTACAGCAAATCCTATTTATTAACTCTCAAATGAACTTTATTCTTCCCATATTTACTTCGATATCTATAACTACCTAACTAGATAACCTTATGTTTAAGATTAACAAGGTATAAAAGTAATGGCTGATAACTTGTATTGTTGGGATCGGTTATCATTGAAAAATTCAAGCTAAATTATGCTAAGATAAATAAACTTTAGAAATCATTTTGGAACAACAGCAGCTCTGATCACAAACAAGTTGTCAGCTAGTATACCTGTGAATGGATACCTAGCTCAGAGAAAAATATTTTCATTTTCAGAACCGCGACTGGTGCCGGGCACGCACACCGTCTCGCAGAATGGCCGTGTCGACGCCAGGCTAACTTAAACTTTAAAAATATTAACTTTAGGCTAAAACTTAACAGTTAAATATGACTGGATAGGTTTAAATTAGTAGAGATTTGATTATTGTAGTCAGTTTGCTACTTTTCAATTTAAAAATCTGTGATATGACTCGCAGTTACTTTATCAGTGGTTCACTGAAGTTTTCTTCAAACTTAGGTTAAAAAACAAGTTATCTATTGCTTAATTCATTTCTTAATAAATAAGCGATTTGCTTCAGTTTAATAATTATTTTTGGTTGATATTTTTGAACTACTGTTGGTCAAGCGGCATAACATAGCGCGTGACTATTAAAATGTTTTAAGCAATAAATAATTAACTCAATGTGAAATCGAGTGGTAAAAATAGTAAAACGAATTAACAAATCATAGTTTGTTACTTTAATTATTGTTACCTGCAATTTGTAAAAAATAATAAGTGTAATGACTTCGCAACGACGACGCCATTATTGCCATTGCTGGTATTGAAATGACGAGCCGCTGCGAAGTCACAAAAAATACGAAGAATTTGTAAAGACTGCTGATGTTTAATTGCAATATCTTGTGAGTACGATTTGTATTATTTATTTAGGTTTTGAGGCTTTCTTAATTGTAAGAATAAAAACATGAGCAAATAAATTGGGTGTATTCGTTTTTGCAATGTTTGAGCCTAGCGGTGGAGATGGTGACGTCAGCTCTGCTGACGTCACGGTTTCTAAAAATCCGAATGGTCCTGGTATTCCGTTATGTCTATCACTGACTTTACTAAAAAGATGTATATTTTTCCTTACATACATAATATTTTCATAAATAAATTGGCAAGAAACTGTCATAATATTAATATTTTTAAACGGGTGGTATTTAATACTTTAACTGTAATTCCCCTTTTTTCAATCAAAATATTCGAAATTACTACCAAAAATACTGAATTGCACACTAAATTTGCTCATCAAATAAATGAATTATACTATACTGCTAGATCTTTAAAGCTTAACTGTTTTACTGAATAACTATCTGTTAACTAAAAGTAAATCTAATAATTCTTCGAGTGCAACAAAATATTTAAGTTTTAAGGGAGGGGGGGAAACGAAACAAAGTCGACGGAGCCCCGCTGCGCAGGGCTCCTATTTCTGTCTGCAGGGTCTAAAGTAACCTAACATGAAGGAGATGACGGGAGCTGAGTTCGCTCGCTTTGCTCGCTCACTTCAGCTCCCGTCATCTCCTTCGAACCTAACCTATCCGTGTCGGGGTGCCCTAAGCTCCCGAGCTCGCTTCGCTCGCTCTTGGACTAATTCACATTTATTTTATATTTAATTGAATAATTTGTGTGCAAATCAGTATTTTTGTTTTACGGTGAGTAATATTGTTTTGCAGTAGGTTATTAGTGGAGATATTTTGTTTGCTTAAATTTCTAAATAGAGGTGCAGTTAAAAATTCCCCTTTTTAAACAGTTCCCTAAGAGATTCACGGTGACTTAACTTATATATGGCTCTGACAGCTCTCTTTTGCAATATAAATATGGATTCAATGTCAGCCGCTCGACCCCACAGTAAAATACCGTATGACATTATGCTGTGAAAGTAACTAAAATAGACCAAACGCGCGGTTTCTACATCCGTTAACTGTCTTATCTTTCTAACAGCATAAGCGGCTGAGCTTAGCCGACCCGCAAGAGATGTTATATGAGGACCCCATTGCAATTTGTCGTCTAGAGTGATTCCCAGGAAAACTGTTTGATTTACAAAGTCCAGCTTTTCGCCATTCAATATGATATCGCATTCGATACTTCTAACATTCGGCAAATGAGAATCTAATACATTTGTTTTTTTTTTCATTTAGTACTAAATTGTTTGCCGTGAACCAATTTTGGACCTGATAAATGGAGTTATTCACGTCATCAAGATTTCGTGACCGCCGATCTATTTTAAATATCAAAGATGTGTCATCAGCAAACAACACCATCTTCAGTTGATTTTGTAGTAATTGGGGTAAATCGTTAATATAAACTAAAAAGAGGAAAGGACCCAATATCGAGCCTTAAGGCACACCCATTGTCATTTTTTTTTTTTTTTTTTAATTGTCTATTTGTGTCTGTGAACATCGGGACTTAGTATTTTGATTTAACGGATTTAGTAACTTGATATCTAACAGCTGACGGCTACTCAGATAGCTGTAATAGAGGATGATGGAATGGTCAGTGAGGTAGAAATAATGAGTTATGATGTATCTATTAAATGAGGTGTCTCTTAGTTTGTCGGTATGAAATAGAAAACAATTTTTCGACGATGACACAAAAACAACAATAATCATACGCTAAAATAATAAAAGAAAACATAATAAATAAAACTGTGCTAAGTATGCCCATTATAAAAGGATCAGATACCAAATCAGCATTTGCTGGGCGTTAAATACCCAACTCTGGTTTATTTATGAAGTGACTATTGTGGCCTTTTCCTTTTTATACGTAAAATTATCGTTTAATTAACCACCAAATAAAATACCATGTCTTGTAAATCAGAAGCTATAATTCTATTTAATTGCAAGAAAGATTGCAAGTTTGGTGTTTTACCGTGAGTAGAAAACTCACGGTAAAACACCAACCTTGCAATCTTCAGTTATCTCATAAGACAAACTGTATCACTCTACGAACCCAATAAATAGCCTCAAATCGAATTGCAATAACTCTTACCTCTCCTAGTAAAGGGAAAAAAGAACATCAATAAACGCGTTCGCAATAATTCCAAATTCATTTACCACCTAAGAATAAAAACCAAGTACCAAACATAAACATCTGTAAGGCTGAACGGTGCAAACGCAGCATGTAAGCAAAGCATTTTCATTAGTTCGGAAAGCACTTAATTATTTAAGATAATGAGGGATGTGGAGTGACCTTTTCCAACACCAAGGAGCTTCGTTCCAATTGGCTAATTTCCATTCATGTGATGCTTTGAGTCAGGCGAAAATGAATAGGATTCGTCAAGATGGGAAGGATATTGAAGAATAGTTACTGCTGTCTTTCTTTACTGATAGTGCTTTGTATATGCCTGTAATGCAATCAGGTTTTAAAAAAAGTCTAGATTGTTTAGTAAGACACTATATTAGGTCATAACCAGTTTTAATGGTACTATAATTGATACATGATTGTACAGAAGTAATTTTCTTAAAAGTTTTGTCCTTCTTGTCGTTTCTAAAATTTATTGGGCTTGATACAAAGCTAGGCGTGTCCAGTACGAAGCCAGTTCTAACTCTTATCCTTTATCAATCAAAGCGTAGTAAAAATATACCGAACATAAGTCTCGATATTTAATTCAATTCTCATGCTAGCTAAGTTTCGAAAAAAACAATAAAAATAAGTACAAATACTATATCACTCAAGTATAAAGTAAATGCCTATCTGTTTACAAGTATGGAACAAGAAGAGCCGTTTGTTCCAGCTGTTGTCTTTTCAATCGCCAAAAGAAACCGTATTATACACATTAAATATACCCTCATCTCATTTAAATATCCTACAAAGAAAATATATTTCCTTTCTTCTATGTAGACTTCTGGAGTATCTGTGTTGTATCTATTAACATATTTCGGCCAATGAACTTTTCTAGGATGAGAGGCTCAAGATGAACCAGATGAATAATTAGATGGTGATGCTTGCTGTGGTCAGTGAAGTGATTGGCGACCTTGGTGTTACACGTAAAAATCACTACGTGCTTTGAAGAGGATTTTATAGCTGACCACGATGAAGTTTCAAAAATGTGCTCATTAAAAATCAACTCAACGCCGCCCAACGAGACTTACACTCTTGGATAGCCAGCAAAAGGAATCAGTACTATTCAATTGTTACTGATAGTTAATGCTTTCACTAACGCAAAATTCAAAAGAAATATTTACTCGCAAAATAACGGTTTTAAGTCGTTTTGAACTTAGAACAAAAAATGCAATACTATGCGCGTAACACCATATTTCTCCGCTGGGCTGATATGTTTATTCAACATAACTCATCAATAACAGTCGACCAGTACGACGCACAGTGTTTCGTCTAGATCAAGCTAGCTAGACAAAATTATATTTCTTATAATGTTATAATGCGGCTTCAGCACAAAGCACCCAAATATAAGAATGTGGGGTCACGTGGTCCAACAAATCAAAAAAATACAATGGATTTTATATATGTCTATGGTATATATAATTTGTAGTCCGGGTACATGGTTTAGGTACTTTCTAGTCCAATGAATACATAAAAGCCTCAAAAACTAACAAAATTATTTAAACTTGAGCTATTAAAAAAGTGACCACCAACCACCAACCATTTACTTACTATAATTAAATAAACTCAAAAACTGACCAAGTGCGAGTCGGACTCGCGCACGAAGGGTTCCGTACCATTATCGCAAAAAACGGCATAAAATCACGTTTGTTGCATGGGAGCCCCCCTTAAATATTAATTTTATTCTGTTTTTAGTATTTGTTGTTATAGCGGCAACAGAAATATATCATCTGTGAAAATTTCAATTGTCTAGCTATCACGGTTCATGAGATACAGTCTGGTGACAGACAGACGAGCCGCGGAGTCTTAGTAATAGAGTCCCGTTTTTACCCTTTGGGTACGGAACCCTAAAAAGTACATAGGTACAATTAACTTGGAGATCTTTCACTAATATTTTTCAAAAAACTTAAACTCACATATAATGTTAATTAGGTAAGCGCATAAATGAATTAAATAAGAATATTTTAACACTTTCTTTTTATACTGCCCTCACTACCTTACTAGTAGTTCACATTAGTACAAAACAATTCTTGGGATTAGGACAAGTGGGGGTGTGGCTAGGGGCTTAGGTAATAAATTCCAAGAAATTCAAGAGTGACTTTTGTCCACCTAGCTTTTCCTAGGCGAAACACTGTGCAACATTCAAGTGTTTAGGATTATGGCACCCGTTCAAGGTCATGATGGTCACCGTAGACCTCTTACCTAGTGACCTAGTACTCGTATAGACCAAATCTAGGGCTTTTATACTTATTATATTTAGTTGACTTATCGTACTAGAATTTGGCAAACGCATAGTGCGCACGGACATAATACATTTTTTTATCATATTCAGACAAACATATTACTAGTGGCTCTATGAGCTGTAGACCTCGCGAGTCTGTCTTTTTGATTTTTGTTGATTCTTTTTTTTAAGTTAATTAATCCAATTAATTGGCCTAGCCATTTTTTTAATTTCAGAAAACTGAATTGACAATAAACACCCATATAATTATCGAAATGGCTCACAAAAAATTACGAGAATCGGTTGAGAAATGCAATTTTAAAAACGTTCTGACTTCACCGAAATTGCAAAATAATTACGAAGTTTTCTATTTCAGCCAGCACTTTCATTGGGCGGGCACAAAAAAGGAAGAAAATACCGGACTTTGGAGCAGCTGCAACTGAAAACGAGTCTCTCACTTTCAGTGGAAAGATTAGCAATTAGTTTATTGGGACTTCTGCTAGCATTTGCACAAAAACGAAAACAGGTATTCGAGAGAGCATGTTTGTTTTGCAGGTTAAAATTAAAGCAGGTTTAGTTGAAATTGGAAGATGAATCCAGTTCGTGGTTTTTAGCTTATAATGTTCACAAAATGAGATTATGACTGATTGAATTGTGGTTTTGTTAGGAGATTGGTGGTTTATTAGCCCGAGGATAAAGTTACTGTTATATCGGTGAAACCAGGTAAAGTTAGCAGTTTTATAAAACACTATCTTTTTCGTGGCTTCGTCTAATGACCAATCCCACATCCTATTTATTTTTATATTAGTTTCAATTAAGTTTCATAAAATATTAAATTATTAATAATTTAGGATATCTGTGTATTCACTGTAAATAAATCAGCAGATTACGAACAAAATTAAATATCAAAACAAAATATGCAATTCAGAAACATTTTTAGTTCAAATAACCAATCGGATAGTCAAGTTAGAAGGCGAGCTAAAGAAACCGCTTATTTCTGTGCTCATAAGAAATAAGCTTGCATCTCATTCCTACGTTAGCAGCTGCCGTCTTTAATCGGATACAGTCATTAATATGTAGGCGATCAAACAGCAGTCGACGTGAGATAAATATGAAACGTGCTGAGGAGAAAATTATCGTTTGATTGCTAGGAATTCATTAATTAACAATAGAGAAATATGATTTGACCTTAATGCTTTGAGGAGGGCATCAGTTTTGTATGTATCTATGTGATTAACGAGCTTTATATCAAATCTCTTAAATATAAAGATAATGAATTTATCACTTAAGTATCATCGTTGTTTTAGCCCGGTGTGGGCGATTCCGACAGCCTACTAAGTATAAGCTGTATGCCTACTAAGTATAAGCTGTATATTACCCAGCTTCTCGAATCCCTCTTATTTTCCTACGTACTTATTCAGTGTTTCTTACGAATTTCACGATATCGCCAAACGTCAATACCTTGTTTAGATACAACCAACACAACAACCTTTTTTTCTCAACAATAAAACATCTTCCAGAGCTGGACACATGGCTCACTCTTTTCTTTATATTATAAAAAAGAAATTGCTTTACAGGATGCCCGTTAACATTCTCTATGCCTTAACCATTTTATCTAATTTTGTCGAGAGCCGAAGCACATACACGACGCATGATTAGAAAAATGTACAAAGCCCCTGACATTTTAAATCACATACATATATTTTTAGCGCTTTAATACCCCATGAACGTTACTTTCTTCACTTTATTTTATAAAAACCACAAACAACTAGAAACTGAACTCGAGCTTTAACAGATACCGTAGAATAATTTGACAATGCAAAATGTGCTTTAAGTCTTAGGAGTTGAAGTTTTCAATTGTTTATTGAAAAAACTTATTTACCGATTTTACAGCGAAGCTGAAAACGTTAGAAAAGCAACATAGTGATGGTTAGCGAAGTTACAAAGAACGTGCAATCTGTAGAAAATACAACGTCAAGTCTTTCAGTGACACTACTAAAGACTATGTCTTGATTCTGCTAACAAAAATATAATATTGGATATCTTGCTGAGATAAATTCACTAGACGATTTATTAGTCTGGTTATGTCTTTTTATGTTAAATTATTTTATAAAGGTCAGCACGAGGCGTTCTTTTGAACAAATTATTGTTGATATGCTAAGTTATTGCTATATTAAAATCATAAATCTACTTGCATTTAACCCTCATTAACAAGTCCCAAATTGAATATAAATCTCGTTTAATGAAGATTGTGCGCAAAAAGTGCCTAAATTAAATAAAAACAATAGAATTACATTAATCCTTTGTAATCACTTAAGATAACAATACAACATCGAGATACTGAAATTAACTGTAACAGTAACGAGAAAAGGTCCCAGGGGGTTGAAAGGGACAATCGTAATACCTACTTTGTTTTAGTGACACAAGAGGTACAACGAGCACAAGAGTCTCACATGTATCTGACACATTATAGAAGTAATTCTTAGGCCCCATTCACGACTTCCGGCATTGGGACTTGCGTCCAGCGAAAAGCGAGCCCGACATCATGATATGGCCTGTCAATGGCAACGGGCGACTTGATTGAAGACTTCATCAACTGTTTCCGTCGCGCAAGAAATACTCAGCATTAGGCATTGACGGCATTGAGGGCTTCCGTTTTTGTGCCAACAGTTGGCGCCACTGGCGAATAAGGTCCTTAAATATAGCTCTTAAACGTTATTATATCGCGCACGGAAAGACAGTTTGAATTAAAATCATTTCTGATGCCGTAGAAGTGCTATTAATAAAAATTCCTTATAAAAATTTCCCTTCCACCAGCACTAGGGGGATAATGTTTTCTGAATCATAAAGCTCTTTTAAAGCGGTGGTTGGTAAATCCCGTACTTATCATAATCTGTCATATTTGGAAAATACTCTCAATAGCGCCCTCGTCGGTAGTGAGACAGGTGCCTAAAAGATTTGTTTATTTGTTTCTTGTTCTCCACAGTCGATGTCTCACTACTCACGAGCGAGTTTTCAAACAAAGATTTCTTCATGGACGATGGATTTACTATTGAACCTGCAAAAGGCGTTATTGACACATCAGATAGTTTACTCGATTGCTTGAATGGCCCCAAAGTATCCCAAAATTGTTTGACGAGAACATAGAGATTTGTAAACATGTGAATATGAAGAACGATCTATTTTCGAAGAAAAATTACGTGTTATGGAAATATTCATTTAAGTTTTCATGAAGGTGTCGATATTTCAACGTTATTCTGATACTTTCGTATGTTTGAATAGTTGGAATTTATTTTTCTTGCGAGACATTTTGCGTCTCAGATTCCTACCTACTGCTTAATGTTGTATTAATGATTGGCAATAGTATAATTTTCAGTTAAAAAATCAAAGCTGACTAATTAATTAGAGTCTAAATAAAGAACCTACAAAATATAACGTCCAACATATCGCAGCGCGTAAATTCAGGTCAGCCCTGTAATTAAGGTTTTATTTGAATTCCACAAATAGTAAAATTCAAGGGATTCCTTGAATTTTACTATTTGTTGTTTTGTAATTAAGGTTTTATTTGAATTCCACAAATAGTAAAATTCAAGGAATCCCTTGAATTTTACTATTTGTGGAATTCAAATAAAACCTTAATTACAGAATACCATTACTTTTCTGCTCGCCTAATTAACGGTAAACGAAAAGTCTTCATAAAAAAGGGACTATTTTTTTTTTCATAAAAACATTATATTTTCATGGTACGGAAAGTACGCACAGTTTTTATGTCAGTCGGCTTAAATTTGATATTTTTTAATGTCTGGGCAAAAACAAGGGATCATAAATTTTGTGGTAATCGATAGACCCGTTACGCCGTCATCGAGGCGGGATTTACATAGATTTGGACCCTTCCACAGAATGAGCGAAAATTTTAAATCAATTTTAGAGGTATTTAGGTGCAGAGCTCGAGAATTCATAATCCGTGAAAAAGAGTGGGTGGGTTTTATGTGTAAAATATTTGCTTACGGCTTCTGGGCTTATAAACGATTGATTAGCTCCCGTATCAATTAGTAACTTAAGTGGTGGATCCTGGATCTGAATAAACCCGAGTTGCCTCTGTATATGAAAGTTGAGCTCTATTTTGGTTTTTCTAATTTGGATACCTTCTGAAAATTTTCAGTAGGTTGGGTATCTTGGTCTACCTCTTTTACCGAAGGAGTGTCGTGGTAGGGATGTGAATCCTCATAATATCCAGGTTCGGGGTACTGTTCGTTGGTATAATAGCAATCTTGTTCGTAATCGGCATAGTACCAATTACTATAATCATAGTCGTAGTCTAAGTCGTTGAAATTAATCTCGCGTGTCCTGAAATGGTTGTTGTGTTGTGCGGAGGTGGATTACCATACTGTCTCCAATCGTGACCTGAGGGTGGCAAGGTTTTGGGCACAAAAGGACTGACGCCGCTCATTGGCTTAGGCGCGTTATTATAACTTGATTGTGGTTGTGACTGAGGTCTAGGAGGCATTTTAAAAACGTTACTTTGCGGGTGATAATTTGGCAAGGGGGCGCGCATCATTTGTTGTGTACGAGTTAAGCCACGGGGTTGCTGTTGCGTAGGCATGCTAGGTCTCCATCCTTGAACATAAGGCTGCATTGACTGCTGTCGCTGCGGGCCAGGCGTATTGAACGCAAATTGTCTCGATGGTCCAGGCATGACAGGAACGTTAAAAGGGTTTACTTTGGGGGTGAAATTGTTCAAGGGTAAATGATGATTTGGGTGCGGTTGAACCCAGTCCTTTCTACTGGGTCCTCCCTCATTGCGGTGTTGCAGGTAAAGCGTGTTTAGTTCATCTTGCACGTATTCCAATGCCTTTTCCATGGACTCTGGGCGCATGCAACGTATTCTAGAGCCTAGGGGGTCTTTTAGACCCCTCAGATAAGCTTGAAGGGTTAACTTTTTATATAGCAATCGTTTAGCCTCAATAGTGGTGTTAACTGTCTCGTGAAGCGAGATATAAGTCATTATGGTGCTAAATAAATTTTGACACCTTTCATAGAATTCTTGAGGGCTACTGGAACCCTGGGTTTGCAAGGATAAGTCGCTGTATAAAGCGGTCTCATCTCGATGGTCAGCAAAGTTATTGATCAGAGCGGATCGAATACCCTGCCAGGTATCCGGGATACCATTGGAATTAATATGCCTAGCAGCGGGTCCCGTAATCTTATTCAAAATTCCGTTAAGGAGGGCTAAATTCGTTAGTTCATAACCTTGTGCGGTTTTAAAATAAGTAACTACCAACTGGTCGCATATGCTAATGAAACGGGTTAGTACGTGCGGGTTCCCGTCGAACTCCGGCACTAATCTTAGGGATTTATAAATCGTGTCTACGTCGTCGCTCGACATCGCGCCTAAATTCCTGTTCTCGTCTGTAGCCGCGAGCCTACTCCTACTTCGGTCACTATTTTCTAACCTATCAGATCGATATTCCATAGGATGGAAAATCTTGAACGCTAAAACTTACACACACGCAAAAATTATAAGAAAAAAAATAATATCATGAACATAGATTGGACAGGATATAAGAATATAGTAAGGATTAACTTAGGGCTTGAGATATTCAAGGAGACTTAAGAGTTAGGTAGGCAAGGACTTGAAAGATTCAAGGACTTACAGCATTGCTTCTTCTTGACGAATCGAGAGTCGGATTCTCCTCTGGACTGCAGCTCCCGTAGGTTCGGATACCCGTAGACTAATCGTTCGATACGACACTGACTCTACTTTACTGGTATCCTACCGACTGCGCCAATTACGTGGGCTACAACCGGAGGATCAAAAAAAAAGCAAAGGTTATTTAATAGAATTTAATTATACTAAAAGTTACAAGTTAATTATTTCTAAAAGATTGACAATGATCGAAGTGTGAATCAAAAGTGAATCTGGGTCCGCGTTTCCGATATTGCGAAACCTCTGTTGTCGTCGTCGCGCGGCACGCTCCTGCTGATGCTGCACTGCGTGGTCGAGCCGTGTGCAGTGTTGATTTGGGTCGATGCTGTCTCGGCGATCCTCATAGATTAGCACCGCGTAACAGGTTAGAAAATAAAAATATTTTTCTGTTTCCACTCGCATGTCTAAGTTCTCAGCAGGATGATCGTAACTCTTCGTTAGATACGGTTTAGCTGTGTCGTAAACTGTGGGAGATAAATCATCGGATGTTTTTTGGTATCTTTGAAAAGTGAAGTTCCTTGATTCTTGACCAGGATTGGTATCATGAAGGACGGTGTCAAATCACTAGGAGTTGTGGAAGTGTCCAAAGATTAATGGATTTTGTTTGCTTTGGTGGAACTTTCGATTTCATAATAATGCACTACTTCAGTTTCTGTAAAAGAAAGCATACGTTTGTGAAGTTCAAATAATATGACACGCTTTAATTTTGTAGTTGGTATTGTTTTGAGAAAACAAGATTTTTTCTGAGATTTTTAAAATAACATAACTTTTTCTTGGAAAATGACAGACACATTCGTATATCACCAGCATTTCCAGATAAAAACCTTTCATCTCAACACGAAATGAAAATCGCGAAAATTATTCGAAACCCCAAATTCGTCGCGGCAAACCGAGTGAAATAGTGAGAATTCTCGCTAAAGGAGACTAATAAACATTTTGTAAGTTAAGTGTACGCTTTATGTCCATAACAAATCGTGTTTATACTAGTAGTCGGGTCAAAGCACTGAAATTACGGCTATTTACCATAATATACCATTTTAATATAGTTAAAATTGCAAGTTTTGTTACAAATTGGATGGTTACGAGGTCCATTTTCAAGGTGTCAAATGGTTTTGATTATACTAATCTCTTAATTGGGCTCAGTTCAGATCTAAAAATAAAAGGGATAACTCCAAATAATGTAGATTCACAGAGTCACCTCGTCACTAAACAACACTACTCGCTTAATATTTTAATGTTTTGGCTCTGATTTTAGGCTTGGTCATAGGTAACCGTAAGTGCACCTGTATTGAGAGGGTTACAAAGAACAGGTAAATAAGGCTTTTTAAAAAGTTATTTAAAGTTTATTAATTTAGCTTACACTTTCAATATCCTTACGAAACCGATTACTCTAACATAAAATAGTTATATTTATATTTACAAAAGATTTTCTCAACTTAAATCGCTCTAACATCACCTAGAGTTTCCAATACAACTTCCATAATTATATTTTACGCTCCATTGCTTCAGTTTATTGCTTTTGTCACAAGGCTGCAAATATTTATCGAATCCTCCCTTTTGTATTATTCATCTGTGTCGTTATCAAGTTTCGTTTATTAATCTTGCTACTGAATTTTAAAGCAGTTGTCCTACACCGATTAAAATTACATTTTGCATACTCGTTTAGTTTGGATGACAATGTATGGTTAGCTAAATGTCGTCATTCTAAATTCAATATAACGGACGGCCCAAGATGGCGGATTAGTTATTTTTTGTGCACTGCCAAGATATCAAATGAAAGGGTTTGCTAAGAAAAATACGAAAAAAGCCTGTTTAAAAAAAATTAAAAAAAATATTTAGAATTGGCTTGCAAGAACAGAGCTTGTTAACTGAGATATTTTTAAACTTGTTGTTAAGTTATTTCTAACTTGATCTTTTTAAAAGTAAAACTTTCTCCTATTAAAAGACAACAAAGTATGTAGAATGCGCAAGTCGAGTTGAATAAAGTTGATAGAAATTGTTTCATAGAACAAGCAGTAAGTAGTTTCCATTTGATAAATATTGTAATAAGGAGAACGAGTTTTCTTTTAATAAAAAAAAAATCTTTATCATTCATTAGCTTAGCCAGCGGTTGTATATCGGTAATAAACCCACGGCAAGATCATGGAACTCATGGACTTACCGAGTTCTAAATTTTATGCAAACCTTTACGACAACTGAGGCTGGTTGATTGACAAACATCTAACTTTTCAAATGTATATCTCTAAAACCACTAATAGAAGCAATATTGCTCTAAAATAACTCTACTACCAAACAAAGTGACAGTTTCCTTAATACATGAAACCATTTCACATCGCAATGTACGGACTAATTAATATAAGCACATTGGTGGATTGTACGAAATATCACGAGCTACGCCAAACGAGTTGGATGAATTGTGAAATGTGTTACACGGGGGAATTGAGGATAGAGGCTGTTACACAATTGGGGAATACTTTCCTAATAATAGGTTTTGAAAATTGTGTAGTTAGATGTTAGTATGAAATTAAAATGTAAATAAGTAATAAAATAGGAAGACATTTCTGAGTTTACGTGCTGAACCGATTACGAAAAATTTTCACTGAATGCCTACTACACTTTTTACTAAAAGCATACCTATTCATATTCTAGAAAAAGTACGCTTTCTATAGGACAGGCGCCATGTGAGCGAATCTGCTTGTGGATTTTACTCTCTAATTTAACAAAAGGTGGCTGACGTATATTGGCAAACCAATAAACATATGATTTTTTTAAAAGGTATTTTAGGTGAATAAAGGGGTAAAAAACAAACATAATGTAACATGAGGTAACTTAAACATAAATATTCATTAAAAAATATTTTTTATTAGAAGCTTTTTTCGTATTTTTCTCAGCAAATCCTTTTATTTGATACCCATACCCATATTATAGCAGTACACATAAAATAACTAGTCCGCTATCTAGGGCCGTCCACCATATTGGATTTAGAATAACGTCACTTAGCTAACCATGCATTGTCATCTATACTACTCGTAAACATGTATGCAAAAATTCATCTAAATCGGTGGAGGATAAATGCTTTAAAATTCAGTCGCAAGATTTGACCCGAACACAACTTACATACATATTACACAGTGTTAGTTAAATAAAAGCTTGTTAAAACACAGCATTATAATTAAGTTAAATTTAATTGGATGGCACAATATTCTGTCAGAAAAGCTTTTTAAGTCCTTTAAAACTGACACAAAAGTAATTAAAGTGTGACTACCGATACAAACAAATTTACAAATACTCAACAAAATAGACCGATTTAAGCCAAGCTCAAAACAATGATTGCAGAAATTGGAACGCACCTGCGCCCGACAGAAATTAGTAAACTTCCACCATGACAATTTTAACTGAAAAAATATAGAGGGAAAATTAATCTGCGATCAGTTTCACAATCCATTGAGCTGAATAATAAAACTACGATGTGATATAATCGAACAGAGGCATCGATTTATAGCAAAATGTACGAAAAAATCACAATCGTGCGATTGGGTAATGGGTTGAGGTGCTTGGTTATTCTGGCTCGATGATGAACTGAAAAATGGGTTTTATGTTAGTACAAAGTAATGATTTGTTAACAGATTTTTATACCTCGAAATTGCACCATTATAATCATATATCTTACACTAATATGCTAATACTGTTACTATTATTAATTACTTATAATATTAAAAAGAGGAAATATTTGTATTTTTGTATTTTTATGTTTGTATCGAATAAACTTAAAAACTACTGGACCGATTTCAAAAATCTCCTAACCGTTGGGAAGCTTCACTATCCTCGGGTAACACAGGCTACTTTTTATCTCTGTAATCCCACGGAAACGGAAACAACGCGGCTGAAACCGCGAGGCGTCCGCTAGTTATAATTATATGTTACTCATTTTTTTTACTGAAAGGACTTGAATGAGATGCACACGGGTAGATCATGACATGGATTAGAACAGGATACTTTTTATCCCTTTGGTTAATTTTAAACTGCACGAAGCCACCAACCAATATTATTAATATGTAATTCTGTATGTTCGGATGTCGATATGATTATCAATCACGTCTCAACGACTGGAACTGACGTAGATTAGGATTTAGTATACTTTTTATTCCAATATTTAATTCCCGCGGCACAATTTTCAATTTCTACGCGAAGAAAGCTACTGAAACCAGTCCATATCTATACTAATATTATAAAGAGGAAAGATTTGTATTTTTATATTTTTGTATGTAACGAATAAATGTAAAAACTAATAGACCGATTTCAAAAATTCTTTCACCGTTGGTTGGGAAGCTAGTAGTAGATGCTTTTACCCCTGTACTTTTTATCCCTGTATTCTCACGGGAACGGTAACTAGGCGTGTGAAACCGCGAGGCGTCCGCTAGCTAACACAACACCCCTACAATACTTTTTATTCCAATATTAGAATCCCGTGGCACAATTTTCAACTTCCACGCGAGTAAAGCTGCTGAAACCAGTGTCATATAAAACAAAATGACATTATGACGGACTAGCACCTATATGGTTTGTGCTGTCTGTCGCATATGATAACTTTGAGGAACCATAAAATTGCAATCGTAAGTTTAGTTATGACTGAAATTATAGCTTCCTATTCAAAGCAGACGAAGCTTTATTGGTTATGATATAAATTCAAATGTTAGTAGGAACCTAGGCTATTAATTTAGAAACATCTGGTTAGGTTATAACCTAAACAGTCTTTGATCAAATTCAGTTTCGTAGTTGTGTTTTTAACCGAATACCTTTTCCACTACGCTTTCACCTTGGGCTTAAGACAAATTCTAACAGCGCTAATAATTGTCAATAGTCCAAATTGTTTCGGATTGACCACGTCATATTACATGGGATTGACATGTACTACACATGACAATCACATGGACATATTTTGGACCTTTTGGTAATCAGTACCGCTAAAAAAATGTCTCTTAGTCTGGTATGGGCCCTCTTCAATTATAGTTCTGTTTACTGCCAGTGAATGTTGAGGCTAAAACACGTACAAATAAAATAACTCCAATAAAATAACTCTAATAAAGAACGCGTTTTTGTTTCAAAATATTATAAAATGAAACATAATATGCTGTAATGAGCTAATAAACTCAAGATTTTGCCTTGCCCTACCTCATTAAAGCTATCTTTTAGGGATAATAGAAAAATTTTCTGAAATGTTACGATGAATTTCTTTTGCTTGGCGAATTTGTTAGGGAAAACAAACTCATGTGTGTTTGAACAATATTAATATGATTTTGATGAAGCTGTTACGGAAAGGAAAGAATAAGGAAACAGAAAAATATTAATAGGCAAACACAACACAGAACCATCACAAATTGTTTTGACAGGCAGAAATATTAGGTCTTTTTAATTTAATGGTTTTTAGTTATCTTGACTATGAATACCTTTTAGTACATTTTTATATGGGATCAACTCTAAAATATGAAAGTAAGCTTTCTAGAACACCAGACTATGTTCACATAACCCGACAAAATGTAGGAAACAGCAGGTTTTTTTCTCCAATTTCACGGTTGACTTCGAAGGAAAAGTTGTTCATTCTTTCACCATCGAAAAATTTCAAATTAATGCAAAGTCACTCTCTTTAACATGTACACAAGCTTAGCGTAGCTTTCAATTGAACATGACAAAGAGCCCAATTAAATTACAGACAGGTAAAAACAGTCATTTCTTTAACAAATAATATTTTTGATCTTCTGGGAATCAGAACCAAATTAAAGCTACTCGTAACTGTCGTTGTAGGAATAATATTACCAATTTTGTTCTCTTTCCAAGAAACAAAACCATTACTTTATTTATCATTCTCAGTACAACTGAATTTGCGTTCGAAATTACTGACTTGAATGCTTTTTACTAGATTTATTTATTTATTTATTTAAACTTCATGCACAAATGTACAATGGCGGACTTAATGCCTTAGGAATTCTCTACCAGTCAACCACATAACATATAAACATATATAGTTTACATATAAATTGTCTGCTTAGGAGAATCTCGTGGCTAAATCATAACACCGAAAGGTTTTAGAGGAAATGTGGTCGCAGACATCCGACTGATTTTCCTAAGTTTAAAGTCATTATTCGAGGCTTGGCTCTCGACTATGTAGCCCTCAAATATTGGACTGATTTAAAAGACATTGCATAAACTGAAAAAGAAGTAAATTTTACTAGCAAATACCAATACATTCTACGTTTGTATTGATTTGGTGCCATCAGTTGGGATTGGTCATAACTTAGCTGCCTCCGTCTGTTTTTAATTACGTATTTATTGTATTTTTAATTGTTTGTTTTGCTGTAGAAGTTTTTAACTGCGTTATTTTTTTTACATCGTTCACACATATTTTTTTTTTCAACAAGAATAATGTAACCAAATACTTGTAAAACAGTGTTTTTTTAAAAGAGTACGTGTGGAGTTTCTTGTCCGTTCTTCTCCATAACAAGCTACATTTCTAAATGGACGGTAGAATCAATTATTATTACTTTTAATTTTTTTTTGACGTTCGAAAGTGCCGCTTGATGGTTTAATTGAATAAAGAAATTTTGATTTTGAATCGTACGGAACCCTAAATGTGCGAACGCACTTGGCCGGTCTTTTTTAAATTTTCTGCATAAGAGCTGATCGAGTTAGGTTTTACAAGCCTTAGATGGCAATTCCGTGCACAAACAAGCAGGTGAAACTCCAGTCCGTCGATATTTGCGATTATTTGCACAGAACTTGCTACATTAGTTATTGAATCCTATTAAAACTTTACGTTCAAAACTTCAAGAGAGCAATTCTGTATACAAACAAGCAGGAGTCAAACACACTCGTGGCGATTCTGCAACCAAGTCTGTATATTGTTTAAGCACCATAGCATCTACCAGCCGTCAGATGTATCAGATATATTCACAAATTGATTTACCGTCCGCAAGAGCCTCGAGGCATTCATCGATTTTACGGCCTACTTCACCCTCACTTAATGAACTTTTCAGTACGATAGATAAAAAACAATAGCTTTGTAGCTTGCACTAAAAATAGATAACACAAGAGGACTTTATGAACTAAAATTCTTTGTGCACGAAAGCATTTTGACTTGATTTTCTAGGCATCGATTAGCTCGCGTATCTAACTTTAAAAGACAATCAAAATGCAGCCTTATTTCAAAAGCTAATAGCAGTTTACAATTTGCTTATACTCTCTCCTTATTGATTTTAAGTTGCGCAATATCGAAACTTGAGTAACGCCTGTCCATCTGAGGTCAACTTGATTGATTACTTTTCCTCTGTTTAGGTCAAAGACCTTATACTTCTTACTACAGTATAAGGTCTTTGGTTTAGGTATGTTGGATTACGAGATTGTCAATATAAACATCACTTGTGTCTACGCTTGTAAGTACTGAATCACCAATCGAAATTCTATTCTAACTCTTAGTACTTAAAATATCTTTACCAAGATTATTTTATTGACTAAACTAAAGCTGCTAGATTGGGTTACAGACAAAAATAAAATGCCAGCTGCCTTCTTTCCCATGCAATTTGTGAAAATACTCGTATCTTTAGTGCCTATCAATAAGACTAGATCTAATTCAGCGTTTTTGTCGTTCACAATTGATAAACGAGACTCTTACAATACAATACAATGAAATGTTTAAGTTTATGATAGAAATGTATATCTACTTATGCTCAGCAAAGCGAACTGAAAGACGCAGCGTTCGAGGGTCTCGCTCTAGGTGGAACGCTGACCTGGTGAATGTTGCGGGGATCCACTGGATGCGAGACGCACAGGACCGTTAGGTGTGGCGACACTTGGGGGAGGCCTATGTCCAGCAGTAATATGTTCCAAACTAAGAAAGGTGTGAGACATGGTTGCATTTTGTCCAGTGCACTTTTTAACATATACGGAGAGTACATCATTCGGATGACCAACGAAAATTGGGAGAAGGGTTTTCCTATAAGTGGCAAGAGATTGCCGATATGCTGTCGACACCATTCTCCTGGCGACATCCATAGAAGAGTGAGTAAGTTGTTCCAAAGACTTGAGTCGAAAGTGGCAACAGCGGTCTCGCAGTGAACAGAGAAAAAAACAAAATAATGGTAGTGCATCGAGCGGAAAGCTTGCAAATGTCACCTGCAACATTCCTGGCATTAATATTATCGACCGCTGCATATACCTGGGTTCCCAATAGAATGCAATCTGCAATGTGTCCCCGAGATTAAGTGGCGAATCGGAATGGTAAAGATGCTATGACCCGTTTAGTCAACATCTGGAAGAAAAGAGGAATTAGTTTTAAAAACCAAGATCAGATTGATACGAGCCCTGGTATTCCCTATCTTCCTGTATGAAGTAGAATTGTGGACAATCCTGGCCCGAGAAATGCAAAGGATTGATGTATTCGAGATTTGGTGCTGGAGTCGAATGCTAAGGGTTACCTGGACTTCGAAAGGCACCAATGGACCCAGACCCAGCTCCGAGTAAAAGCTCGCTTGTCCACCATATTGGCATACGGGGAACGCATTCTTACATATTTCGGCCATACAATGCGAAGAGACGACGTGAATTTGGAAAGATTGATTATGGTTGGGAACACCGAAGGAGTAAAGATGGACCTTGAGTGAAAGACTCGTCGTCCTCCAATTTCTAAACGGTTGTAAGGGACGCGTGGACCAAAACCGCTAATATACGAACTTACTAATTAACTAGGCAGGCAAACACTTTACTTGTGTTTATTTTATCACCACTGCTTTCAAAACAATGCAGACAATAATGACATCCGCAACCCGCACTGGAAACCGATTTCGCAGAGATGAGGCCTATGTCCCAGTAGTGGGAACATTATAAACTGAATATGCATTAATCATGCAATTGTGACATACCCGTATTATTTAGTCATTGTTAGTTGGTTTTTGTTTGTTGATACAGAACAACGACATTATTTATTTAATGATAACATGCAAAATACTGCAAAGTTTTGTTCAAGCTATTGCCAGTGTAGTGACTGTTCTAGCTTTACATTGGTAAATCAATTATTCAGAAATGAAAACCGCATTTCTGCTGGCTATGATAGACAAAGGCATTGTTTAGCGCGGAACATAAGCCAGTCCAGGATCAACAGAATCAAACATTGTTTAAATATTCTAGAAATAGTAAGTATTCACGTGTTTGGATACAGAACGGTAACAGGTTGTCGGTTCAGTATAACTACAGACTCTGAGAAGGGTTCGTCGTTTAAACATTTGCCGGTATGAATAAATACAGGCATGATGCTTTACGTCACTTTTAAATCATGTCAAAATCAGGCACGTCTCCAGGAAAACCCTTGACGCATTGCAAAAGCGCTTCAACCCCAACATAGCCGTAGAGGCTTTGTTATATTGAACTCACGAAGCATTGTATAAGCTTTTTGTATAATTGACCCTTAAAACACATGTATAAATTAACATGTCCCGAACCGCAGTATGGCAGTTTGGGACCCAAGTTAAGCTCCACCCACTTACCCCCGATTATCACTATTGCTCCACCAAAACTCTAAATACTCGTAGTTAACAGTTCAAGAGCTATGTTAGTTTAGCTTAGCTCGCATTGCTGACTTTTCATACTTAGGTTATATACTTTACAAAGTTTGCGGTTTGCACACAATGTTGTAAAACTAACTCAGCTGTTGATCTAAGCTAAACTCATTTACATAGCGTAGCTTCTAATCGGCCATTGGCTTTACACTTTGTAGTGTCAGTAAATAGAGCCGTCATGTAAAAAAAACGCTGAGCGACAGTGGAGGAGCTATATCTGCGTACGGCTGCAGTCGCGTCCTATCGTACTAGGCTATTGTTTTATAATATTTGGATTGTTTTATTGTAAAATCGAGGTACTTGAATTGGTACTTAGTGTTTTGGAATAGGCTTTTTCTTCTTCTTAGCATAACGATAGCAAATATAGTCTCGAAATATTATGTTTGGCCCAGCATTCTGCCACGGCAATACCAACCGGTCTTCATATGCACAGGTGACAGGGCAGGCCTCACATTCCTGGACTGTCATTATTTGTCGCAGAGATCTTTCACCCGAAGCACGGTAACGCAGTTTTTACTGCTCCCGGCGTAAGTGTCATCTCTACAAAATTGGAATAGGCTGAAATCGATAAATCGCATAGTGCGCAGGTAAACGGCCAGCGTTCTTTTCACTTGACGGAAACTATATCTTCCCTTATAAACTAAAACTATTCCCAATAATAAGTTCATTGCCACATAAACAAACAGTTGTGTCTGTGGTTAAATCAGTCCGTGGACTATTGATTAAGATGTTACCCGATACTTGTAGCTCCGAGCAATATCAATAAACTTTGTCTTAATAACTCTTAACAGACTTATAGTACGGATAGAGAAAGAGATAACCGAGCCGGATAATAAGGAATATCTATGTTACTGCGTATGTAACTGTGATACATTATTGCGAACGATTTCATCAATCATCGGAATCCATGAGTAAAATGCAAACCGTACTTTAACTCTGCGATTAAAATCGTTGGTTTTCATCAGCAGCATCATTCTACCGACAGCTATTCTTGGGCTCTTTTTTACGACACGTATCTTCTTGTTCTTTTTGAGTCGATGGTGGATTAATGCTTAAACAGTTTGGGCCCCGTTGGTGGCCAAGTTTATAGCGGAATCAGTGGCTGGCTTTCATCAAGTCCAATATGACAATAAGACGAATATGTCATAGCATAATTTGTATACGTCCTGCATAGATATCATTTTGAGGAAGTTGGGCTTGTATTTGTACATTCTACGGCGAATAACAACTCCCTAAAATGCTACGAAAACACGCCCTATGCTTAACTGTTTTGCACACTGTACGCGCTAATAAATTGCTACAAATAAGTGGATCGTATATTTCACTGTTAAGTAGTTACTACTACTTTGAGGTTTATGAGAGTTCGTCTAAGTTTAAATAAGCAATAACATAAAATGTTTCTGTTAATTAATTTCAGGAATGGTTTAATTTTTTTGGCAAACTTTAGGTCGTGTTTCACCACTATCTCGCCCGATGGCAACCGATGATGTTTTCGACGGTGAAGCAAGCTTGCCTAGAAGTAACCTATTCACTCTTGACTTGGTCGTGGATTCAAATCCAGGCAAGTAGTTCTAATGTGACTTTTTCAAATTCAAATACTTACTTTTTTCAAGTTTATCTTGGACATCACAGGCAACGGTGATAGAAAACGTTGTGAGGAAACCTGGACTTATATAGTTAGTGTAAGTCTAAAATTGCCAAGTCAGAGGCCCGTGGAGTTCCCAGAGGTGGCTTAATTATTTCTGAATCCAGCGGTGGACAAATCCTCACACGACAAAAAAAGAAGTAATTTATTTTCCTCAGTTTATTTAATACTTTGCGCACACAAAAGTACATAGGTGGATGCCTTAGTATGTCATGTATTTTCTACCAGTTGACTTTTTTCAGAGACAAATATCATTGTTTCGGTTTAGTCTCGGTACCTAAAGATAAACCTTATTCTATATTGTATTGTCCCAAAAGTGAAAAGTTCAATACTCAACCATTTTATCATAATACCAACTTTGGATGAGGTCTACAAGCAGTTTGGTGTCAAATGTTCTATCCTACGGTTTCACCCTTGTCTAAAGATGGACAATCAACAGGATTCAAACCAGATTACTGGGTTTAAACCCATCTCAAGCCCATTTCTACTGTTGACATAAAATACACCATCACGTAAATAAACACACATTCAAACAGGTAGGCAACACTTTACCTCGTAAACGCCAATATTTCTGGATTATTCCGACCCGACAGTCTTCGCAAAGCCTTTGGGATACATCGGGTGGTTCCGGAAGAGCTCGTGTGCACCGTACGTCGGATATTGCTCTCCGATTGGTGTAAAAAGGAACACGAGCTCGTTTTACCGAGCTTTGAAAAGGGAATGTGAAGTGTGAGTTGTATATTTTATTCTTCTTTCAAATTTCTTGGATGATGTTAGGCTGATAGCTGAGCTAAGTGGCTTGATATTGTGCGTAGTTTTTAAGCTTAATGAGCCATTTTAATGCTTATTGCTTCCTTGAAACGTTATGATTTCATTTTATTTTCAAGATTATGGATTAATGATTAACAACCTAAGTATAATACAATTGTCAGAGGGGTCGAACTAGGTGCAGAGAGCCTCAATTTCGGCAAGATTAAGAGATTTGAGATTAAGTATATTAAAATATTTTGGATAAAATTTTGGGAAGTTGCATCATAATTTATTTGAAATCGAATTTTAAGAATGTTTCATTTTCATGAAATTCCAGTTCACAATTAAGCTGCGACAGCTAAGCTTACACAATATCACAATCTTCCTGTCCTTATAATAACCCAATTTATTTTTGGCGGCGCAGCACGTCTTATTCCAAACTTCTTTCTTCTTCCAAAATCTGTTATTTTTGTATTATTTTTTCTTTATCCGTAGAAGATCCGGTATAAGAAATATATGCTCTCATATGTTATTTAATGATTTTAATTGATTGATTTGATTTTTATTTCCGTACTAGATAATATATACCTTGATACATCGCAAATAGGTTGCTTAGCTCTTAGCATCGTGTACCGATGATGTTATTATCTAGAATATATTCCTTACCATAATTAAATAACATCATTATGAGGATATATATTTCTAATTCAATTAACTTCCACATAATTTCAAAACAACATAAGTAGTTATTATAACATTACTATTAATTAATAGCAGTACCAATAACTACCTATATTAAAATGGTCCCTTCCTCAGCGATGTTACACAAAACCGCTTTACGAAAAAGGTCTCAGAGGATTCACTTAACACCGTATGATAATGATGACCCCTTAATCACCAACAAACATTGCAACAAGCCTACTAAAGGGTTTATACACTGACAAGGCAGTGCCGGATTAAAGCCAGCTTAACTTGTCGGCTTCGAGCATCCGATATTATTCCGAGCACAAACCAGAGGCGCATGCATGGGTCGCAGGTAACCGGTGCGGAGGCTTACAGACATGACATCTCGACAACTAGAGCCGGCGGCGACTGCCCAGCTAACCCCACTGCCGTTTCCGAACTACCCACGAGAATAAGCGGAAATGTTCCAAGTATTCTTCTATTCAAGTACTCTTCAATAAAATAGGCCTGTAAGATCCGAATCATTGCATGTAAATCGAAAAGAAATTGGATTTCTCTTGATATAAAACGCTTTCGTAGCAAAAAACTCAAAGATACATTGGAAACAAAAAATGTTCGAAGCGGTATTGCCTGGGGGCATTTAGTGCAGACTTCGTTTATTGGACGGGGGCTTTTAACCACGACAAGGTTCGTTAAAAAAACCCCAGTGAGTCGTTATTCAAACTGTGAACGTCAACACTGCGCGGTAACAACCACTATACCTACCTTTGTTTAGAAGAGATATTGAGGACGAATTGTATATAACAACAACGATTGAATTCGTGTTGGACTATATATTGGCATTGGTTTGAAAAAATATAAAGATATTGGTCTAACATTTGGTCAATAACGGTATTCTTCACACAATGTTAGGTTTTTGTCGTATGCTACACTTTCAATTCTAGTCTGAAAATGTTCTATCAGAAAAACCTTGAACCTTGATTTGACCTTAAAATTAATCTTAGCTAGAATTTCAGACACCACGCTTTGACCTACTAAAAAGACAATCAGATAATGGTGTCATCTGAATTCATTAACAATTCCGTCTGCTGTGGTCATGTCTAGAGCAATGGTGGTCACCCAAAGCATCATTAAGGATTTAACTAAGCTTAGAACTAGTGGACTAATGGATTATTATCAATTAGGTTTAGAAATGTGGCTGGTGTTTAGAACTACTCGTACCAATAAAAATCGCTGAAGTACCTTATGAAAATAAAATGTAATTGGTATCCTATGGTGAGTTAATTTACTGGCAATCTTTAATAAGGTTTTCACCTCCTACTAGATTGTCGTACTCATGAATATAAACAAATGTAAGGAACAGCAGATTTTTTTTCGCTTTTTCAGATTTCGTCCTATGGTAAAAGTAACTCATCTTCTTCCTATAAATACATTCATACCTATGAAATAAACGGATTGTCGATGGGCAAAGCACAATAATAAATATTATAGGGATGCCAATTTCCTTTGACATTCCTAATCCTGTAGTTACTTTACCTTTTACGAAACCCAGAATTCGATACGACCGTTTGATATTCCGGAACGATAAAATATAATAAAGGTAGCATTGGATTTATTAATTACTTCCTGTTATCTGCTTAAAAAGATCTCTACTTAATCTGAACTAATATTATGAAGAGGTACAACTGTTTGTATAATTATGTAATAGATAATATCTGCCAGATTACAAAAATCTTTTCTGATAAAAACCTACGATAGCCAGTATCCAGTGGTGGCCCAGTGGCTAAGACCTCGCATCTCGTGCTTGAGGTCGTGGGTTCGTATCTGGGCAAGTACTATGCTGTGTGTGACTGTGTGACTTTCTAAGTTTATCTTGTACATCGCTGACAACGGTGAAGGAAAACCATCGTGAGGAAACCTGGACTTATAGTTAGTTTATTATATGATTGTGCTCCATTGGTGTAATGGCTGCGAGGCGTTTCAGTGCAGAGGATAAACTAATATATCAATCAAATCAAATCATAGATTGCTGCTAGCTGTGCATGCTGAGATAGGAAGGAGCCTCTTTGGTTGGTTATTTATTTTTGTTTCTTGTTGTTGGTTTGGTTGATTATATCGTGTCTCCTGTCTCTTTCTTTCTATCCCGGAAAAGTGCACGGATGCTATGCATATGCCATGGAAGTAAAGCTAAGGGAATTAGCGTATAAATCGGCAAACATTAATAACTTGTTTAACTTACTCATCATATCATCATCATCATCATATCAGCCGAAAGACGTCCACTGCTGGACATAGGCCTTCCCCAAGCGTTGCCATATTCACCGGTCCCGTGCGTCTCGCATCCAGAGGATACCCGCAACCTTCACTAGGTCATCGGTCCACCTGGTGGGAGGCCTTCCAACGCAACGTCTTCCGGTTCGTTTAACTTACTGATAGAACACAATTCTTTGAATATTCTATGCCCTAAGGAAAGGAAAATAACCAATTTGCCGTTTGCTTTTTTTAATTTTCATTTCTACGAAGAAAATTGTGAGGGCTTCGTACCCAACTAACGTCATTTAAATTGTTTTTCAATTTCATTCGTATATTAAACTTTTCCCGCGGATTCGCTCCTGTGGCTTATCTCTCAGAAGCTGAGCATTTTTCCAAGGAAAAGGTAATATGTGGTAATATGTACGTTAGGCATAGTGTACCTTTATTTGTTTATAAATAGGTAAAAATGTTTGTTTATATGAACAAACTATTTGCCAATTCATAAAATTTGTTAAGTTAAATTAATATAAAAAAATAATTTAAATAAAGAATTACTCCAACCCTACTATGTCTAACGATTTTAGTCTAACTCTAACACAATGGACTATTGCTGAAAAAAGTATATCGACGTACTATTACATTTATAAATAGAGACATTGGAAATAATTAAACATCAGCACAGGAAATGCCCCGAGGGAAAAACTGATTAGACTTCAATTGTTGATGTGAACTGAGCTCGTATTCTTAAAGGCCCCAAAAGATTGATGACCTGAGGAAGACAGGAAAAAATGGGTCAAGTGAAATGTGATGCCCAGACTCGTTTTGCGAGGAATTTGCGCAAAATCGGTAAGAATGTCGTCAAGACAAATAATGTTCCAGTGGGTATTTCTACTATAAATGTGAAAGATTGGAAAGATTTTTGAGGATGATACACCTTCATACATAAACAGTAGAACAGATTTAGACGATGTTGCACATGGAAAGCCTACGTTCTGGTTTTGTACATTAACGATAAATTATGTTTGTTTCTTAAATTGGTTATAAATAATACTTCTACAACGTCACTCTTTTTACAAACGTTTGGCATTTTCTAGCCGACTACACTAAGAAGAAACAACAACATAAATATGCATGAAATAGTCCTTTTTCAAATGTGAGTAAACCATGGCCTACAGCTAGCCCTGTAATACCAAAATAAACGCCAGCACTAAACAATTGAAGCAGACATATTACCGCTAACAGGTCCGCTATAACTTAGATGACAAGACAGTTGAGTGCTCAGTCATTAAGCTGTTATGTCGCTGACATACACGAAGATACAAAGATAGCTAGATCAGCTCGTGTTTTTGTTACTAAATACAAAGGCCAATTTTGGTTTATAGGCAAAGAATGAGCATTAATTAATGTATTTTTATTGTCAGCCTGTTCTGTCCCATTGTCATTTAAAGACCACTTCTTTTTTTCCTACCATTCCTCTCGGTTTAGTGCAATGGGGGCTACCGCGTATGAATTCGCCGCTAGAGGCACTGGTGGTGGTATGGTGAACCGGTATGTCAAACTCCACTGTTTGTGTTGTGAGTGGGCGGGTTTTTTCATAATTATTTATTTTTTATGTATACACAGAACATTTAAAAGCGAAAATAAATATTACAGATAGAACAGCACAAAGGCACTGTTTATTTCGACATATATTTTTTCAGCAATCAAATCTTATTATATTATTGTTGTGATTATTTTGCAATACCTTGGATTAGTTATGGTAAATATGAGTTAATAGGTTTCATCTAGGCAAGCGTGTTACATCGTCGACATTGCTTACCTTCAGGTGAGATAGTGGTCAAGCGCGAGTCAATGAATGTCATTGCTATAAGGTATTAAATATGATTTCAATGTAAATTTAGTTTTCACGTCCGTAGTAGGTAGGTAACAAACTTCGACAGCTATACTTCTGGACCTTAGTCAACGTTCCAAGTTTAAACTGACGTTAGTTAGTTCATCCTCATTGTGGAGAAATCCTGTCGATAGGCGTAACGCTCGTCCCGCCTTCTTCGCCTGGATCTCCCGATGATCCCGATGTCGCCGGACATTTCCAGCATTCATTTAATTTGAGATAATACATATAGGAAAACATAAATAATATAATGTCTAAAGCAGTGGTCTTCGATTTAAATTGGTTTTTACTAACTTGATAGATACTGGATATCCCACGGGTGCGAGCCCGCTGGAAAAAGCTCGTATTCTAAAAACACTAAAGCTTATGAAGCGTTTTATTGTTCACGAGTTCAGAGGGTTTTCTAAAAAATAAATAAACCAGAAACATAATCATTAAGATTTAAAATCTTGTCACTGGCAGAATAACAGAAGAAAAATCCAGTATGTTGTTTGTTGTTCTTGTGGATAGGTACATAATTCTTGTTTTCCTCTTGTAAATAACAAGGTAAGACGTCTGGATTTGATTCCAGCACATTACCTGACCTTCCAGCTTTTTAGACACATGGGATTTATAACATAATCGATGTGCATATACAATAATTAACCCCATTTTTCGAGTTGATAGTTTTCCATCTACATACTTTTTTAATGCCCGAAAAGGTAGCATTAATAATAGTGTAAGTGGTATTCAGTTCCACAAAGATGCATGTGTTTTTGTATTGAGGCACTGACTGTTTTCTTTTATATTGTTTTCTCTCTTTTATATTATTGTTGTTTAGTCTAAGTTTTCTTGTGTGCTCTAGTGGCTTATGTCAAATAAAGTGTCTTCTGTCAAATAAAGTGTCTTCTGTCTTTTATATCCTACTAGCTGACCCGGCAAACTTTGTTTTGCCATAAAAAGACCAAACATTTATCTACCCTACCCTACCCTAGCTTATCCTACCCTAACCTACCCTACCCTACCCTACCCAACCCTACACTACCCTACCCTACCCTACCCTACCCTACCCTATCCTACCCTACCCTACCCGACCCTACACTACCCTACACAACCCTACCCCGCACTACCCTACCCTACACTACCCTACCCTAACCTACCCGACTCTACACTATCCTACAATACTCTACCCTACACTACCATACCCTACCCTACCCTACCTATATAGCCTATGTCCTTTCCCAGGTCTCAAACTATCTTCATACCAACTTTCATCTAAATCGGTGCAGCGGTTTAAGCGTGAAAAGGTAACAGACAGACAGACAGACAGAGTGACTTTCACATTTATAATATTAGTATGGATTCCAGATATAAATCTATCCTTGTGCCAAATTTCATCCAGATCCATTCAGCCGTTCCACCGTGATTGAGTAACAAACATACATACACATATCCACACCCACATCTATCTAAACTTTCACTATTATAATATAGTAAGATTAGTGTGGTCGGGACGCGGGCGGAGCAGCAGGCAGAAGCTAGTACTTACTAATTCTTAATCAGCAGGTATTGTTACTAAGAAAACTATTTTCCACTATCCAAGAATAGGCTAATTTAAGGCTCGTCCTAATACCAGCCTCAATTCATAACACTGACATTGAAAACTTTTTCTAATAATAGACGAAATGGCAAGTAAATTAAAGAACTTTTAAGCTTACTTTACAGAATGTTTTAATACGAAACTTTTATAACTTAATCGCTGTTTGAAACTCTGTTCAAGTTATAGTTCAATTTGAGGAAATTGAACTTCCCCTGATTCAAGAAATGGAAGATTCTAATTTCATTGCTGTAATTATACAGGTTTTATTTAAATCTGGAATTGGATCTTTGGTTATTTATAAATTGATTATTCACACGTTGTGATGTGAATGGTTGGGCAATTTTTAATTATCCACTTATACTGACTAGCACAGCAAAATAAAAACTTCTATAATTTTAGCAACGAAGCAGAAAAACGTCTGAAAAATGCTTTCGGTTTTAGACCATTAAATTTTTGTTGGCTTCGTTAATGATCAATTTGACTTATAATGAGTTTAAGTAATTATTATTGGTCAGGCGATCACAACAATTAAAACTTACATTTAAAGCAACACAATACAAAGCCAAAAAAATATATTTCGGAGTCGGTGTCTTTGGTACCTATTGTATTTCGTTTTTCGACATCTACTTCGGAAAAGACAGTTATTTTTTACTTTGTTGTGTTTTGCTTTATTTTATTTGTTAATTTTTTTTAATTTTACTTTTTAGTGTTAGTACCTCATATTAACATGAAAATCATGTATAAATATATAATAACCCCAAACACGACTAGGATACATTATTATATCACGGAGTTCCAATGCTTACTTTCCGGCATCATCATCAGATCAGTTCGATGGTACCATTTGCATCAGTGCCATTTATTTATATGTATTTGCTTCATCATCGTCACTTAACTATTTGAGGTATCTTATACCCGTGACATACTTAGCATTAAGGAGTTCCATTGGCCATCTCTGGTCTTCTTCATCAGTTCCACTTCACCAAATGGAACAAATCTCAATATTCTGACTGCAAATGATTGCATTATTGATGAAAATACCAAAATCGAATCGTCGATCCCATCATTCGATTCTAATTTGGTTACAATTGGACCACCTTGAGAGTAAAAACAAAAAGAAAATTTTCAAATCCGTCTATACAGGGTGGCCAAAAAGTCGTGGATCAAACGCAACTAGGGGTTAGATGAGACCACCAGCTGCAAAAAATTGTTCTACGGGAGGTCCTTAAGGTCAACCCCTGCAGAGTTATATTTGTTTGTGTTTTTATGAGAAAATTGTCTTTTTTTCTATTCCTATTAAAATTCGAAAAAAATCTACATCCTGTATCTTTTTATAATTTTCTCTTGATTGGTGCTGATGAGTCCTTGCGTTAGACATGCTATTTATGGTTGTTTATTGGATGTGTTGAAGATAATATTATGATTTATGAAAAACAAAAAAGCTAAAACTACTACTACTTACTTCGAACCCTACTGTGAAAAAAAAAACTCGACCGAAAAGTGACCCTGTATTACAAGTTTTGGCGCATTTAATAGGGTTCCTAAAAAGACATTACACATGACTATGCGTGGCTTTGATATCTTTCGAGGACGATCATTCGTAGCAAGGTCAAAGTTAACGCTACCATAAAACTCGGTTAGACCTATTTAAAAATGAACTCTGGGGGTAAATTATAATTCTGCAAGGGTTGACCTTAAGGACCTCCCGTAGAACAATTTTTTGCAGCTGATGACCCCATCTAACCCCTAGTTGCGTTTGAGCGTGTTTTTGGCCACCCTGTATATGACGATGTTATGCCCGAATAAACATTTAAACTCGGATGAATTGAGAACTTCCTTCTTTTTGGGAAGTCAGTTAAATAACAAATAATGTATTAATCAATAAACTTACTTTATTCTAAGTAATAAAATTCCTACCAGTTTCTATAACAACATAGAAAATCTCACGTTTGATATCTACGTAATAAATAACAACCATAACTGTCAATTTGAGGGAGGCTTAGCCGAGTGGAGGAAATTACTTAGAATTTAGGGGCAACATTATAGAAACTCACTAGTTTACTACATCTGCACCTAGCTTTATCCTAGCACTTTGTGTTTGCACTATAGGAGATAAACAGATTAAAAATTACTTATGCATGCCTCGCTTACACTGAATCATTATAGTTTGCCTTCCCTCTTAACATTGTGACGGAATTGCACAAAACCCTGACAGATGTACACAGCACATTACTTAGAGTATGTAAGCAGACTTCATAAACCTGGGTATGTATCTCTTGTAGGTACAAGCCATGTACAACCGCCTAAAAAGGTTCAAGAGTATGTTAGCAAGTCCCTCTTGCGATCCAGCTGGGATTTGGGCTTATGTTCTTACCAAACTGGAGCAGTCGAGCAGAAGATTTAAAATGTACCTGTAACAAATGAAAGGGAATGGGTTAGTGATAGACTTATTCTGTAATTCTTCTCGTTCGTGTTTTCGAGAGGCATCATAAATTAAACGCAACGTCGAGTGCTGTTTCCGTGATTCAATCAATCACTACAGTGCAAACAAGTTAGGCAATTTGTGACATAAGTTTGAGATAAATTTCGTTCCCGAAACGACCGATGAGTTTTAATGTTTAAATACAGTACCAACTAGCACAGGGGGTATTGTGACTGATACTGGCGGCCTTATTATTTTGTAGTTATACGTAAGACCTCTACTTGAGATAACCTGTTGTTGTTGAAATAAATAAAAATAAATAAATAAATAAATGCTCAAGAGGTTCTAGAAACAAATTGTCCGTCTATTAGCGATAACGATTGTCAAATGTTCATAATATTTAGGATTGACTACTTGATAATTCTTCAATACGTTCAATTCTTGTCAAACATCATGGTGATAGAATGTTAGTTTTTCGTGAGACTAAGGTTTTGAGAGAGCAAAAAAAAAAAAAAAAATTGTCTTCGTAAAAAGTTTATTATTATTTTGTCTTTTTAGTTTTGGTACCTTATATTACCATGAAAATCATTTATAGCCAGAGGACTTCTCATGAAAATCTTAAACATACACAAAAAAGAACATACATACAGCCGAAAAAAAACTTATTGAATCAAGTACAGTAAAAATAAATGACCTATCAAACTGTTACACGAACTGTGACTTATTGAATCAATTATTATATATTTACAGTAAAAATAAATGACATATCAAACTATCACACGAACTGTCTGATAGTATAAACTTAAACCAGCAAATCGCTGCCAATAAGCTGGAAACCACTCGGAAAAGAACATAAACAAGTCCGCTCCTGAAACAACACAACTTTATAGGTATTGGTTCGTTGTTTACTTCATATTATAGGAGTCTCTTGAACGGTGTAACATACTCGTGCAATAGCTACTGAGGCTTCTAAATGTATACTTGAATAAATAATTACTAGATGATGCATCAGCAAAAATAATATTTTGAGAAATTTGTTTTATTAATAGTTTTATAAGATGATCTTGAAATTCTGTATTCATGTTAATGTTAATTTCATTTTATAGCTGTTTATAGAAGTTAGTGATTTTTATTTGCCACGAATTCATTGCAGAATTCATAAGCGACAACAAGGTTATTCAGTTTTATTATGCATAAGATTCACTGAAAAAAAATCGTTTCAGAACGTGACCGGCTTATAATTTTAGTATGGTTTGTTATTAGTCTAACTATAAATACATACATTATTATAACTATCGACTTATACAATAATTAAGGATTTCTAGTCATAAGGTCTTCATTTATGTGGACCTCTGTACTCTGTGACATTATACAATTTTATTTTATTTTAATTTTTCTAACATCGTTACACAAGACATACGTAACTGAATTTTTCTACGGCTACACTTTACTACATCTTACTACATATCACAGTAACTTCTTCTGTTTAATTTGAAATGAAAATCTTATTACGAGTTTCGCGGAAACGAGTCCCGACACCAGCGAAGCAATTTGTGTCGCTAACCGTAATTTTAAAACTGCAATATTTTCACTCCTCTTCAGTTTTTAATTCTTTTTAAAACCCTGTCTTTTTCTAGGGCTTTGCATACAGATTTTGTTATCCATTAGTAGGAAAAATATATTTTAAGCTCTTAAAAATATTCACCAAACGTTTGCAGTATATTGATTTTTTTATGCACAATTTTATTTGTTCATGAAAACTGTGTATCAACTATGGTAAATTCGTATGACTTAACCACTGAAGCAATTGTAAATTGTTTTTGGTAGGCGCATAATCTATACTATCTATACTTATAATAAAGCTGAAGACTTTGTTTGTTTGTTTGAACGCACTAATCTCAGGAATTACTGGATGGACTTGAAATTTTTTTGTGTGTTGGATAGTCCATTTATCAAGGAAGGTTAAAGGATATATAACATCACGCTACGACCAACAGGAGCGGAGCATAAATGAAAAATGTTGCTTGGAAAAATTATTCCTTTTTGAGAGCTTCCGTTACGTGCGCTGCGTAAAAGGTTTAAGTTACGCAACAATAATGTTTGCAGGGTAGGTAGAGTAGGTAGGATAGATGTGTAGGTAGGTAGCCAGTTGACGGAAGCGAAGCCGCGTGGCACAGCTAGTGAAGGATAAAGAGTAAGTAGGTAGGATCACGGTTAATCGAAAAGTATACAAGCGATTGACATTGTTGGCAGAGTTCACGTCACGTCTGTATTGCTTAAGGGGGTAGGTAGTTAGGCATAGTTACATACATAAGTGGATAATATACTCTTTTTTGTACATCATTACAAATTACAAAAGATCTTTAGAGTTAACATTAACATTCGAAACGGGATATTTACCATGTTTACTGTTTGTTGCGAGTTTCCGATATTTCGGTGCTGTTGCAATGTTAGTGTTAGTGACTATGACAGTTGAAAAAACTTATATTTTTAGAGTGATGTGGCAATATGTACTCAAATTGCTACATCTGTGTTTGACGCTATTTAATATTAAGCTTGTACACATACAGTGTTTGGTATTAAATGTTTTCTTTCTTTCTATCTTCTTTTTTTCACTAGAGTCTACTGATTTATATCTAATGTCTCTGGACACAAATTTTGCCTCCCAAACTGCCACTGAAAATCGCCTTATACAAATACTAAATGATATTTATTTCTAACCAGTGATGGAATTCGAAACCCCACGTTCAACAGTCACACTTGAGACAACGACATAATCGAGACAGTCAATATAACAGAAATAAAACTCCGAAATACTCCGAGGACTATTATAACTACCCTCTTTTCGTCTCTAACTACAATTTAAACAAGATCGCAAAACCCTTGTTACTTCAGATTTACACCTTTTGTAGTGAACTTAAGGGTATTAAAATATACATTCACGGTTCATTATGTAAGTCCTTACCTTTTGTAAGCTTATTTACATTTTCATGTGTGCCCTTGCCTTATTCAGTTTTAGAGAGCCATTGCTTGCTTTGCGGTTGTAAAAATTTTGAGGGCCTCATTTTAGGGTCACTGGTCAGTGGAAAAAATAATAGACATTTATTTTAGGTATCACCTGGTCATATAATATCAGTCGGGTGGTACCACGGTGGCATACGTATAAAGGTTTTTGGGAACGAATAATATTCAAACCGTTTACTAGAGCACAATATATGGATGACATAAATTATTGTTCAAAACTGTTGCCAAAACAAATTGACGTAGTACAAGACGCAAGACGTTGCTGCAATACTTATAAATTATGATGCAGACTTAAATAAGTTACAATCTTGTTCCAATCGCATTGCGGAACAAATCTCATTTACAGACCGTGTATCTTAAACAAATTGTCATTATTTTTATCACAGATAAAGATTGTCTGTAAGTTCAAAATGTATGGTCCAACTACCGACGTGTCACCAGATCAATCTCAAACAATTTGTACTTTTATCAACTGAAAGCACTGGCAGAATGCCACTTTGTCTACAACCATATTGCCTGGTTTTAGTTACGATGTCTTCATCTTCATTTTAGCTAAAAGACGTCCACAGGTGGACATAGGCCTCTATCAAGTGTCGCCACATCGATCGGTCCTGTTCGACTCGCATCTAGCTGATGCCCGCAGCTCAGTAGTGTCTTGGATTAATTTATAAAGTCCCCATAATGACAATGAAAGTCCAACATTGACAGAAGCTTATTTTCCAACCCGAAAACCTGGTCCTCAAGGTCCTACCACCTACGAGCCCCAACTGTTAGGACAAAAAAAGAGAAAATCATGAGATCGAAATAGAAACATGTTTTCCTCCAGGCCATTTATGTTCGCCGCAGTTATTAATTCTTTATTTTTAATGTGATCATCCCTTGAAGGTTACAAGCGGTTAAGTTATTCGCTGGCGGCTATTTGAGGGTTATTCTTTGTGTTTGACTTTAAATTGTATAGACTCGCGGGTTTGTCCGTATTTAAGAAGCTGTAAAGAGTAGTTAATGATTTTGCCTTTTTGTGTTGAATTGGTAAATTCGGCGGCATAGGCAGTGTGAAGTTCCTCTATTTATATTTAATGTTTTATAGGTAATATGAGGCAACCTAAAACTGGGGCATGTTTATATTTGTAGTACAACACGTAATGTTTTAAAATGAGTTAGGTAAAATAATTCATTTTTATGGTTTTACGCAGACATAAATTAATTTTATATTTCTGTAAAACACGTAGGTACCAAGCTGCCTATGTTATGATATGCCTATGATAACTTATATTTTCAAGTCTGAAACCATTTTACCTGGTATTATAATCACTCTTTAATGTTGTCATCTGGCTTGGGCCTGAGGCCAGGGGTCAGTGTCAGCGACACAAGCCATCTCTAATAAGAGGGTAGGGGCCGGAACACCACAAGGACTCAGTGCGAATGGGTGTGTGTGTGTGTACGTGCAGAGAGTAATTAAAAAAAGGAAAGATAAATGCCACATCTCGTTAAATTTCTGGTCCCTGGAAACGCCGGTTTCCTAGTAATACTGCTGTTTCACAATACGAAGCAACAACAAAGTTGATACCTACTTTATTGATCACGTTCAGCACAGTTTGCCGACCAGCAACTTAACAAGCACAATAATTAAAGGTAGCTAGTTTCATCTTAAGAACCCAGTCGTAACCGACTTTCGAGGAATATGAAACATAATAATAAAAAACTGATCTTTTAGTAATGTTTTTTCTGCGTTGAAAGTGTAAGAAAACATTTTGGTCCTGACCGTAAGGATCAATTTGGGAGAAGTATAGAAAATACCTTAAAATGGGTAACGTTATTGGCGTAAATGTTTTTCTCACGTAAAAATGTTCCGTAAGTTTAGGACTTTATTTAGCTACTACTAACTGTAATTTATGTAGGTACCAAACTGCAGTCTAGATCAACTGCCCGTGCTAAAAACATGATTATCATCATCTTAAGAAGTTGATATCATTATTGGTTGAAATGGTTGGTTCTTAAAGACTCGTTCCAATCTCAAAAGGGAAAATCCATGCTACATTTCAGAAAAGTTTTAAGGACCTACAGATTCCAACTTTCAACAGTCAGCAACAAGTGAAAAAGACCGATCCAATCGATTAGTTTCCTAGTAAGACGTTTATTCTTTCCATTATTTGACATTTCCTCAAGGAAGGAAAGTTAGGAGGCTTTGTTTTCCTCTTATTTTTTGCACAAATTAAGCCGACCACGGACCTCTCAGCAGTTTACCTTTTTAGGGCATCGCTCCGCTTTTTTGTCGGTATTAGAAGAGGCCTCAATGTACATGTGTATGGGACGGCCCTTTGTCCAGTATAAAAGATTTGTTTCATGCACAGGTTTCGTGATATGTCTATTTTAGTTCTTGTTATACAATAAGTTACAAAGCGGTGAACTAAAACTGTTTTAATATCTCTGGGAAGGAAAAGTTAATAGCAACTAAAAATATAAATGAGGAAGTACAAAAAAAAACTAATGGCTATATGAATCCTACAAAGAACGAAATAATTATTCAAAGAATAATATTAATTAAGCAGAAAAAGATCTTCCACTTCTTCAAGATAACTCACAAAATCTTCAAATCACAATATTTCTTGTTATTTTGAGCTTTGAAAATTACTTTCTACAACAGGGACACTTGATTTATTTGTGAACCGTTCCGACGCCATTTTCTTTCGCAAATATACGAGGGGGGTGTCCTAAAAAAATAAACATTAACTAAAAGACTCGTGAGGAGAAAATAGATCCAAGGAAACCCTAGTAAAATAAGGTAGAAATAACGTTTGTTGCCCGATATTTTGTAATGTATTGACTTGGTCGGGCACATGTGATATTTACTAAAAACGTATAGATATTTACTAGAAATTTACAAACCTGATTCTTATAACTCCAACATTTCATTAAACTAGAAAATCACATTGTTATTTATAATCTTTGTTTTGGTGATGTTTGCAGTCGAACCAATACCAATGAAAATAAAAATTAAAAAAGTTTGCCTATCTTAGCACCCATTTTAATCCCAATGTTACTCTAATCTTTATTAGTGCACGCATTCAAGTAAAGATAATTCGCAACATAAAAATAATACTGAAATCTTCACAAAACAACGTCAATCACTTAGCGAAAACCCCACAAGATATTTCAAAACCACTGCCTCAGTCTAAAATTAGCCCAACATATTCTTGACATTGGGTCAAAAACCTACTGGCGGTTAAGTTTCCACAAACATTCATGCTGTCAGCGAATGACAAAAGCACACTCCAGGCTGGCTGCATCATTAGCAAAGACTAGAATAACTGCACTTATTGGGCAGACCCTCAGCCGAACACTGCCGGAGGGCTTTGAGCTCCTAGTTCGATTTTGGAGAGAGATAAAATTAGAAAGAACCCTACAGGTGGCTTTGTGGAGTTAACTTGACTGGAACAGTGAATAAGAGTGTAGCTGCACAAAGTGAAGTTAACAATGATACCACTTATGAAAAGTTCTAGGTTCAGGTCCGTTTGTAAAACTACTGTAAGATAAAATAATTGCTTATTTTCATGCGGCCTACACTTTGGCACTTGGCAGTTGACGTGAAAAGTAAAAATGAATGCAAAAATTATGACATGTAACCTATCTTTAAGGTACAGACTAATATCACGTAGTTTATAATTATTATCAATGCTGAATATCTAGTCCACAGTCGTCTCGTTCGATAAGAAAAAATAAGTTCAAAAACTAAAAGCCGAATAGTAAAAAATAATGCTCTAAAAATGATGAAACAAGAAAATATTCCTGTAAATTTACCGTTAAGGTATGTTATTATGTATGATATGATATAATGTATGCTATTGTTAAAAAATGAACCAAAGCCGAGATTTTAGGTAATATTTCATTTCTTTGCCTGCAACAGCTTTGAAACTACCCAGTTTACACGAAGCCACTTGTACATTAAACACTTCTCCTTTGTACTGTACAGTAGATCAGATGATCTACTGGACAGTGTATCGGATTACAAATTGATGTACTAGCGATTAAACAAAATAGGTAATAGGCAATTAAACGATTGCATCGGGCGGACACTCATTCGTCTAAAGCAATTACTTAAATGCTTTCAAACCGGAAAGTTGAGGTCATCCATTCTAAAGCATAGTCCATACCGGGCTAAAACAGCTAAATAGGTGAAAGTTTTGTAATGTTTTACAAATCTATGTTTTTCGACTTGGCACCAAAGGAAGTTCTTTGATACGGGGGCCTTTAAAACCTCAGTTTCTAGCCAGTCCCTACATTTTATAGTTCTGCAGAATTTTGATAAGAACTGTATTTACTAATGAAGTTTTTTTATATATAATTGGTGAGGGTAATTCAAATTTAATAGTTAAAAAATCAATGAGAATACTTTATCGACTGGCTACTTCTTCCCATTCATGCATCCATATAAAGTCTAGCAAACTAACACCTAACTTCATTATAAAAAACACTGCTCAAATGTGAGGCCTGATTTTTGCTTCAGAAATTTACTTTTCTAATAAATATCGAAATAATCTTAAATTAAAATGTTTGCCATTATAAACCAAGCTTACCATTGGCACAACTTCATAATGGAGAAGTCTATTATGCTTTGCAGTATGCTATATGACGTCATAAATCAGTGTCTCAGGTGTTATCAACTGGATCGATGTGCCTGGCTTTAATTGGCCTTAAGGGGTTGAGTTTCATTAACACGATCCATGTATGGGTAACTTTTTGTTGTCATTATTTTATTCAATTGCTTTACAATACTGCTGAGCGTGCCCGCCTGCTGGCTGTGGGAGAGTGGGAGTCGGGCCTCTGGCTATTCCTTCCGGATCGCTACATGTCTGCGTTTGGGTGCTCCTAGCGGAGCTCCACATCGTTGTCAATGTGGTGAAGCAGTCGACCGCCTCGGTCACCATGGCTTATCCTGCAGTAGAAGCGCTGGTCGGTTAGCACGGCACGCCAGCATTAATGACATCATACGTCGGGCTCTTGTCACCGCCGGGGTGCCAGCTGTTTTAGAACCCAATGGCTTGGCACGCGACGATGGGAAGAGACCAGACGGGATGACCATAATGCCTTGGAAGGTGGGTAGGCCTTTGGTGTGGGATGCTACATGTGTCGACACCCTTGCGCCAACCTATCTTCTTAGCAGGGCGGGCTGTGCTGGGGCGGCTGCTGCCGGTGCAGAAAACCTCAAACGGCGCAAATATAACAACCTTATTGGGAGTTATATGTTTCAGCCGTTTGGGGTTGAAACATTAGGTCCATGGGGTCCGAGTGCGCATCGAGTTTTTCGAGAAATTAGTACAAAGCTCGTCGACTCTTCACGTGACCAGAGGGCTGGCCTTTTCTTTGGCCAGAGAATCAGCATTGCCATGCAACGTGGCAATGCTGCCAGCGTTCTGGGCACGTTTCCCATTGACATCGATGTGGACGAATTTTTTGATGCACAATGAGGTCTTTTACGTCTCCCCTTATGTATTTGTATATAGGTTTGTTTTTGTTTTTAGAATTTTCAATTGTAGAAATGTTAATAAAAATTCTGTTAAATTAATATAAAAAAATAAAAATAAATTGCTTTGTTGGCAGTGAAATGGGGTACATTAAAAAGTTTAAGCGAGCGACGGCACTTTGACGTCACGTTGTTTGTGTAGTCAAGAGAAAACGATTTATTATTTACAGTAATATACATTATTCAAGTTATTATCATCATTACTAGTAGCCTTAGACAAAATCATATTCTCAGCAAAGGGAATTGTCTAAATGCAAAAATGTATGGGAATGGTAGCGCATCTCAATCCTCAATGACTTCTGGCAGTTGTTATTACCGACAGGATATCACTTTGTCTAAGGCCTAAGTTCTGAAAATGCTCATGAAGGGCGAGCCACGAAGCAAAGCTAGTCCAAAATAAATCCAATACACACTCAAACACTTGAACAAAATAACTCCGAACAACTTCAAAAGTTGGAAAGTCCCAAAATCAATTAAGACGGTACCCTGACCAAAAAATCGGTTTGAGATATGAGCGTTCCTATTGGTATAGCGGCACTGGTGGCGCATGAATTACAGTAGTGAATACGCTCAGATTTTAGAATAAAATCTTTATAAAATCGAATTTTGGTCTATTGAAAAAAATAATTCTACAAAAATGTTCGTTATTAAATTGTCTATCCATTAGTGTTAGTACAAAAAATAATCAATGAACACTTTACGAGGAGATGCATAATATCAATAATTATTTCTCATTTTTATGTTTTTTTGGAAGTAGATTAGTGAAATATAAACAACATTTAAAAAAAAACTAAATCTGCCATTTTAGAATCAATATTATGTAGAAATTTAATGTATTTTTATTAATTGATATTTCTTTTTAGATAACGAGTAGATAGCTCCTAAAAACAGCACAAAAAACGGCTTGAGCGGCGATTTGCTCGGGGTACCGCCTTAAGCTGGCTAATTAAAAATTCAATGTTCCTAAACATAAGTTAATGAATCACGAATTAACCCACCTGTCTCGAATTTTAATTTAAAATGCAATGATATTTCAGAGAAAATTCGACGCCTCTGCGGTTGACGCTTTTAAACCCGTAAATGAGACGCAAAATTATTTTTGCGAGAGGAAACTTGCATGGAGACTCTAGATTAAGTTTTAAAATATGAAACACTGATAATGTTACCTACATGATTGGGAGAGGTAGGTGATTTAATTTGTAATGGAATACTTAAGTGTTGTCTTCCCAACGAACGCAGATAACAGAACAGAGTTGTTACTAACAGTTCACCATGGCTGTCTGAGCTACCGTGGATTTAATATTATAAAGAGGAAAGATTTGTATGTTTGTAACGAATAAACTTTAAAAAATTGGTCCAATTTTAAAAGTTCTTTCACCATTAGTATGCTACATTATCCCTCAGTAACATAGGTTTTATTAGTACTAGAAAAAAAAGAGATCCTTAAGAAAATAGAAATAATGCAACCCAAAGTAGCAAAATTTTGCCTACAAAATTAATTATTTGCCGTGCGCTGAGAAAACTATCAGTAGTTACATGATTAAAGTTCTCATTATTATCTACAAAAATGTTCGGAAGGAAATGTATCTTACTATCATAGATAAGTCACAATAGCAGCTTGTGTGTTCTAAAATTTAATTATATCGCCCGCCGGTAGAAAAAGAAGTTGTTGACATTCCTATCGTAGTATTATTTTTTATTCAAATAAATAGTTTCATCATCAATGGTATTTATGTGGCAATAAAAGGTCATCATCATCTGCCTAGCCTTTTCCCAATTGTTGTTGGGGTCGGCTGCCAGTCTTACCGGATTCAGCTGAGTACCAGTGTTTTACATGGATCGACTGCCTATCTGACCTCCACAACCCAGTAACTGGGTAACACCATACCCCTTGGCAAGACTGGTGTCAGATCTCAAACTTCTGACTACCCGTCACGACAAAAGGTATGAGAACAAAAATAAAATAGAATTGGTTGGTGGGTACGTAGGGTAGGTAGGAGGCCAGTTGATGGGAGCGAAGCCGCGGGGGACAGCAAGTAATGTATAAAAAGACAACTTCATATTAATTCTTCGTTGCTACAAATACAAGGTTAATACCACTTCCCTCCCCTAGATTCAAGTCTAAAAACATTATAAATATTTAAATTGTTTTGCAAAGCCAGTTTCACAGAAGACTGTTTAAATATTGTAATGATGCTTTTAGTGGCAACAATTCCTATTCTATTGCCTACGGAGGTCATTAGCATAGTGGCCCATTTAGTTCAATCAAGTTACCATTTAGTTTAAGAAGGTTCATGAACGTATTCACCAGGCATTGTGGAAAAATAACGTTATTTGCATATTTTTGCATTATTTTTGAGTAAGCCCTGCCAAAGTTATAAAAAGAAAGCTTTTTACAACATCTTAGGTGTCAGTGTGTTTGTCACAGGCAACTTTCTAACAACTAGACAGAAAATGTCCTTGTTTTGTAGTATAGGATCTTTTAACTCGTTGAGGACACCGTTAGGTAAAACAAATCTTCATCGTCTACTAGAGTTTGAAATACAAACCTGGAAAAAAGCCATTCTCTATGATCTCAAGATGACTTTAGGCAAAAAAACTACCGTCGATTCAAACCCGGCCAATGAGAACAACAAAAATGTTGACGACTCATAAAAACGAAAAAAGAAAAACAATGAAATAAGACATTTTATTTTTCTCACAAGAGAATGAAATTTCTTGCGTCTCTTAACCCTCAAGATGAAAGCAGAGGGTCCCCGAGAGCGGGTTTATGAATCTACTCGGCATTTCATTACGAAATTTCGTTCAGTTCTCGTGTCATCGATGGCTTGGAAAGGAAGTTCGGTATTGCCTACTGCTTTTATTTGTAGCCCGAGTATTTTACAAGTGATCTGATCCTTTGTGGTGATAGGTATTTTGTATAGTTTGTGTAATGGTTGTGTGTTGACTTCTGTACTTTATTCATTGTAGTTTTTATGTAAGATATGAATTGCTGGTACTCTACCTTAACATGAATTTACATTCCTAATAATATAGGGAGGTAGCTACGCTACATATAAGAAAAGTGATAGAATCTTAAGAAAACTAAAAATAATGATGATAAGTCTTGTAATTAAAAAAATAATGTTTTAATGATATTATTTACATCTGTCCATCCTTAATAATATTATGTGTATCCGTTACATTATGTATCAATCAATCAAAATTAATTTACTGTATACCAAAATATTTTTGCCAACTTAAATAAAGTGTTTTTCTCGAGAAAAGTCTGTAAAATTTGATAAATCGATAAAATATTACTGTCCCTTGAAACACTACAGATATTTACCTTCTTAAATTCCAATTTGTTTATGATTGACATCTAAATAATACTGTCACAAACAAAGATCTATTTTACGTGTTGAATGGAAGCTCGTTTTTATTTTATTTTATTTGTTATTTGACGGTACTTGTCAGGTTTCATTCAGTAGGTTTTCCTTCAGGTGAATTAAAATGAATCATGAATATGAACAACTTTTATTAAAGAAACAATCCAGAATTTGTATGTGTGTTTTCAGGTCTCACAAATAAATATGACATTGTGTAATAATAATTAAAATTGCCTGCTGAAGGGCACTTTACCAAGGCTGTTTAGAAAAAAAAACCAGGTCTCCAGAAATTAAAATTATGGAAAAAAACCTGCTATTTAAAAAGAACCAACCCTAACTGTCCCACAATTACAAACCACATTGTGGACGAGTCACAAAAGGCATTTTTGCCTCGCTTAGTAGCTCGCGGTTAATTACTACAGGGTCCATGTGAGTTTAATGAGGCCAACCACAGAAATCTTAATAATAAGGCAAGTTGCCTTATTATTAAGATTTCTGTGAGGCCAACACTAATTAGAGCTCCTACGAGGCGATATTAAGGTTTTTGAAAGATGATGAAAATATGCCTCTGCCCACCCCTTTGTAAAATCATCTAAACAAACAAATACAATAAAAAGATAAAATTATTTGTTTGTGGAGGCTATTATCTGGAAGTAGATACAATTTCGATTAGGATTTTTTGTCACTTTCAGAAAGCTAAAAATACTTTTTTCATAGAATTCTCTAAATTATTTTTGGTCTTAAGAGGCGAAATCATTTTACCCTATTTGAATCGCATGCTAGAATGAGATTAAAGTTATAAACGAGAGCATTTTATACCTACGATTGCAATTACTTGGTTCTAATGGCAGTAGGCACTGCTCGCCGGCTTGCATATAATAGCATAGATGGTTTACATACTGCCATCCAATAAAGTAAACTTACTTCCAGTTCATTTGTTTAAGAAAATTCTCTGTTTTCTTTTTTAATCTCTTGGCTCTATCCCTAATATCTCTTCGTAGGAGTTCGTCAGATAAATTATGCATCTCAATTTTTCATTAATAAAAATGTTTGGGATCTCGAAAGACAGGTTTCCTTTTTTGGAATTAAAAATATTAATAAATGTAGGTAAAGGGCGACAGATTACTGGAACAACTAGTGACCCACGGAAACCCCTCAAGTTAAAGGGTAAAATTTATAATTCCGTGATTAGACCTGTCGTACTGTATGGATCAGAATGTTGGGCTGTGAAAAAGATGGATGAAAAGAGATTGCATGTAGCAGAGAAGAGAATGTTGAGATGTATGTGCGGAGTGACGAGAATGGATAAAGTGAGAAATGAGTATATTAGAGGAAGTTTGCCAGTGACAGAAAAGTTGAAAGGAAATCGTTTGTCCTGGTATGGCCATCTGATGAGGAGGGATGAAACGCATGTTACTAAAAGAGTTATAAATATAAATGTGGATGGATGGAGCGGGAGGGGACGGCCAAAGAAGAGATGGATGGACTGCGTGAGGAGTGATATGAATGAAAAGGAAGTCAGTGATGGCGTGACGGGGAACAGGACGGTATGGAAGAAAATAACGTGTTGCGCCGACCCCAAGTAACATTGGACAAGGGCAGGAAGATGATGATGAGGTGAGTCAAATGTCTGATGCCAAACTAAAATGAAACAAATAAAAAAAAACATTGCTACAGAATAAGATTTAAGTCCATTCAATCTGGGTTTCTTTGTGCCATTTTCTTTCACCAGATACTATGTGTCCAAGAATACTTTTGCCACAACATAAACCTTTAATAAATAAACAATAACCTCGGAAAACATTAATCATTCGCCGAAGAACACGGCAGAAGCAATCTTGAGGGTCCAATCGAAGTACGGTTGCTTGTTTTCTTTGGTTTTAACCAAATTGTTTTTCGTCATGAAAATTCAATTGTGGAGATTTGTTTTATGGGAGTAGCTCTGGTTTGGGCGCAGCTCTGGTTTGGGCGCCTATGAATCGAATTGAAAAATTGTTTTCAATTTCTATCAAGTGGGGAATAGATTGCGGATTTCTGGTGTAGCTGCGGTAACAACCGATACATGAAAAAATTAAATGAAGAAGGTCATGTTGTTTGGCTGAATTGGTTTACCAATTTCGTCATTTTAAAATAGACTGGCGCGTGGTCGAACGTGTACCATGTCAACCAGTTACTGGTTTGTGGAGTTCTTTCTTGCTATATGGTATATACAGGTATTCAGGTGTATACGACAAGTGTATAAGATTAGAATTTAAGTAACCCGGAACATATGTAGATGGGAAATACTTAGCAGAAGATGGCATGGCAGTTTTCAAATTATGTCCCACAAACAATTGTACAAAAATATCGATGTGGTTTTTAAATGAAATAAAGGCCCGGACTGTCGACGGCCTTGGGTGGTGACGGTGTTGTTTTCACTTTTGTAAGACGTTATATTCAAAATCACCTAATGGTCTCTGGCTAGGTCGATAATAAGCGTCTGAGGGGTCGTATACCACTTAGACATGATCGGTAAAATTCGTTTTTCCCAAATGAACACTAAACTCCACTATGAATAGGCACAGATCTTAAGGTCAAGGACTCTTTTCTCTCTCTTACTAATAAGAATCGCAACCCTCAGTAATGAGGAATATGGGAGGTCACAATTTTCATATTAATTTGTTTGATTTTTCATGTAGACTCATAACTCATAACTAACCTTAATAAAAAAAAAAACATATCATTTCCAATTACTAAAATGTTTAAGTACGTTACAGGAGGCTTTGACAGGCGACCGGAAGTATTAAACTGGCGAGTGTTTGTACTAACTAAAGTACCAACTAATTGGCTAGCGAAAGTTTGATTAAATAAATAAATTAAATATTCGTTGATTTAATAACGAAGTTATTTTTGCGGCAGTGATTTTGTTACCCAAACATATTTGTCTCGAAGTTATGAATTTTGGAGTTATTACTTTTGGATGTAGCGACGGATATTAATAGTAACTTGGGTGCATAGGCCGAAATGAGTAAAGCAAGTTTTTGTATTACTTTATGATGAATCGTAACCTGTTTTGTTCTAAGCACAATATATCTCATCCCAACATAGCAGATAGCCTAGTCGGTCATAAGAATGACTAATTAGGCTACCGATTAATGAATGATGTATGGAAGACCATACAAACGTAGTATGGCGATTACTCTAAAAATAAAAAAATACATCTATTTGTCTCATTATTATCTATCTATCTAGTTCTGAAGGGAAACAGAAAAATTAAAAAAAAACGTTTATTTGAAAATTATGAGCGTCGAGAGTTCAATATTTCAACACTAATTTTAACGCATCTTTGGGCGGAAATAAATATCATAAGAAAAAGGAAAATTGCAGAACAGTCACCATACAGGGATATATTAGTAGTTCAATAAAAAACTTGTTTGCAAAAAATACTACCGACTTCCAAGTAAAAAACTACAAAGTGAAAAATAACTTTATTTTTGGAAGTCGGTGTCTTTCGTAGATACCAATTATTTGCGATATGGACACCGACTTCCAAAAATAAAGTCGGTAGTATTTTTTTTGCAAAAAAGTTTTTTATTTTTCCCTTTTTATTTTTACCTACCTAATAGGCAAGTTGTTTAGTAAGTAACTATTACGTCAGAACAGATTACCCGAAAAACATGAAACTTGAACATAACCGGTGAAATAAGAGTTTTGCGTACCCCTTTCAGTATACTGGCGTGATGTTATGTTATGAAATGGTATAAACAATAAACCCACATGCGATTGGAGCAATCCCGAATGATTTGCCGTCATTTATTGAAGAGTTCTGTTGTATATCTCCGAAGTTCTTCATCAGATCTTTAACAAATTAAAATGGGATAAATAAGTCGAACATAGAACCTCCTCCTTTTTGGTAAGTCGGTTAAAAATGCAAATAATTTTATTTTGCAAAAGTGTGTATTCGTACGCGCACTAGCTTCTTACTGCTCATCACAGCGTCTATCCATTTTGCACGTGTTGTCTGATGAGATAGCATGGCACCGACTAAGGCACCCTTAACAAAGAGTTTTAAAATGGGAAGGAGTATGTGAAGGACATAGCAGTTGGCGTTCTATAGTCCGAAGTAAAAAGTTTGAGTTCATGTTAGGTTATGTATGTATTTTCTGGAGCTAAGAGTTTTTACACCTTCGCACACATAACCCATGTAACTATGTCCTACGTCATACTGCTATACAACGTCAAGTTATACGCCCAACATGGTAATATAATACAGATCCATGCACTACACTAATTGCTCTAAAGATTGCATCACTTAGAAAGCCTTAAAGACGCGCTTAAACGATTGACGTCACCTCTATATGGAAATAAACTCAGATCGTATTGCTTTTCTCTTAAATATGAATAATTTTAATATGAGAGAATAACAGGATAGCTGACCGTGAGGTCAGCTATCCTTTCATTTCCTGTCAGGTAGTGATACCTTGTGGGACAAAAGCTAGGAAAATATGCAAAATGGGAGGGCTACGCCATTTGCATTGAAATGTTTCTAATAGTATCCAGATGCCCATCATCATCATTCCACAGCAGTCCACTGCTGGACATAGGCCTCTCCAATTGCAAGCCATTTGCTTCGATTTTCGGCAAGTCTCATCGAGCTACTATCAACCACCCTACGAAAATCGTCGCTGGTACTGGTAAACATAAGGTAGGGCGCCCTCAGGCACCTAGCCTGTCGTTCTCTGCTGGATAACCTCGTTCCAGATTCGATCCCTCAGTGAGTCTCCAAATATATCCCTCTGCATAGCTCACTGAGCGATCTAGAGCTGACGGACCAGCCGTAACGTGAGTCTCCACGTCTTGGCCCGTACCTAAGTACCCAATTGGTTTCAAATAATTGTCCACAGATAGACTACATTTCATTGGATTTAGGGTGTCCCTACAGTAGTGTAGCAACGGTTAGATAATTAAAATTAAGCACATTTTATTCGCACTCGGTCTTGTTACAGTACCAACATATTTATAAAAATTCATAGCAAGAACATGTAGGATTTTGTAACGCATTTTCCTACCCTTGAAGAAAGGGTAGGAAACGACATAATAAACAAAAATAGCCACCAAAAATAACTCCTGTAACGAACATCAGCTCACCACGGACAAAATGAGCCTCATAATTTAATATTTAAGTATTTCATACCATAGAGCACTTAAACACCTGAGCGGTCACTTCTAAAGACGTTGTCATAACTTTTAATACAAACCAAGCGGTTCAGTGAGTGTCACCGTTTGCTCATAGAAGTAACAACCCGTGACAACACTGACTAAAGACATGCTTGCCACCACCTGCCTACGAAGGATCTTGGATTTCTTGGATAACAAAATAAAGTATATAATAAATAAATAAATAACCTCGAGCCAACTACTGATTACTGGTAAGGTCGGTGGCAGGAGACCGAGAGCACGCAGCGCAATCAGATGGTCTGACCAAATTCGCTCAAAGCTGAAAAACAAACTGCACGATGCACTCCACTACCCCAAGCAAAGACAGACAGATGTAGGAACATTATAAATGAAGAGCATTTTTTATTTTTATTTTGGACTCCTACCACTGTTGTGTTCTTTTTAACCCAAAGGTTGACTGGTAGAGAATGCCTTGCTGCATTAAGTCCGCCTATGTATCACCATTGTACATGAAGTTTAAATAAATAAATAAGAGTTGATCTCCCGTCGGGAGAATCACGACCCTCAGTAATGAGGAACGCGACGCGAAGAGGAAGGCGTTAATGACTATGGCTTTAGCAGCTTAAACTTGGTTTTAGTGCAATCCTGTCCAAAATGTTATTAGTAATGGGTTCTCTAGTCTTTGCCAATGCGTCATTCTGTACTCTGTGTTTCGCACCCATATTTTTAAAGCCACATAAAGGCCTTTAAAAACACCACATGGTTCGCTTGGAATCATGTTTATACAGCATGTCCCTCGTGAGACAATGGCTTTGAAAATATTCTGAATAAGTGATGGAGGGGAGTGTTGTCATCTGTGTATGTAAAACCTGTTATGTAGTCCCTGAAGGTGAAACAAAGGTATGCTATTGTAAAGTTGCGTTTCGTCATAGTAGATGTAAACGATTTACAAGGAGAATACCTACTGCATGTTTCAATGAAGGGCGGAACCTTAAATAATGTTGAATGTAACTGTTATCTTTTTAATTAGGTATTCTGAACTCTGCCTTAGGGATAGTACTCCGTCTATGAATGCATTATAACGCTTCTGATTGTTGAAAGTCACAATGACAAGCTAGTTGTACCTATTTATATCCTGACTAGCCACTTCCCAGTTCAGTGGAAGGCCACTTACCGGGAAGTGGCTAGTGGCCGGAAGTACTGAGAGATTTTAATAATGTCGAAAGCATTATGCACTAGGAACACCTACCAAATCAATGTATTACAGCTCTAGCACGTTGTAATGAGGTTGTAATGAACCTATCCTAATTTTGGCGAAGAACTTTAAATATTCACATATTCAATAAAAAAAACCATACCATAATACAATATCCAAATACCGTCATGTGCGATATCTATTTTTAATATGCGTATCAAACAAACGTTTCCAAGAACAGAAGCGGTATAAGTGGACGTTCTGTTCTAGGAAACTTCGTTTGCTCGAACACAAACATTTTGTGATAACTTGAACAACACTGAAATGTCAAACACAACGACGGATATTATATTGAACCAAAAGTAATTGAAGTATAAATCGTTTCTTTGAAAGATGTCTTTCTATAAAACCAAACAAAAGAATAGGTTCTGTTTGAATTTAGACAAACTTCTTATATTTTTTTAAACCGACTAAACGAAAACACAGATTATGTAATACTAGCATAACGAAACTCATCGTACTAAAAGTCTACGCTACGCTTCTTCACCCTATATTTTTTTTAATTTTGATTATCGAAATAATATAATTATTGGACTGAATTGAATAGGACAACACTGTCGTCATCATTACACACGAATGCCACGCTGTGCCACTCCATTCCAAAATTATCAGTGCAAAAATAACTCTGTTGATTTGTCTGTTTATTACCTTTTCCCGTATACTCGGCTCAGACTATGTCCTGAATTAAGATATAGGGAACATTTACCACAGGAGTATGTTACCTTGTAATCATTTTCATACGGAAGAATCTGCTGGCAGAAGCTTATACCTACGCTATAATTTAGTGACCTTTAATTCTGAAGTATCATGCACTCTTGCACAGCTGTTCACACCTTTCAAAACATTTTTACAGGCCATTACAGACATAAATTAATTACCGAATCGTTTCAGTACTCTGCGGGTGCACCATCTACGTCACTATGACACTATGCCGTCGTGCAACCTCTGCAGACTAATTAAGTGTAAAACTTTTAATAACTATAGCATAATGACTGCTCGTTACGGGATAGTTAATAGGTTTTATGACTTGAATGCATAAGTATAATGATGCTACGAGGAGGGATGTTAACGCTATTTTGCTAGGGACGCTTTGGTATTATATTCTTGTATACGCCACGGTTAAAGATTAGCCAGCCAGCAGGTTGGTGGCATCAGCTTGACTGACTTTTTACGCCACAGCGAGCAATCTTTATTAGGTACTTACTGTCACTCGTGGAGCCTTCACGTTGCACCTTTAAGTGCTTTGATGTTGGTTTTCCTTAATTACTACCTGATAAAGAATGTTTCAAACTGTTTTTGTTTGGAGTGATTATATTAGCTGCTAGAGTTTAAATCAATAACAATTTAAATCAATCTACCGTTGAATGGAAAAGAAGAAGCTTAGGTCAAATAAATAATTTATTTTGCCTAAATGCAAGGCAACTACTTCTAAACCAATACCAACCCAATTAATACAAAAGGCAGATGCATTTCAAGATTTTTAGTATTAGGTTAGGATCGTTTATTTCTAATTAAAAACAAGTCACACAGAGATGTTTGTTCGTATAGTTCTTGACAGTTAATTATAGAACCAGCATATTTGCAGTGCTACTATGCAATAGTGCAAGCAATTTAACCTTTCAACCACGAAACATGACTGGTGACTGATTCAAGGCAACATGAAATACCTAGAACTCAACGAGTTGTGTGTTGTATTCATAAAGCACTGTGAAGTCAGGTGAGGTATCACTATCAGGGTACCACCCAATGTGCAGCGGATTGTTCAGTTGTATTAACTTACATGCAACGGTTGTTCGGCTAGATCGCGATGATAGCGATTTGAATATTTTAAAATAATGTAGTTTTTATATGATTTTAATTAAGCATGATTTTATGTCGGTTTATGAAGCTTTCGTTGTATGATAGTCGAGAAATTTGCGTTCAAAAAGCAATGGGTATAGAAATATAAGGTTGGCCTTAGTATCCAGGATCCCGATTTTGGGATTGTTAGGAGTTGGGTTTTTATAGGGTTTGGTTTTCCCTTTCAAATAATAATTCACAAAATGAAGGAGTAGCTATTTTCATTAAAAAAGGCATAAATATATGTGTACAGGAACCGGTCATAATAGATTGTAATAGTCTACTAATAACCCTCGATAAAAACACTGCAGTTCTCGCTCTATACCGATCACACAGTGTTAGGAATGTTGACATGTTTTTGGAGAGCTTGAATGGTTTGCTGGTTGAGGTTGCTCCTAAACATAAAAACTTTATTCTGACTGGTGATGTAAATATTGATATTGCTGATAACACACTCGACACACGAAAAGACCGTTACTTAAACCTTGTGGCATCACATGGTATGCTACCAGCCTACCAATCTCCCACGCGTGTAAATTCCTGCATTGACCATGTCATACTCAAATCCGAATTTCCAGCATCATGTTTGATTGCAGAAACATCTCTCACTGATCACTATAGTGTAAATATTTCGGTCAATGTATCAATCCCAGCTAAACAGTTCCGCAAAACCATCAAGCGTGTAGACTATACTGCTCTTGACTCGGCTATACCCAAAATAGATTTTCAGACCCTCTATTTAATTACAAAAGTTAATGAAGTTGTTGGAAACTTCACTGGGTCTCTTAATGCTGCTATTGAATCTTGTACAAAAACAATTACCATATCAAGACGTAAACGTTTACTAAAGCCATGGATCACTCCAGGTCTCTTGAGATGCGTAAGGAATAGAGATAGCCTTCATCTTAAATCAAAAAAATGTCCTGATAACGCAACTCTTAAATTAACCTACACAAGGTACAGGCATTTTTGTTATGAATTGCTGCACAAGTTAAAACGGGAATATGAAAGGAATGAATTTGCTAAGGCAGGTAACAATTCTAAAAAAATTTGGGACGTTGTTAAAACTGTAACTAATACTAGACGGCAGAGTGAGATTGCTTCTGAATTAATATTTCCTAACAATCCTCAACTCGCCGTTGATAATATAAATGAATTATTTGCAAATGTAGGAAAATCACTGGCAGAAAAGCAGCTACCCCAAGGACCAAGGTCTGACCCTTTACCACCTATTCATCCTACCTGCATTAACTCTTTTGTTCTACTGCCAACCGACGAAAGTGAGATTAATAACATCATTCTTAATCTAAAACCTAGCTCCACTGCTGGAAACGATAACATAACATCAAATTTCCTTTCACGTTATCGATCCTTATTGGTTTCCCCTTTGACCTATATTTGCAATTTAGTGCTCTCTTCTGGATCCTTCCCACAAGCTTTTAAAACTGCCCAAATATTACCTATATTCAAGTCTGGTGACAGGGACTGTGTCAATAATTATAGACCCATCTCAATATTGCCTACTGTTTCTAAAATTCTCGAGAAAATTATTAATAGGAGACTAATTGATTATTTGGAGAAAAACAAGCTTCTATCTAGTGCTCAATTCGGTTTCAGACCCAACAAAGCTACTAGTGATGCAGTTCATGAAGTTATTGATTATGTAGTAGATAATATTGATAATAAAAATAAAGTTCTGGCTATATTTCTCGATCTAGCTTAGGCATTTGACACAGTCTCTGTACCTAGACTGTTGCATAAGATGGAGAGGATGGGGATCAGAGGTCTCCCACATCAATTATTCACGGATTACCCCAGTAATCGTTTTCAGTGTGTTAGGGTGGCCGACTGGGTAAGTGACAAGCTTCCCGTAACTTACGGAGTGCCGCAAGGTAGTGTCCTTGGACCTACCTTATTTCTGATCTACATTAATGACCTCTGTGAACTTGAACTCCAAAATGGGAAAATTATAACTTTCGCGGATGACACTGCCCTTGTTTTAGGGACACGTCGTGGTTCAAAACTTTTCAACATGCTCAATGTGGTTTCGATGTTGTTAATGACTGGCTTAGGTGTAATCTTTTAACGTTAAATATCGAAAAAACCAAGTTTGTAAAGTTCTCACTCCGTAATGAATCACATAACTCTCAAAATTCACATAAAATTATTGCTCACTCTCGGATATGTCATAAAATTATAAGTTGCAATTGTCCTTCGCTTGAACAAACTAAATTAATAAAGTACCTTGGAGTCGTGATCGACGAGAGACTTAATTTTGCCCCTCACGTAGACCTTGTTTCTTCTAGGGTTCGTAAATTAATACATATATTTAAAAGCTCAGACATACTGCTAGCCCGAAGGTATTGAATACGATTTATTCTGCTCTATGCCTGTCACTGTTGGTGTATTGTATAACTAGTTGGGGAGGTGCGTGTAAGACAGTCTTAATCAAAGTCGACCGTGCTCAAAGAGCACTCCTTAAAGTAAGTCTGTTTTTACCATTCTTTCATCCCACAACTAGCCTTTATCAAACCTGTAAGGTACTGACGGTGAGGCAGCTTTTTATTCTACAAACAGTCCTTAGAATGCATAGTTCATTAAAGTATAACCCCTTAGCATTTCTACACAAGCGCAGAAAATATACAGTTGGTGTGTCTAGAGCGTGCCGCACTAACTTTGCTCAAAGATTCTTCCCTTTTCTTGGTGCCCATCTTTACAACAAAATTAATCTTGTTCTTAATACGTATTCTCTTACCAAACACAAATGTAAAACAACCGTTATAAACTGGCTCATTGACCTTGACTATGCTAATACCGAAGAGTTACTACTTGTCCAGAAATAACTAAATCGTTACGTTACTCAATGTACACTACACTACTCTTCACTACACTACACTTCACAACACTCCTACATCTTACACAATACAACACTATTCATATATCTCAAACATCGTCAAGCTGTAAACTCACGCAATAATTAGTTATTGTATTTCTGTTTTTATTTTTCTCTTTTTCAGTACTGATATTGTCTTAGTTGCTCCTTATCTTACTAAGAGTCCTTGTTATGTTCATTGGAAGAGCACTGATTGCCAAGATACAGGTTTTTACCTAGTTTGGCAATCAGGAGTTAATTTTGGTTGGAAGCCTCTTAGGCTCTTATATGTTATGTTTTTAGTATTGAAACTGTAGTAGGCTAAGTTCTGATTTTGTCCAATAAACGTTATTATTATTATATTAATACCCCTCATAACCCTAACTAAAGCTTTGTTTCTTTTTGTTTGTGTGTAACATGCAATGGACCGTCATAATGCGTATACATGTTCGCTTTTTTAAGTTTTATTTTGTTGATTTTTAATAATTTATTGTTGTTTTATAATTATTTATTGTTTTTTTTTTTTTTTTAATTCAACACCATTTTAGAAAAACAAAACTAAAAAAATATTATTTGTACGATCATGAAACTAAACATTGTCCGCCAATTTGTGGGTCATCACCATGAATTAAATTTATCACATGACACGTCACATCAGGTGCGTCCTGATATGACGTGTCATTCATTCCGTTCTTCTTGTTTTTTACATTTACATCATTTATTACACTTCATGGTTAAAATAAACCGAATCTGTTCCAAAACCGAATCAGGGCACCCCGACTACACGAAGTCTTTTGGCTACTACCCCTAGAGTGAATATAAAATCAGAGGCGCGAAGGGAGAGCAACCCCCGATCGCTGTGACAAAGCGTGAGTCGTAGCGGCTGAGGCTGGGTGCCAGAGGCGACCATCAAGACGAAGCTGCAGCGGTGAGCATAGGTGCCTATGATTTTTTACGTAAGGGCGAAGGGGTTGCACTGCCGCAACGCCGGCTGTTCATTGCGTTGTTTTTGTCTACATAAACTCAAAACTTAAATTGAAAACTATTTATTTGCTAGATTTAGGGGGTGCCTTATAATTTTTTACCCAGGAAACATCCCTATTGTCTCACCGCTACCCGCTCGCACTCCTACCATCCCCAACTCCGCCACCTACCAATGTGAGTGACATCTAATCTTGGAATGTCGATGTGCGAAGCCTACGAAGGCGACTGTTTACTTTACTGCAGCCTGTCTGAGTGTCAGCACCAGCGACTCTGATACGCTTTGACATAACATACTTAGGGTGAAGAACGGTATTGTGTCCGATGGTTGTTTATACTACGGTGGACAAAAAATCGGACCGCCGCCGCCGATCTATTTTGTGTGGACCGTAAGTAAACAGCACAATATAATTTACTGGTGTTACTTGAGTACGTCATAGTAATTGAGAATGTCGTTGAAATTCCACCAAGCAAAAATTACTCTCGGTGTCCTGATGGCGAATGAAGCAATGAAGCTGCGAATGTTTTCGGGAGAAATAAAGTGACTCTACAAAGCCAGTTTTATACATTGAGGTAATAATGTACTGTACGTAGTACATATTATCTCAATGGTTTTATTACACAAAAATAGAATAAGAAAGAAGAGAAGAAGTTTCCTGTCAAGAGTTTAGGCCAAAAGTGTATCCTTTCGTTTGATTTCTTCATTGATAATGTATCTATATTTAAATTATTTAAGACTAAGGAGCAAATGCAACTACCCACCCGCCCTGGGTGGGTAGTTGCATTTAAACCTTACGCACCATGACGGACATATTATTTTTAAGAAATAGGCCCCAGATGAAAGTAATTGGTGACCCCTGAATTAGTGGTTTATATTAACAAACTATAGATTGGCCTAGAACTATAGATTGGTCTAATGGTCGCAATCACTACTGCTGAGCCCGAGGTCCTGTATTCCGTTGCCGGATCGGGCTAAATATTATTGGACATCCAGGCCATCTGGAATTTAGCAGCTCGGAACCTAGGCTTATGGCCGGTTGGTTGCAATAAGCTTGCTGCTGTGTGCGAGCCAATTACATTTGAATAAAACATAACCGGTGAAAAATGGGTGTACCATAAGTACCTCCTGCCTAGCCGTTCCGGGAATACTAGCGTGATGATATGTGTGTTATGTTGGCCTAGTTTTTTTATCTCAATCTAAAATGCAATTGTGATCTTTTTGCCTGTCTACATCTTTTTAGGACCTAGGACACAATTGCTCGAGCTTGTGCAAAGAAGGGTGCGGAAAAACGAATTTTAGATATGGTCTTACAAACAGAGCATCTTTTTTATAATATAACTAGCTTCTGCCAACGGCTTCGGTCGCGTGAAAGGTATTTTATCATCCCAAGGGAAAATTATACAAGGATGAAAAGTATTATAATATTTTTCAACCAGCTTAAATTGCGTTTTACCGAAAACTACAGTTGGTCAATTTCATGGTTACTCACCTATTATAAACTTATAATTAACCTTACACATTTTATAAACTGTGACGCTTGTTAAATAAACTATTATGACATTATAATAGTAGTTTATGCAATGGTCATATAATAGGGGTTATTAAAACACTCGCGTGATATTATTATCACATGAGGTTAAGCCGAATGTGACAATAATATCACAATACTATCACTTTAGCTACGGATGAACATACGTAAAGCTACCCTACCTTTTGGCTTCACCGTAGTCGGATAAAAAATGTAATGTTCGATTTAAAGGCATCTCCAATTTTTTTCATTAGAATTCCGCTAAAAACTTGGTGAGGCATATACGAATGCGGAAGAAGCGTTTTTTGTGGTATTGCCGAATTTGCGTAGAAGGATGCGAGGGTCCTTTACAACCCTACGTAGTATGTACTTATGTTCACACATCCAGCATGTTTGCTGACCCCATTCTAGTTTTATGCTTACATTATTCTGTTTGGTTTAAATTATTATTAAGATGACGGGGTTTGTTATCTTGATTTGAGGTTCCCTTAAGTGTACAGGGAAATTAGTGAGGGTTATAAAGTAAATATGTATTTCTTGAAATTAAATTATGATCAACTAAAGTTGGCTTTAAGTTTAATTTAACTATATTCATGATAAATAAAATAGGTCCTAACCTATTTTCGTACATATCTACACACCCTAAAAGAAACAACAACCTTAACAATAGAAAAAAATAAGCCACAGTCGTTCGATAATTAATTTTTGTTATTTCCAAAGCACTTGTTAAATTTTAGCTTTAAATTAATTCAACAAGGGGTAAACCTTAATTAATCCCGCGGGCTTAGTAAAGCATTAACATCAATTTTGAGCCCCATAAGTACAGACTTAAAATGGACCCAGAAATTAAAAAGTAGAAGCATAAAACCACAATCAAAAGATAAAAAATATTCATCTTTGATTCTTCTCAGCGTTCTAAATCTTTAATTATCAATCCCCGAAGGAAACATCTTTACAATAAGACAATGAAATAAAACCCGAATAAAATCTTACTCACCGAGACAATGGAGTCGTCGACTATCGAAGGTTTTAGAGAATGCGAAATGAGGGAATGGGGCAAAATGAAAATTTTCTTCAGGTGTTGGGGCCCGATATCAAAATTCATTCATGGACACTTTGAGCGAACCGGCCTGAATTTCAAAATGAGATCCACCCGGTAGCTTACCTACGTGAAATCCGGTTACTTACACCAATTTAAAATTGTAAAACAGAGGCGTAGGATCTAAAATATGTACATTTTAGGGGTTGAATATGGTTTTTTGATATTCAACATGTCTGTTTTTTGTTTTGTTTCTCATATTTGCTTCATTAAAACTAGGCATGATGTAGCCATGATAAAGCCTATAAAAAAAAAATTAGAAATCCGATGATTGACGAAGCACGAATTTTGCCGAAAGACACTAAGAAAATAGTTGTACTGTACATAAACTCATATTTTTCAATGTAACAGCCGATACAGAAAGTATACTAATAACTTGTACTATGTAGTTACTTTCTTGCCCCCGACGGAAAAAGAGGGGTGTTATTAGTTTGACGTGAGTAGGTAGGTACCTGTGTATATGTCTGTAGTATCATAGTTCCTAAACGTACGAACCGATTTTGATTCTTTATCGAAAGTGTTCGTAGCTATGTTTGATGAAAATCGGTTGAGCCTATGTGGCGGGAGATTTTTTTTTTTTTAAATTTTACCTGTTCATAGGTATTCTTTGTGACTGCCCCGTAGTATTTATAAATTAGTTGTTTTGATGTTTATAAGCCAGAATAAGCTGAAAATAAAATAATTGTTAGTATTGAAAAATGAACAGAAACATTATTTTACAATTTCATTGTCTGTTATAAATATTTTCTCCGTAGAAAACAGAAACTTTTAGTGGAATTCTTTATGTCACTAGTAACTCAAGGGCTGGCTACTTTTTAGAGCTGAGCAACCCCTCATTCATATAAGAGTAACCATGAAATTGACCAACTGTAGTTTTCGGTAAAACGCAATTTAAGCTGGTTGAAAAATATTACGTTAATTTTTCGGCATTTTCAGTATTTTATTCGGTCGTCTCTTTATTTGTATTCGCATATAAGTTAACGGAAAATTAGTATGAAAAGCAGTAAATTTCATATACTGCGGATTTTTTTAAATTTGCCACGGGCGAATCCGGGTCGCTAGTGAGAAATAAAATAAGTAATTTATAAAAGTCTAATAATAGATAGATTTTGCTTAATATTGTTAAATCGATTAAATGTTGTTTAGTCGTTTTTTTTTTGACTCGTCTATATCCGCTCAGATGGCCTCCGTCACATCCCTAGGAACTAGGACACTATATTATTAAGGTTTCTAGTCACGTAAGCGCACTTGGCTTTTTGCGAGCAAAGTGGACCCCTACCATAACCGTCAGCTGGAGCGATTGGATGAAAGACAATTTATGAAGGAAACTGATGAAAATTATGAAGTTTTCAATGGTTTTCTGGTAAACGATTGGATGATTAAACAAGAGCAATCTAAAAGAGCGACAAAGCATTCTGAGCGACTTGAAAGTGGCTACACTTTATTAAATTTGTTGCTAAATCTTAGGACCATTGATTTGTTTGGTAGTTACCGCTACCAGTTTACTGATCCCACAATTGAGACTAAATCAAGCTTTTATAAAACCATGTATTACACTCACCCAAAGCTGTTTTGAAAGTATAATTTTACGATCCGACTTATACAATCCACTCTATCAATACAAAGAAATAAACAAACACTTATAACGTTATGAAATATTATAAGCAAGATGACTGATCGCCACTGCTCTCAAAACGGTGAAGGAAAACATCGTGAGGAAACCGGCATGTCCCAGAACCAAAAATTCGATGACATCCACCAACCCGCACTGTGCCCCCGTGGTGGATAACGGTCCAGTCCCTCTCACAAAGAGGCTGATGATGATGATGACTGATAATCCACAATAAAATTTGTCTGTAACAGTTGAAGAAAAGCTCAAAGTTTCCCTCATCACACGATTCATAAAACCAAGAAAGCCCTTACTTCAAAACTTAGTTAACAACTATGACAGTAGTATATAATTGGGGCATCTGGATCACATGAGATCCAGACACCCCAATTATATCTATTCAAATAGATAAAAATGTCTATTCGAATAGAAGAAATATTGTTTTTTGAAAAGATGGTCTATTCTAATATACTGTTTAATTTATCGGAACATATCTATTCAAATAGATGAAATTTTATATTTTTCGTTTTGAATAGATTGTATAATCTAAATGGACTCCCTATTGAAATTACATTGTTCTATTCAAATAGGTTAATGTTTATTGAATAGTTCTTCTTCTTCTTGTTGATTTGAAATGATGGAGGACTATCAGATATTATTAGATTTTAATTAGCTATTCAAACTGGTGGAATCCTGTCTAGATGCCGCCAATTCACATTGTTCGCGCTAACTTGTCGTCAAAGATGTGTTAAATTATTAGATAATTTTATGAGCTATACTCACTAGAACATTGTGTTAATTCATCATGGTAATAATAGAGGTCCTGACTTGGAAAATCGAAAAAAAAAATATCATCAATTTATTACAAATACCTTTATTCACAATCCATAGTTTTAAACAAGTAATTTTTTTAAAGCACATACGTTTCTCCTATGTTTATCTATTTAGATTATATGTAGAACAGTTATTCATTGAAGAGGGAATTTCATCTTCTGGCAGCATCTGATAGCATAGAATAACTTCTGAATCAGGAAACACTATATCGCGCACTATATTTCTTGTTACTAATTTAATGACAGGCGGAGTATTTGATGACCTTTCAGCCGATTTTTCAGGACTAGGATGTTTGTTGCCAACTCGAACAAATGTAAGTAGCTCATTGTGATCACTCTTGATTGTGAGATATCGCGTATTTTCAAAGGTGGATTTTACTGAGTTTTGCTCTTTTTTGTTTGTACTGTCCTGAAGTTTTGATGAACTGGTGTTCATTGGTTTTTGGTCAGTCATGTCTTGACTTAATAGAATCTCGCCACTGGCATTCTTGAAAATAAGTTTAGATATGCCTTCACAAGTATATTTCACTGAATCTTGCATTGTAGCTAATATAATTTATTTTTAAATTGTTTAATTCAGTTTACAATTCAACCTATTAACTTCAATTGTAGGAGCCGAATGTCTCATAAAATGTCTGTAAGTAAATTTATAGTTACTTGTGACTCCTTTACTAATAACATTTAGCAGCTTATTCAGCAGACAATCAATCTATGCTCCTCCACTTTAGTTTTTTATATTCTTGTTTCTTTAAAAAATAGACGCTTTGATTGTTCAACATAATATGTTCCTTTTACAGCATTTAAATAAAAGCAATCAGGAAAATATATAGCATGTTGCATCCAAGGATCATCGTAATACTCCCAATCTTCGATAACACCTCCACACGAAAAACACATAACTTTATCGGTTAAACCATTTCCACAGTAAAAAAAACCTGCATCAGCCATCTCCATCACCAATCTTCGTTTTGAATCTACTGTAGCCCAATAATGTCTGAATGAACATAATCGAATTTTGTATTGATTATATATTTCATATCGCGGGCTGGAATAATGTTGAATCATTTTATGAGTCTTGATACGGGTATGTATGAAAACATAATGAAGTATTGTATTCGGTGCTGTCAATTTATCAAGATGTGCTCCATATGAGTCAGGACTTACCTTTACGTTTTTTTGTTTCTTTAGATTATTTTAACACAGTTCGATGTGGTATTCTGTACTTAATTTATTTGTTATAAAATAAAACAAGAAAACATTTATTCAAAAACCTTTATTCTCAATATATTGTTATGATATAAACAGCTATACTAATTACTTGCTAACTTATATTTTTTCAAAGCAGTCCTTATCATCTAAATTACTGTTAAAATACTTGTATTATCAACCCACTTTTTTAAACAAGTAACATTTTTTAAAGCACATACATTCGAATGATACACACAGCTTAATATATTACTAGACATTCCATAATCATCAAATAATTTCTGTAAACTTGGACAGTTTTTATCTTCTAAATTATATATTTTGTCATGTTTTACAATGTTTTTTAACCACAACACTTTTTCACATCCTTTAACGTAAATGTTTTTATCTTCCAGATAAGGTACAATATATCGGTGCAAGTTTAAGAATGGTATAAAACCCTCTTTCCAGAAAATGTTTCGGTTTCGCTCTATCCAACTTACTTGTAATCTTTCTTTCTTTGTAAGTTTGTAAAATGGGAATGGTGGTTTGATTAATAAAACCATAACTTGATTTCCACATACTATTGCTATTTCTTTTACGATAAACTCGTTACTTTCCGTCTTAAACCCTTGCACATCAACTATAGCGTTCATAATAATTTCTTTACAATACCACTTAAGGGTTTATATTCGAATAGACGGTCGTTGATGATTAGACAATAGGCAGATGTATTTTCTGGTATATCTTCAGAACTTTCTATTTCCAGTCTCACATCTATAGCCCCAGTTTTCAAGGCTTCGTTCTGTCTTGAGCAATCAATTACAAATAAAGGAGCCTTTTCTTTAAATTCGTCTAAACCAAGCATTGGTTCAGACCGAGTGTTATAATAAGACTGACGAAATTTGATGAACATTTCATATAATATATAATACTTATCATCTGAAAATTTCGCATTCACCGATTCGTATGGATAATATTGGGAATTTAAAAAAAGAGTAACATTAGTTAATTTACAATTGTCAAATATTGAGCAGTCTTTACTTTTCATATTTTTTCTATTTGTCTGCAAACCAAAGATCACATACCTTGGTTTTTCGAGTTGTGAAGCAGTTTTAACAACCCATGTATGTTTTGTAGTTCTAGGTAATAAAGGGTATTCGTACAAGTCCCAATTTCTAAAAGCTATTTGAATAGGACGATCCTTTTCTAGATGTTTTAGTAAAGTTAATCTTTCCCGATCTGAAACTTTTATATGAGGCATACGCCATTGCAGTCTCTCTATATTTACTTCAATAGTGTCATTATTATCAAGTGTAACACTATTAAGATTTGAACTGCTTCTTTTAATTATAAGTTCATGTTTACAGTTAATGATAATTTTATTATAATCTTCCGCAAATCCTAAAACTTTATTCAGAGGTATAAGGGCACTAAAAATACCATCATTATCTTTAATCCCTTTCAAATTCCAACCCCAAATGGCGGCAGCCTTACTTTCTCCCTCGCTCATTGAAACATATGATTTTAGAGTTGTAGAAATACCTGCATTTTTTATTCGGTCAATCTCTACACCATTAATTTCATATCGAATGTCTTGAAATAGAAATGATATATGATTATTGGTAAAATTAACAGCCTTTCGTGTTAGTTTTCCTGCCCCATCTTTCGAAACCGTGGTGGCTCGACCTTCAACGTAAATGTAGCTGGCTGAAGGTAATACGTACAAATCTTGTTGATTTATGGGTATACGTATTTCATCATTTTCATTAAAACAGTTGCTATATGGATTATAAGTATGATTTTCATAACTCACTATAGAGTTGTCGAATTGTGGTAAATCATTCACTTGAAGAATACTCATAATTTAAATCCCAAAGCTCGAAGAAATAATCTATTACCTTTAGTTATTTTTTTTATTGTTCGTATAATATGTCTTCGTCTTTTGATGGTGCGAGAAGGAGTAAAACTATTAACTTTGGCAGTTGTTTTTATATTGTAAACTATCATATTTTTATTTTATTTTCACTCTATTCTAATTGACATTCATCTCTTGTGGCAGACAATGTCAATGTGTTGTCTTATGTAGCAACACCTAACATTTAAACCATGTGTAAGTACCTAATGAGTTGATAATACCATTATTTTTTCCAAAACTCTTTAAGAAATTTAATGCATAAATGTCCACAATTGAATAAGTTATTATTTTGAAAATTATTGTAATTATAATTAATATTGTTAGAACCTACATATCGAACAAATTCAATTGGAGGTTTCAAGTTGCCGTAACTGTCAAAGTACTCAACATATTCATTTATAATTACATAGGCTACCCAATGTGTACCAGAATTTTTTGAATTATCTAAATTTATGATTCCACACTCTTTAGAAAACGGAGAATTCGGTAAGGTATCTCTCATATACACTCCGCGAAAATAGGGAATGTTTTTGGTAAAATGTAAGATATCTATATTGGTAAGAGCACGATTAGGTAGCCTATGATTTAGTTTTTTTTCTTTGAATTTGTATATATCCCGAGTCCATCCTTGTAACGGTTAAGCTGCAGTCCGTTGCCAATATGTACACCTTCCACATTCTTACTATGTCTTTTCATTTCTTCTAAACGCTTTTTTGCAGCTATATATTCATTTATGGTTTTGACGATTCCAGCAATTCCACTTGCAATACTGCCAGCAGCGGACAAACCAGCAAATATTGGTATTAAAGGTAGAACCCCTCCAGTCTTAGGAATCGGTATTATACGTGGAATCGTGGTAGATGAATCGCGATTCAATTCTCTAGCAGCAGCGTAGGCCAATTCTATTAGTTTTTTCCTAAACTTCGGTTTAACCTTTTTAATGCATTTTTTTGTATTGTTTACTAAATTTTTAAAGTTCTTTTTGAGCCCTGCTCCAGAACTTACTTTTGATAACATTATATTATTAACTAAATTGGCAGCAAATTTTTCTCCTGTCCCTGCATCGGAAGACAAAGCACGCTTTTTTGCCATTTTTAATAAAATTATATCTGCTTTGTGGCGATCTTCCAAACGTTTGGAATTGTTATATGCAATATCGTGATGTTTACAATATTCGTCTAACTTGTTAACACCTTTATCACCTCGAGCTAATCTTTCACGTAATTTAGTTCCTGGACCACAATAATTATATCCTGGCAAATGGAGCTCAAATGGTAAATTATTAATTAAATTATTAATAAGTCCTTCTCCTTTCATGTATACAAACAGAATGAGATAACTGTCATAGACCATGATGTTATATTGATAAAGCATTCATAAAACATTGGTATCGTCAATCCAACTATTTTCGCAGGATGATAACCCCAACCATTTCACGAAAACTTTTCTGCCCTTGCGTTTTAAAACTTTTTCAACAAGGTAAATGTTGGGATGTTTGGTTTTTTGTAATTCTTGATCGTAAAATGCTCCTAAAATAGGTTGCTGTTTAACATCTTGTAATAAAAATGTAACAGGATTTGTGTTTTGAACTTTACTGATTTTGAATATCTCTGTTGACCAATTACGAGTGTAACCTTTTTCAAAACAACCTTTATGTTTACTTATTCGAACAATATCGCCTGTCTGTAACTTAGAGCATTTTGTTTTTGTTCGATTTAAATTGAAATATCTCTGTAGTACTTTTGTTTTATTGCTATGATTTACTTGAGCCGGCGGTAAACCAATTGTTCTATGTATGGTATTATTATATCGATTGATGGTTTTTGCAAGTGTCCTGTCAGTCCATTTATAATTCCCCTTTAAACTTAATTCCTTGAAAAGCTTACTCTTTATCGTCCTTATTAATCGTTCTACAATTGAAGCCTTTTTCGTTGAATAAGTGCAGTAGTGATTGATAGAATTGTTTACTAATATTTTTTGAAAACTTTTATTGTAAAATTCTTTTCCAAGATCTGTTTGCAAATTTCTAGGGATTCGTTTTTCTCTACTCAACAACGTAATAAAAGCTTCAGATACAGCTTCTTTGGTTTTTTGTTTAAGTGGAATAGCCCAAGCGTACTTAGAGAATCCATCAATGATAGCTAAAATGTATTTGTTGTTGTTGTTGAATTTGGAGAAACTTTGCATATCCATTAAATCAGCTTGCCAAAGATCATCAATATCTTTTAATATTACATGTCTTCGAGGAAAATTTATTCTTGCACTTCTATGAATTTCGTTTACAATGTCACTTTTCACTTTGCTCATTTTCTCAACTGTCACTTCTGAATTACAAAATTATACTGATAATCTGTTTATATGATGAGTCTTTTTATTCTTTTATTACACCCGCTTCCTTTAACTCTTCTATAATTGACAATATTTCGTTGTCCAGATTAGTATTACCTGCAGTTTTAGATGCTATCAACAGTTTAAGCCGGTCCACTAATTCATTAGGATCATCCCAATACACAAGTTCGGTATCTTTTTTATATTTTTTAAGAAACGGCAGGCCAGCACCTCGTTTTTGTTTAGATTTTATTTCTGTAGGTTCTTGTAAACGTTTACTAGACTCAGGAAATAACGGTTTGATCACTTGAGAATATTTTATACCCTTATCACCTTTAACTTGTCCTGCAGGGTCAAAGTCTCTTTTATGAGCATTAGTTGTGATGAGTATTTCTTTGTAAACTAATTTATCATTTAAATTGACTAAACTTAAATCAGGCTTCTTGCGAAGCAATAATTCTTTTAGACCAGGTGTTATTTCATACTTTTTGTTAGCTACGCGAATAAAATACAATTTATCAGATTTCTCGCGAGTGGTAGAGAAATTAACTATTTTATTTCCAATCATATGCTTATCATTCTCTGAACGTACACCAAATGGTATATTCATATCATCGTATATTTCAAAGATATCTTCTTTGTTCAGCGACATGTTGTTAACTTTGTCTGATTCAGATGTGTTACCTTCTTCGTCTTCAGAATAAAACTTTTCTGATTCAGATGATTCATGTTTGTGCATATCATGTGATTTATCACGCAAAAACATTTTTGAATATATACCAGTATTTTTAAATTTGTCATCATAAGTATCTTCAGTTTTTATCATAGAAAACTGCTTGTTAGCTGCTATAGCATTAAGAGGGTCAGCAAGAGGTTTAAAAAAATACTTCAGATGAGTGTCAGTACTAAATTCATAATCTTTCATTTGTTTCACCTTTTCCTTTATAGCGTCCGCGGACTTTATTAATTGATCTTTAATGTTATGGTCCATTATACGACTTATTTGTAGAAGTATTTATGCACAAATGATTTTTTTTGATTTTGTTCATAATTTATAAAACCATTAATCAAAATAAATAAAGTTATCAAAGGACTGTCTATATCTTCCTTTGTTGAATTCACAATCCTTATTAATTGTTAAAAAATCATAAGGATGCATCCAGATTTTAGAACACATATCTTTGAACCTAGACCACTCCATATCAGAACTAACATGTTCATCATATATATGTTTCATGTTAACTTCATCTTGTTTGAAAATGATCAAAAAGTTTGCATTATCACGTATTAACTGCTTTGGTATTTTTGAATACGTTTGAGATAAATAAAAACAGTCTATACCTCTATGTCTTCCCATTGTAAAATAATTACGTATGTTTATTTGTTTTTTACAAACTACATCATCGAATATGATAACAGAGTTCAACAATGCTTCGTTAGGATGAATGACATCATCATCAAAATTATAAACAAAAAGTTTTACGTCAGAAACTCTTTGCAAAACTTGTTTTAGAAAACTGTATTTCGGCTGAAAGCTGGTCTTAGAATACAGATAAACATTGTTAAACTTTAATCCGTTTGCATGAATCAATAAACTAATCATAACATTCGTTTTCCCACAATTCGATGGACCACATATTATGCATCGAATATTATTTGGAAGAAGTACACTGTGTTTCGGGTGTAGTGCATTTTCCTTTATATCAATATTTTTAACATCTAATGATACTTGTTGCTTGACGCACTTCATGTTTGTATCTGTTATGAAATAATTCGGGCTCTAGTATTTATAATTCTTGTCAGAGTTATTGATCGAATCAATATTTGAGTTCCTTTAAATGCGTGAATAGTATTTATGGGTGAATAAATAAGACAAAAATTTGGTAAAACTATTTTATTTAATAAAATTACACCTTTTCAACATAGTCATATTTTTTGTAGTAGAATGAATACACGGCTATAATTTGTCACTTTTTAAAGTAGATACTTTTATAAATATAATATTTAGCTAAATAATACATTTTAAGAAATCGTATCGCAATGACCCCATGGTAAGGTTTCAATTTGATTCGGAAGTATGTGTCTTTTATCGTCACTTCTATTTAATGCAATTTTATTCACTTGTTGTGAGTAGATAACGTGTTTAATTGATTTAATTACATTCATTTTACGTTTGATAATTTTGTTATTGTGTAGAGCAGCATTATAATCAGAAAGCTTTAATTGATTTGTTACAGGTTTCGTTATACCTTTTGCCTTCTTTAATGTTGCCTTTACACTTTTCAAACAATAAAGTTTAGCCCTCAAGCCAATGAATTCATAAATTACTGAGCCTCCGAGTTCGTCTTTAAACAAGCCTGGTACTTTTTCATTAATTTTAGGTATTCCATATGGATTATCATCAGCAAAATTACTGGTATCAAATGCCGATATATTATTAACCATATCCTTATAAAAATTATTCGTTTCTACTAAGTAAAGTAGGCTGTCTGTGTCAGTGTAACATAGTTTAGCTTTTGTGCCATATTTGTTTTTGATAAAATCGTAGTGGAATTGATATAAGTGTTGTTTGGCATACTCCAATACAGTAAAACCAATGTAAATCGGTCTATCCAATATTATTTTTTCAGGGCTTAACTGAACAGCCGCAAAGTTTTCTGAAAATATTGAAATACTTTTCAGGTTGGGTTGTGCAATAAGTTTTTCAGCACCTATATGTTTATTTGTTTTATTATTAGAATCTTCCCACATTGTTACTAACTTTACATTTACTTGCTTGCGTTTATTTTCTATTGTTTTTCCAAACACAGCATTATTCAAAAGTTTGAAAAAATCTTTTTCAAAGGCTGAGGTAGATGCTTGACGCAAACGAGTATTTAAATCAATGTATTTTTGCAAGAAATGATCTTGTCTAAATCTAAGAATGCGATGTATTCGGTTTAAAATCAACCCATTGTTCAAGCATTGTTTTAAATGTATGTAGTGAATGACGTAATTATATTTGTCATATAAATTCGCAATTAATTTTGTAGTTTTCCCACCAGGAGGTACAAATCTTTCTGGTGCGAAAGGTAAGTCACTATGCGAATTATGCAATATTTCTGGGTAGGTCAGATCGACTTCCAGAATATATCCATATTCAGAATCATCAGATATATTCAAAACATCAAAGTTAGCACTTTCAATTTTTGATAAAAATTTAAATTCCGATACAGGCATTCTTTTTGTCATAGCATATCCGTAGAGATTGTTACAATCAAGATATATTAAAAAAGATGATGGCTTAGTATCATCGAAGTAAGGTAGAAATTTATTATTCGCTTTTGCATGTCGTAGGGAACATTGCGCTAATCCTCCACGTATTCCCTTTTCGAGTAAGTTGTACATTTCTAAGTCATGCATCAGCTCCAATTTAACACCAGTACACAAAAGCATTGCGTCCCAGCTTAAACTTGGCGCGGATACATAATATGCTGGATCAAGATTATAATATTCTAAACTTGTGTTTCTAAAATGTTCAAATATGTCGCATAATAATAATACATCACATTTTAGGTAAAGATCAGTATATTCACCAAGGGAATTGATATTAAAACTATACCAAACTTTTTGTGCATGTGTATATTCATCTTCAGAAATATGCTCCAATTTCATTGTGTTGTAAAAATACTCTCTAGGTGGCAAACATTTTTCATTATACTTAGACCATGTCTCAATATATTCATACGGATAAATACCCTTTTTTCTCAATAAGCATAAATCGGCTTTATCGTCAAATTCTCTTGAAAGATTTACGAAATCTTGTATATGTAAATTCTTAGATAATTCATCTAAACTCGAACTTAAAAATTGATAAGAATCTATAAACTTTATTTGTACGCAACTAGGCTTGTTCTTAATTGCGAGGCTTTTCATTATACACATGTATTTTTCTTTTGATTTAGGAATTATTTTAATAGGATCATCGTACTTAGCCAGTTCTTCAATAAAGAAATGAGAATCATATCCAGACAAATTATGGAAAACAACAGGTATAAACGGACATATTTTAAACGTTAAATTGCACCGAGAGTGTGCTGCTCCTCTGTATTCAGATGTAACATGGTCATGATCTCGAACTTTGTCACCCAATAACAAATGTTTACAAATATGGCATCGAGTAGCCTCTTCGTACTCTCTTTGTTGTTTGACAGACAAAGCTTTCATGGGTCTATTTTCAGACAGTATGGCATTTATGTAAGTGACATCTTCAATTAAACGCGTTATAAATACTTCTACACAATCCAAACCTCTATACGTAACATATTTATTCAAATCTGGATCGTGTGAACAACATATGTAATATGCGAAACAGGATGGTTCATGCACTTTTAAGTTCTGAGTATTTTTAGATCTATTATCAGGACAGTTTAGTAAAATACTTTCAAAATCAGCATAGATGATAAAATGTATTCTTTGTTGTCTCTCATAATTTTTAAATTGTATCATAGTATCTTTTTTCGGTAATATAGTTAACACTTTAGAACAGTCGTGTGAGCTATATTTTGAATCACTAGAAAAAACTTGCAAACAAGCATCGCACAGTAAAAAATTACCTTTGTGATGAGTAACTTGACGACGGATAAGTTTCGCTAGATCTTTAATTAGACAGTAGTGTCCTGAACCATTCCGCTCAAAATACAACAAATTTACATGTTTGTTTTTCTTTGAGCTTGTCATGTATAGAGGTCCAGTCACACGGCACCTTTTATCTAAACCATATATATTAACACTTATATTAGGATTAGTTTTTTCAAACAATTTTATATCAACCAAGGTTGGTGGAAATGTCATTCCTTCAATATTTAAAACATCTTTGTAGTGAGGATATGATTTTGTTCTACAAACATTATTCTTCGATGGGAATAAGGAAGCAATAATACCCCATAGAAAACAATGGTTGTCATTGTTCTGTATGTTTAAACAACTTTTCGTATTCCTTATAGCTGGAGGAAGCTCGATATACGTGCCGCCTCGCATTGGACAATATTTGTTTATATTAATTTCTAAGTGACTTATAGAAATAAATGACCAACCGGAATCACGTTGGTTAAATTCAGTCATTTTTCTCTGAAAAGTCTCTGTAGCATTCATGTATATTTCATTTAGATCAGTATTTAGATAAATATTGGCATATTTTGTATTAAAAGATTTCAGCTGGTGCTCATCTGTTTTTGGTAATAAGAAGTAAGCAAATAGCTCGAAATTTACTTTAATACAATTATGTTTCATTAAAAATATTTTAATAAGTTTCAGAATATCGCTTTGATTCCCAGTCAGAAAAGCTTCTGGAGTTAAATACTCCGCATCTGGAACTGGATTTAGGCGATATGTGTTTATTCTGTTTTGAAAAGCAGTTGCAATTATTTCAACGTTTTTCAATTCAGTTTTAAGCAAACAGTTTGATTTATGCATATTAGTTCTCACATGATATCTATATTTCTGTTTTGGTAATTCGATTTTACATTTATCACATTCTATTAAAATATCTTTTTGAATTGTGTTGGTAGTTGGTGCAACTGGAAAAAAAACAAAATTGATTATATAAGTATGATGATTCTTTAATTGTATAATTATAATATGAATAACAAACTTGATTACATGATTAGCTTAAATAATAACTAGATACCTACTAGGATTATAAATGTAGATATAGTCTAAAAGTAATACTCATATTAGTATCTAATAATAAGAACTCATATAGGTCTGAGAGCTAGATTTGAATTCTTTGCGTGTTGCGCTTATAAATTTAGTCAGATGACCCCAAGCCTCAGTCCCCTCATCCGTCCGGTTTTTGAGAGCTACAACCGCCTGACGCCATCGGTTCATCGGTGCGACATTTTCGATTTCATCGCACCGATAAACCTTCAGTTCGATGTAATGCGTACCCACTTTGATAGGCATGCTTTGGCGAGCATGGCCCGTTGCCAGCCTTCGAGTTATCGACGAATGAAGAATAGTGGTGGGTTTTTTACCGGTGGTTGTCTGCGTGTTCCCGTCTTCTTCATCGCTGTCGGTGCCGAATAAATCTGTTGCGGTGAGATGAGGCATACTGACTGGATTAATTTTCATCTTCTTTGAAGATGAGGATGATGACGTAGATGGATTTGTTTTCGGTGGTTGATGGCCCGATCTCGAATCAGAGCTTGGCTTCAACCGCTTTTTCTTTTTTTCGCTGATTACCACATCTTGCACGGAGCTCTTGTCCTCATCCGACAGAAAGAGGTCGTCAGCAAATCTGGACCTGAAATAATATAAATAGCTGTGATTAGAAACTATTTGTGAGCAGATACACATACATATCAGAGAACTGTCCAAATTATTTCCAGTGTATACATATACCAAATATCTAATAGACATTAAGTAGTATGATAAAAACTGTTGAATGACCTAAGGAATCGAACCCAGAGTCTAATGCTCAGCAGTCACACTTGCTAAGTAGTTATTCTATTCATAGCATATTTCATTTTCATTCTATGTCAAATTTATTTCCTGTATATACACCAAATATCTAGTAAAAATTAAATATTATGATAAAAACGGTTGTATGACCTAAGGAATCGAACCCAGAGTCTAATGCTCAGCAGTCGCACTTGCTAAGTAGTTATTCTATTCATAGCATATTTCATTTTCATTCTATGTCTAATTTATTTCCTGTATATACACCAAATATCTAGTAAAAATTAAATATTATGATAAAAACGGTTGTATGACCTAGGGAATCGAACCCAGAGTCTAATGCTCAGCAGTCGCACTTGCTAAGTAGTTATTCTATTCATAACATAATTAATTTTCATTCTATTCATAATAAATGTGATAAGAAACTATCTGCGAACAGATACATATTAGAGAACTGCCCAATTTCTTTTCTTAGAATTGACAGAGATCAAATATCGAATAGACATAGGCAGTACGAAAAATACTGTTGACTGACCTAGGGAATCGAACCCGGGTTCTAACGCTCAGCAGTCGCACTTGCTATTCTATTCATAAAATAAACTTCTGCAAAAATAGTACAGAGTTGTTGATACTTATTGAATAGATAACTTAAAGATAGGTACTTACATTTTATGCCGTTGTTTCACTTATCACTTTTCACTTCAGATTAGGTAGATAATTAATTAGAAGATGTTAAGTCACCACCTTCAGGACAGCTAATGTTGATCCAGCTTCCTGTCCGACGGCTTAAATACCTTTAATTATTATACGTCACAATCCCAAATATGGAGAGAGCACACGATTTTAAAACTGTTGACTCGGCTAAACTCCCCGACAACAGATGCAATTGCACATACTATAGAAATATCTTGGGTTTGCTTGTTAGATTTAATTATTTAATAACAAAGAAACGTACTTCTTATGTATTTTTAAATTATACTAGTTTTAATCCCTCCCTCGAATTCGATTAGGTACTCTCTTTACTGTAAGTATCCTTTTATACACTGATGTTGATATACGAGTTCTAAAAAGATAAAAATCAATGGACAAACAGACATTGTTATTTATTATAGGTATATTAGAGGTAAAACTGTTCAGAGATAGTGAATCTTTTTCTTCTTCTTATCTGCATGCTGTTGTCATTAAAATGTTAGGTGGTTTGGCATGTAATGTAAGGATATCCAAGTCAGGCAAACGGAAAGACGATGATGATAATGCGCTTAATTTTAGCTTTGATCCAAGGGTTCGACATCTCTGCTCTACATAGTTTAACGCTTGGGTTGAATTTCATCTTACCTTTTATGTCGAGAAATGTCTACATCAATAAAACCATCGATTTTGAACTCTATTAAACAAAAAATAAATAAATTCTTGAATATAAATAGCTGAAAATACCACCAGAATTCATTCCAGTTTTGAAGGCTGAACGGGAAAGCCTAGCGAGATTGTTCCAGGATGTCGGTAAGTAATCACATTATCATGTATTTAAATTATTTGATGTATGTAGTAATATCGTTATTATCTTTAGGTAACTTGTAGCAATATATTAGTTATTGTAGTAGGTATTTTAGCACTATATTCCCACTTATTTATTTATTAGAAATATTATCTTCTTATGTTCATACATTAAAAGGTTTGTTTTCTCTTTTCAGGATACGGAAGACCTATTCAATTTTGTGCCAGTGGAGCAGTCGACCGCTGTTCTAAGACCAGGACAAAAATCCTTGGGCCTTGTTCCACCTGCCCGCAAGAGAGCAAGAACAGAACCATCAATATATTCATACATAAAGAAACCAGTGACACGGGGTACAAAAATAATTAAAATTGAAATTTACGACGCCGATAATATCCCAAAATCTGAAAATTCTATGTGTAATTGTGAAGCTGAGGTGTGCGCTCAACATGTGGTTAAGATTGTGTTATTTGATGACATATACAGCAGTGCCAAACAAATTATAAGTAAAATTCAAGATGAAATAGAAAATACATCATAGAAATCTGTATATCCTACATAACTATTCATTTTGTTATTATTAATTTAAGTAACAGACAAAAATTATGTTATTATAAGGAACTTTTATATTAGAGCTAGGTAACTGTAAATACGATAATAATAAATATAACTTGTTTGACAAATTGGATAACTATGTATCTATGTTGTATAAAAAATATATATCTATTAATAAAAAATCGTTTTATTGTTAATACCCTGTTAAATAATATTTTGCTTTAAATACAAATATGGAAAACTAACACATCCTGTTGTTACAACTATTAATAATGGTTTTTCTGACCAGGGATGGAATCGAACCTAGAACCTCATGTTTGACATTTCCACTTTTGCATTTGCGCCAGCTTGATCAAAGAGACTGTTTAAAAGATAAAATAATAACTTATGTAAACAATGCATGGTAGGCGCTAGGCGTCATGCAGTCGCCGGTATCAGATAGCTTGACGAATATGGTAATGAATTAAATAGTTTTGCTTACCTGATGACGTTATTTAGTCAAGTCGTTTCTTGTCTGATCGTGTTTGTGTGTTATAACCCATATTCCAGGAGTTAATTCAGTTGTAATCATCACATAAGCGTCATAATACTCATAATATTGCCTAACTTCCTATCTGCCACTAGCACGATGCCAACAGCACGATGCTCAAGCGAAGTACAACTAACTTATTCTTAGACACAGGTGTCACCGGCTTCTACCTTACTAAGAACACCAAGCGGTTGGTGCTCCCAAATTGTTGTAGATACTTGAAAGGCTGCATGACACCCATACGTAGTGGAGGCAACGAATCACTCTCATTTAGTTTAAAATCCAAAACAAACAAATATCTTAATAATTTATCAATAAGTAGATTGAAGATTACGCCAATTTGAATAGGTAATTATAATTTACTTATTATTTATCATTTCTAATCAAGAAGAACTATTCAATAAACATTGTCCTATTTGAATAGAACAATGTTTCAATAGGTAGTCCATTTAGTTTAGACAGCTATCCAAGAACAAAAAGAAAATTTCATCTATTTGAATAGATAAATGCCGATGAATTAAACAATATATTAGAAACAACCACCTTTTAAAAAAAAAACTTCTATTTGAATAGACATTTTTATCTATTCGAATAGATAAGTGCCGATGAATTAAACAATATATTAGAATAGACCATCTATTCAAAAATAATATTACTTCTATTTGAATAGACATTTTTATCTATTCGAATAGATAAGCGCCAATGAATTAAACAATATATATGAATAGACCATCTATTCAAAAAAAATGATATAACTTCTATTTGAATAGACATTTTTATCTATTCGAATAGATTAGTGCAAATGAATTAAACAATATATATACGGTTACGGTTTGAATTCATTTATTTCTAAAGATTACAAATCACTTGTACAGAAATAAATACTAAACATTATTTGAATTTATACATTTTTTGTTGTCCAGGAGTAGCAAGAGCTTTAATAGTGTTAACATTACGAATATATGAAGGTAATTGTTAAAAGTTTTGTATTGTCTACCGCCGTGCGGCGCGTTGATGCGGTCGCCGTGCGGTGACTCGTTATCTTTGTTTTTATGTTTGAAATCTAAGGACTCGTTCACACCAGAATCAAATGAATTATATTAGTTAAATTAGTTATTTATTTTATTTATGACCTTTTAAGATGTGGCACTTTAGTAGTTTTTTAAATAGTAATAACGATTGTGTACTTTTTATATCTTTTGGTAGTGAGTTATAAAGTTTTGCTCCCTCATGTATTATTGTTTTTTTTCCATAGTTAGTTCTAGCACTAGGTATATGTAAGTCTTGTGCATGCCTCAGAATACGTTTTTGTACCTGTATGTTTTTTGTAAATGTGATTTGTGTGTGTAAGTCTTTGGAAAGAATTTTACGAACTAAAATACATGTGTTATATAAATATATATCAGAAATGTTAAACAGCTTGGTTTCTTTGTAAATTTTGTGTGTTGGGGTCAGATACTGGTAGTGAAATAGGACTTTTATAATTCTGTTTTGCGCTCTTTGTAGCTTTTCTAGGTTGGTTTTAGCTGCTGAACCCCACAGTTCTATAAGATATTCAATATGCGGTTTCACCATTGAATTATATATAGTGTGGCGGACTTTAAGAGGAAAGCATCTCACAATTCGACGTAATGCCCCTGTTAGGCTTAATATTTTAGAGCAGGTTTTCTCGATATGTGGTTTCCATGTTAGTTGATTATCCAGGATGAGTCCAAGATATTTCTCCTTATTAACTTTATTTAAATTAACTCCATTAATACTAAGAGGTTTGTGATCTGAGATTTTTTTATTTTTAGCTGCAAATATTATATAGTTGGTTTTGGATGTATTGATAGTTAACAGGTTATTTAGAAACCATCTTTCCAAGATAATGAGATCCTCTTGTGCGTCCTGTATTATTGAGTCAATTGAGTGACCAAAATAAAAAAGGCAAGTGTCATCAGCATATAAAGAAATATGCCCCTTCAAGCCTATCTTGTCTATGTTGTTAATATAGATTAAGAATAAAAGGGGACCACAAATCGAGCCCTGAGGCACGCCGCAGTTAATTACTTTAGGTGTGCTAACATTGTCACCAATTTTAACGACCTGTCGACGCCCCTGAAGATACGATTCAAAAATTTTGAGAGCATTTCCAGTTATACCGATCGAGGACAGTTTATTCATTAACAAGCTATGACTAACGGTATCAAACGCCTTTTTCAGGTCAATGAAGATCCCTAAAGCAATGTGTTTCTTGTCTATGTTAGTTTTAATAGTTGTGATTAAATCTGTTGCTGCTGAAAGGGTATTGGATTTTGATCTAAAGCCATACTGACGTTGAGAAAGGTAGTCAAATGAATTTAAATATAGACTGAGCCGATTGTGTAGTAGCTTTTCAAAAATTTTAGACAGCACAGGCAAGACTGAGATAGGTCTATAATTTCCTGGAGACAGTTTGGAGCCAGCTTTAAAAATAGGGGTAACTTTGGCGTATTTTAATGTGTCTGGGAAGTGGCCTTCGCTCAAACATTTGTTGATGCATTGAGTTAGACTAGGTAATATGAGATTCTTTATACATTTGATTGATTTGGCACTGATACCGTCTATACCTGTGCTGGTGTTTGTATTCAGGTCATCAATTATTTTCCCAATTTCGCCTGCCGTTGCTGGTGCTATCTGAGTAAGTGTAGATGCTTTTGTGGTTTTGTCTAGCTTGATAGTGTTAGTCTGGTTATTATGATATTTAGCAGGTATCTGATTAGCTAGAAGTGTACCTATACCGGAGAAATAGTTGTTAAAACACTCACATATTTCCTTTTCATCAGTAATCAGCTCTGTAGGTGATTTTAATTTAGAGGGGGCAACACTTTTCTTTAATTTATTGTTTGACAAGCTATTTATCAATTGCCACATCTTAAGGGGTTTACTCTCGCATTCTTTAAAAGACTTATGATAATATTTACTTTTTGTTGCTTGAATATTCTCAAAAACTCTATTTCTCTCTTTTTTAAATGCTTCCTTTGATTCTTGGTCACTTGGATTATTTTTGTATTTTTTCCACAATTCATTTCTTTTGTGTATTTGATTAACTATGTCCTTATTTATCCAATCTGTCCTCGGAGGATTAAGTATTTTAGTTTTAACTGTTTTGTTTCTGATTATTGCTGACTGGATTGCCTCTTCTAACCTGGTATATTCCTCGCCGATGTTATTATAGTCCAAGTCTTCTACAGTTTTATATAAGTTTGTGTATGATATAGCTTGAAATTCCATCTTTCTAATAGGCTCGGGCTTATACCTCTTGACTTCTAAGAAGATCTGTTTATGATCAGACATGGCAGATTCTATAATAGCTAGATGTATTTTATGATCTTTGAGGCTGGTGCATACATGATCCAATATAGTCTTGGTGGTTGAAGTTTCCCTAGTGCAGAATTTAGCATCAATTTTGTTCAATATGATGTACCCCTGTTCTACGAGTGCATCTGTATATTCAGAGGTGGATCGGTTCGGCGCAAGCAGGTTGTAGTTAAAATCTCCAAATAAGATTGTTCGTTTCCGTTTCTGAAGTTCATCCGAAAATGTCTCGAGGAAATTCTTCGAATTGGTTCTTTCTGGTTTATATATGGCCCCAATGTCAAGAGAAAATTTGTCTAGGTGCACCCATATGAAGTGGTTGTCATCCTCGCATTTGTCACTTATAAACTCATGTTTTATATTTTTGTGGACAAATATTGAGACTCCGCCTCCTCTTGACTGTGTTCTGAAGTTATAGTAATGCTTGTAGTTGGGTAATCGTACGCTTTTAGCTTCTGTTTCGTTTTTAATCCATGTTTCTACTAGTACGACTATATGAATGTTTTTAGATGTTGCCAGTATACACTTAAGTTCGTCTATTTTACCAGGTTTTACCAAGCTACGGATATTTGCATATAAAAATCTTAATGATGTTCGACTTATGCCTAGATTATTGTAGCTGCTAGCGATTTCGTATGTTATATTGTCTTGTCCAGTGTTTAGTTGTAGTTTTTTGGTACCAGTTAGTTTTTTGATGGCTTGTGTATTATTTTAGGTGTATTATTAACGTATTTAATAGCCAGGTCTTTCTCACCATTTTGTGTTCGGTTTTGTAGTTCTTCTGTTAATTTTCTCATGAATTTTTGTTGGTTTGGGGTTTGATCCGAGTATATTTTAACAGTTTCGTTCTTGTAGATTGATTTATTACGGAGTATCACCTTTACACTTTCTTGAGATGGTAAACAGACCTTAATATGACGAGCCTTTTCTGGTTTAAAATAGCCAAGGCGATGAATTCTAACAGGCTCAGGGCTGTCTGGAAAAATAGTTTTTATAATTTTGTTGACCTCTCTACTGTCAGAAGCAGCTCGTTCCTCTTTGCTATTGTTTTTTGCTTCAGGTATACCCACTATAATTATATTTCTGCTTCTGAGCTCTCTTTCATGCAGCTCTGCCACGACATCTTCACAGGTGAGGCACTCAAGTTCTAGCTCTGCGGGTGGAGCTGCCTTTAGGTTTCTCAAGTCAATTTCAATGGTATCAACTTTAGTGTTAGTTGCCGCGCTGGCAAGTTTCAGGTCTACTATATCTGATTTTATCTGGCTTTGTTCTGACACAAGTTCTCTTGTGATAGACTGCAAGCTTTTCATTTCATCCTTAATGACTGATACATCGTCTGATATTTTGTTGAGGATTGCCTTTTGAGTCTCAGCAAAACCATTAAGAGCGTTCATTATTTCTTTCCGGAAATCGGCGAAATCAGCCTTTAAATCCTCCTGTTCCGGTTGTTTCCTTTTCCGTAAAGTAACCTGTGGTATTCCAAGTTCTTCAGTATTAAGCCTGGAAAGATCCGGTTGGGATCCTCCGCGGGTGTGTGGTTCTGTTGGTGATCGCATATTACTCATCGTGGATCAGGAAATTTCAATTTATGTAAATGTAACTATAAATTTAACTAGTGTGTAGGCGCCCTTACAATTCTACGTACTTAGGTGACGTAGTCGGCTGGTCAACTCTGCTATCAGTTAAACGGTGTCCACGTAGAGTAGGATGAATTATTGGAGCCCGTCTCTTTTACACCGTGGGTTTGAGGGGCGGGTGGGCTCGCTTCTGGCTTGCGCCGGCTTCTAAGTCGCTGCGCTCGTTGACGTAGTACACACACGTTGAGTTAAAGAAAAATGTTATTTTACTCGTTGACTTTGAGTTTAAAATCAGTTGACAGTAATTTAATAAATTTGAGAATAAGTTAATAAAAATGTTAACACGTCCACTTGCGACTGCTCTCTGGACGACTATATAACGATATGAATAGACCATCTATTCAAAAAAACAATATTTCTTCTATTCGAATAGACATTTTTATCTATTTGAATAGATATAATTGGGGTGTCTGGATCTCATGTGATCCAGATGCCCCAATTATATACTACTTATGACATAAGTCATAAAAGTTAACTCTAGAGACAAGAAACTGCTGATGATTTAGTTTATTATTCCAGCCGAAAGTGCTAACCTTGAAACTATTCGGCTTACTGTTCATATTCATAAAAGTGTTATCTCACGACAGCTGGGTGCGAACTGCCGGGGATCGGGCATACATTCTAGCAAGAAGCGCTACTTAGTAAAAGCTTTCTTCGTGATTATAAAGTACCTATTATTTTTATTTCTGGTCATTTTTCTGGTTAAAAAATTGAGTGATTTTTATTATTATTTTATTTATTTTATTATTATTATTTTAAATTTTGGCACAAAACCCTAAAAAGGGTCACTAAACTATGCAAAACCACAACTTCCAACTAAAGTTATGTACCCAAACCAAACCCAACTTCACAAAACGAGTTATCAAAATTGATCTATTAAGCAAACAGCGAGATCATCCGTTTTATCCACTTTATCCCTTCAGACTACCCTCCAATATTTTAACATGGAAAAACCTCATTATTTACTCTTCCAACCTTTAGGTACATCCAACGGGATTATTCGTGATTTTGCATGAAGTGGATTTACCTATTTTATTTCTAAATATTGGATCGTGTATTTTACTTACGGACAGAAATTTCAGAGACAAATTCGGTAAATTAAGGTTCAAATATGAGTTCGATTGACGTGTGTTGTTAGAGAAATTCTATGTCGAGGTAGCCCAGTGGCTAAGACATTGCCTCTCGTGCTTGAGGGTTCAAATACATGCAAATACCAATGTGACTTTTTCAAATAAGGTTCAGTACTAACTAATATAGTTGTAAGTCTTACTAAACATTTTTTAGTCAAATGATACTTGAATAAAAATAATTTCATTATATTCTATTCTGTATGTACTTTCTAAGTTTATCTTGGATATCACAGGCAACGATGAAGGAAAACATCGTGAGGGAACCTGGACTTATATAGTTAACTAGCTTCTGCCAGCGGCTTCGCCCGCGTGAAAGGTGTTTTATCATCTCAAGAAAACATTATACCGGGATGAAAAGTAGCCTATGTACTATTCCGGACTGTTATCTATCTCTGTGCCAAATTTCATCTCTCGGGATTGCTGCAATCGCATGTTGGTTTATTGTTTACACCATTTCATAACATACCATCACGCCAGTATGCTCTAAACTGGTACGGAGATGTGTACAGTTCACCCTGGTACACTCTAACTCCACCGGTTTTGTTCAAGTTACATGTTATTCGGGTAATCTATTCTGGAATCACTGTGGGCATAATCGTTACCTTACTATAGAACTTGCCCATTATGTTCCACTAAAAAGAGAAAAATATAAAAAGCTTTTACAAAAAAAAAATACAACCGACTTCCAAATTAAAGAAAACTACAAAGTGAAAAATGAATTTAATTTCGGAAGGTGTGAGCTCGTGTGGTGCCCGTGGTAAAGAAATGGGTTGGATTTCTAAAGGTAATTTAATGTCATTATGGAAAACCATTGTTTGACATCTGAAGCCAAAGCACACAATGCCTAAGAAACGGCAATACGTGCCTACAAATCATTAAAGAGCTCTAAATAGGTATTTTTTTTCTAAAACAACGATAGGCAACTTTTCTTGCTTGCGTGATTTAGCCTGAGCTTCGTATAAATCGGAATTTATATTATGAAGTGGCATAATAGTTTGTTTTTATTTTGCACCGATGCGATGCACCGATTCGTTTACAAAACTCTATTTCACAGATAAAAAGCGACAGTAAGACTAAGTGCCACTGTCAATTTTTTCTCCCGAATAAGTGCACGGTTTTTGTGGAAATGACTACGGCAATAAAGCCACGGGAAAAGGCTAGTTCATTTAATGCATGACCTTTAATATGGAATCTGCAACTTGTACGCTTCTTAAAAGTGGCTTAACCAATTCAAAAGCCATTGTGTCTCGCGTGGATCCATGTTTAAGGCACTCAAGGATTAAGTCTCAGATAAATAAACTAAAGCGAAATTCAAGCACCTCAGTTGGAGGCACCTGCAGAGTGTACTATGTACCACCTCTAGCTCATCTAAGCCTTCGCCAGGTGTTCCAAAAAAGTTACCTCATACAAACTTCCAGAACATAAAACTCTGAAGAATTCTCCTCACATAATATCATAACATGAAACGACACACGCAGACGTCATTTACTTTCAGTTTCCAGGAAAGATAAAATATTTAATTTCACTGGGAAAAGTTTTATCATTTCCTCTAACGCTGTAAGTTGACTCACTAAAGATTTGTATTTTCTTGATGTTCCTTCATATTCCTCCTAATAACGAATGAAAAATTGGAAGCTCCTCACAAGGTGTAATGTAAAATATTAAGAAATATATTTAATAAATAATCATATCAACTTTCTTTGAATGTCAAAGTTGACTTCGGCGAAGGTGATGTAACGATTACATCAATCTGCAAACATGAACGAGGCCAGACACCGAGGTTCTAGACAACTATCATTCGATGTCAATGAAGGCGATAGTCAAAATGTAAAGTATTGATCACGTTTTTCGATATCGCTTGTCAATCCCATACAATTTTGCCTTTTTGAAAATCGCTATCGCCACGCTTTCAATAGAATGTTGCTTGTCTAGGACCGCAGACATTGCATAAGGCAAAACGGTTTGGAAGGAGAAAAGTCGGCCTTTACCCAGCAGTCAGCTTTAAAAAAAAACTGTATACGACTTAAAAAAAGATTTAATTAATTTACATTTCCATCAAGATTTATATCGTGAAATAATTTGCACAAAGTAAAGCCAGGCAGGCTGGGTTCGAACTCACGGCCTACGACACGTAAGTCAGGGTCGTTACCGCGGGGATGGCGTAAACTGTCAAGGAAAACACCGTGAGGAAACCGACATGTCTTAGAACCAAAAAATCAAAGACATGTGACATCCACCAACCAGCACTGAGCCCGCGTGGTGGATTAAGGCCCATTTCCTCTCTCACAGAGAGGATGCCTGTGTCCCAGCAGTGGAAACATTCTAAGGATCGATGATATCGTGAAAAGTTTTTTGAAACATTCAAAACTATTGTTGGAATGAAGAACCCATATATCATTCCATTGTAATTCAAGAAAATTATGTCAGCATCCATAATGGTAACCATAAAGGGTACAGAACCCAAACAAGAAAATAACTACAAGGCTGTGGTTGAGTAAGCAATCAGGCATCGGTGTTCCAATAGATGCAACATCGATGTGTATTCAACCAAAATGTATGGATACGTTCTTATGTTGTTAAAATTATCTATAAATCAGCACGTGTAAATCCAGTAGCATTGATTTTGAATGTAAATACAACAGTTAAATAAGAATCCAAGAGGTTTTAATCTATTTTTATGAAAGTTTCAATGTAAAAGTTAGGTTGTGTGCAGACCCAAGACAAATCCATTTTGTCTATAACTTCTGTTTGGGTTGCAAACAGTCGTCTCCGTCCAGATTAATCACCCCTTTAAAAAACAATATTAGATAAATATTATTATAATATTTTTACTGTCTGATCAACTGCCTATGTTGTAAACGAGATGTCCCACCTAAGGGCGAAGCAACTTAATTTATGGCACTTCATAAAATTACTCTAAGAGAACAGTGACTGATTGCTGCCTCATAGATCATAAGTCTTCGGAAAATTGAGGAAACCATCTCAAAGTTTTCTTAAAATCTTTTGCAATGTCGCGTTATTTGGCTTTTTGTCATATCATTACCAACTTTGCGAAAAATAACTATCTTTTCGGTAGTCGGTATCTTAGGTACCTATTGTTTTGTTTTGTTTTGGACACCGACTTTTGAAAAGAAAGTAATTTTTCGCTTTGTAGTGTTTTGTTTTGGAAGCCGGTTTAGTTTTTTATTTTTGTACCTTATGTATTACCATCTTCTTTTATGTAATAGTGAGTATCTCTCAGTAGCTTTTTCTGTTTAAAAAAAAATCTCTATTTTTTTCCCCAGAGTTGTGAGCGTTAATATAATTGGACGAGGATTATTAGATTTTTTTCCTTTTCTTCTTATTTCTTGAATGTCACTATACAATAACTGTATTGACAGATGTTTAGATAAGAAATCAATAACGATATTTACTAAGTCCAAGTAGAGATGCTCTTGTTCTCCAAGGCCAAACAACACTACATTTCTTTTCCTCGCCTGTTTTTCCAATAGTTCCAATCTTAGTTCTTGTTTATCAAAGTTTTTGTTTTAAGTCTTCGTACTTTTCTTCCCATACCTTAAATTTTGCATCGAGTATGTTGTTTATGTTTTCCGTTATGTTTTCTGTAACCTTCGCTCCACTTTCCTTAATTGTGTTTTTTTGTTCGTCTAGTTCCTTCCGGATTAAGCGCAGAGTAGCCAAGACTTCTTCCATATTTATTTGATTGCGTTCTAGCTAATTTCGTAATCCTTGGTGGTTGATACTAATGTTTACATACATGTATCGCCCTCTATCGGTGACTTAATTGTTGAGACGTATGATGGTTGGACTACTCGAAGCTAGATGGCACTGCTAGTTGTTGCGCAGTCGCAATGAAATATTTTTCTTTATAATGATAATCCGATTTTATAATGATGTAATGGTCGAAGAATTTCAGAACCAACCTGCAGGTTATTGCTTTACGCTGGATACGATTCCTAATTGCATTGACTTGATGAATTCTTGAAAAACAGTCATTGGCCAGTGCAAAACCGTCAACGTTGAGTTTTACTTTTAATAATGTATTTTTACAGCACTTTCAGTAGTCCATAGATATTGAGATTAACACTAAACTTTGAACTGTATTTTATAGTCCAATTCACGATATTTGCTTTATTAACACAATAAAATTACGGAGCCGATGTTGACAGTTTTTTGTTGAAGTACCCTTCCTCCTCCTCCTTCCCCCCATCACGTTTTGGAAAAAAGAAGAGAGTTACAAGATCAATTAAAAACAGAAAGGGAGAAAGGAAATAAAGCAATAATCAAATATGATAAATTGGTGATATTAGAACACCAATCAGAACATTTTACTACCCCGGTTAACAACAAAAAAAGGGTCCTGTCCGCTTCCCCTCAAGAAAACCAAATCAGTCAAAACCATCCAATCCCTAAAACACAACTTAAGAAGAAAAATAAAACAACCCCTTTGGAGTCTCCGCCTCCACCATTTTCTAATCAACCTGAAAGATTAATGAAGCCAGGCCTTCTAAATTATTTAGTTACTAAAACACATCCTACAAGAAACCAAAACTATCATAACAAAAAGGATACCAATTAGCATCCAAGACCCTCTCCAAATAACAGAAATGGCAATTAAAGAAATAGACAACACAAAACATCTTCCAATCCGGTTGGTCACCGTGGAAGATTATGACCACAACCCTTCAAGGAATATAGCTTCAAAAGCCAAAAACAGTAATAAATGGCAATTCTTGGAGGAGGCCTTTACCTGAGAGGGGTCCATGCTAAATATAATACATACAAATTAGAATAATTTTAATTATATACACATGTAACAATTCGATGAAATAATTGCATATTAATTGATGAAATTAGATTATATTGAATATGAATAAACATATGGAAAATTAATAATAATTAAATAATTATATACACATGAAACAATTCAATGAAATAATTGCATATTAATTAATGAAATTCGCTTAAAATATTATATGTAAAAATAATGTAATTAAAATATTTACCTAAATTAATTAAAATATATGATTTAATTTATATTATATAACTAGTTTGAATAATAATAAGTAAATGTATTCACTCAGCTAACAAAGAAAATTATTTAGAGATTTAAAATGAGATGCATGATTTATTTATTTTTTCCTATGGAAAAATTGTGTAAATGCATGGAATAAAAGGCTTTTTTATTTTTTATTTATTTATTTTATGTATTACCATGAAAATCATTTATAGCCATGCTTCTCATAACAATTCCGACAAGCATAAACACGATTGGGATACATTGATTTATAACGGAGTTTCGGTGCCTACCTTCCGGCTTCATCACCAGAGTAGTTCGATGGTAACATTTTCATTAGAACCATTTATTTAAATTTGCTTCATCACAGTCATTTAACTATTCGTAATATCTTATACCCAAAACATACTTAACATTGAGAAGTTCCAGTGGCCATCTGTGGTCTTCCTCATCAGTGCCATTTCACCAAATGACACTTTCTGAATGTAAATGCTTGCAATGTTGATGAAGATACCAAAATCGCTAGATGTATACTCAAAAACCTCCTCGAGAGTATATCCTTCTACACAAAAAAAGAATTCTCAAAATTGGTTCATAATTGAAGGAGCAATCGGTGCAAATACACACATCCTTTCTGGAAAGTCGGTTAAAAATTAACCTATGTCCATCCTTATATGTCAATCTTTCCAGGTGCCACTGTCACTACGTTTGTGAAGGTCACAGATATAATCACAGCTAACGATATCTACGTTTAACATTCAAGACTTTCTTATTGTGTGTGGCACTATGCATTTTCACTCAGAGTTTCAGCTCGCAAAATACGCGTGCACTTTTCTCTATCATACGTTATAGTCATATCTGTATACAGATCACTTTCTTCCTTGCCTAACAATACACTTAAACCACGGGCATCCAACGAAGCGAAGCAAGAAAATTTGGTTCAAATAAATTCCACTAGATGGCGTGACAAGCTTCGATTTGTTATTGAGTTTTGTGGGATATTAAGATTTTCTAGAGACGATCATAGAAAAATGTATGTTCTTATTTAATTAACTCTCCTAAGCACAAAATTAAGGAATATTGGGCTCTTAATTCACATTTCAAAGATTATTTGAATTGATCATTTAAAATGGATTCCAATAGATGGCACGGTTTTTACATTTCTGAGACATCCTCTCGATTTGTTGTGTAACACATTTTGGAACAATGAAACTGTGAAAACGTATAATATATTACTATAAAACAAATACGAGCATACAGATGTATGCTGCTATTGCTTTATCTGTGCTAAAACCAAAATAAACTTTGTTCAGTATGTCCTTACGTAACGTTAAGATTAACTCATAATTCCCTCTTTTATTAAAAGTAGTCTGTAAAATGGAAGTTTTAAAATGTAAAGACAATTTTTACACTATTACCAAGAGTGCCAAGAGAAAAGCTAACACTTGGAAATTAGCATTTCCATCCAGTGTAGTACTAGGGCAAATATTTGCCACCCACTACAGTGAAGTGGAAGACATTTTCTTTTCAGTAAAGTCTCTTAAGCTAACAGGAAAGTCGCGAGAAATGTGATAATATTATTAGAACGTAGAATAATGCAATTAAAAAGTTGTACCTATGTAATTAAGTTATTAGATTTTTGGGTATATGTCAAACAGCGAGCGATTAGCCAACGATTGTGTAGGATCTACCATACCTACACTATAAGTAATGCCGACTTTTATGATATAAAGCGTTTGGTCGCGCGATGATTGCTGATTGCTATTTCTTATATCTAATAAGCCTGCCGATCCGAGTCTGTGATTTGATATCAGAGTTCTAAATGTTATGAATTATGATCGACAGAGTTCGAATGTAGTGCGTAAGCTTCTCTACAAAAATTATTACGGCTATTTCGGAACCGAAATTTCTCGAATTCGGATCGGATGTAGTGCGTAACTATAAATAAATTAAATTCTTATTAATAGTTTTTTTTCTCAGTGGTAATTGTCACCTTTTACTTAATACTTAGGTAAATATAACAAGCAAACTGTGGTTGAACTATATTCACGTCTATGCCTAAAACTTCAGGAAATAAATGTTGTATTATTTTAAAAACTTAGCATAACCATTTCGTCACGTGTATAATTTTTTAGGTTGCAAGTTTACTACACAACAGTAAGAAATCAACAAGAAATCTGCTGCACGTGAATAACCATTTTTGTGTCAGAAAAATATATTTTCCGAGTGTCAATCATGTCTTGTCGCTATACGACATTTGACATGTCGTTACGGGAAAACTCGCCCCTAATATGACCGTGAATCGATTCCCGTCCGTAACGATATCATTTGTGTCGTATTCCATGCAGTTTTATCGCACACAGATGTATGTGTACCTAAATATTTTTGATCATCCATTCGGTATGAAAGCAAAGATCTATGTTCTACGAAATCTGCTAAGACATCTTCAGAAAAAAATGAATTTATGCAAACACGGATATTAGTGTTATAATTCAATAACATCACGAGACAATTGCAAAGGCAAAATTTAATGGAAAGCGGGGTTAAAAATAAAAAAAAATATTAAAAGGGGATTTCAGACTTATCTATTTCAATAAATAAACGATCCTTTAGTCTTAAACAAGGTTAATTGAAAACAATATTTGCAATATAAATTGTCTGAAAATAATTACCTATTTCGCTGCTACACACAAAATGCCGTCATTAATCAGAATGTTGGAACACCTGGTAATTGATGATCAGTTGCGAAATAGAATTTTCGACAGACAATATCCGTGAAACAATTGAAATTTGGGATATTTTACTATGCCTACGTGCTCATTGGTGAATCGAATGTTAGCACGTTTAGAATTGAACGAGCAAAGTATGTTACATGAGACTGAAATTCTTTAGGGATGCTTAACTGGCTTATCAATGTAAGCGTTTAAAAATCACAAAGCTTAACAATGATAGCTTTGTGATTTCACGTAGGTAATAAATTGTTAAATGTGATAGATTGTATTACGTTTGATGCATGTGTAGGTACCATTGATGTTATCAGTAAAGACGGTTGCATAAATTCAATGTTTCCTGAAGCATTAGCAATCTTAAGAAGAAATTATGTGCAAAGATTGCTGATGCTTGCGTAGTATTTCGCACCGCCAATCCGGCTAAGTAGCGCAATATACTCTAAAGTTAGGGCACCTAACTAACACGAAGTTTCATTAAATCGTAGGATATACCTAACATCTTATGTTTGGACTTTTTGAATAATTAGAATTTAAGCAATGATTTTGAAATATATTTTTAAAGCGTAATTTTCTCTTAAATAAAATGTTTACTCAAATTACAGGCATCCACTAAATGAGTGGCATTATCCACTGCAATGTTCGATAGCTACACCAGAAAAAACCTTTGAGCAATCAAGGTTTACTGAAAAGCGTGAATAAAAAAACAACCTTTTATTATATTCCGTGCTGGTATAAATCTGCAAAATGTGGGTGTATATATATGTCTAACTTTGTGAGAGTTACAGACCTTTATTTAGATTAACCCTTCATAATGACAGCATTCAATTACCAACTGAACAGCTAAACTCAATCATAACCTCAGCCGAATCTCATGAAATTCCAATATGCTAATAGTTAAGATAACAAGAAGTAACTTGCTAAACATTGATTGATCCTTGTATCCTAAACTAACAGTTTGGTCGTCTAACTGGCGTGCATTTTCATGATTGGGGACAGGATCTACACTCATCAATCATCGCTTGTTAAAATTGATCAACCTCTTTTAAGGGTTAACGATTTGGAACGGATTTTCGGAGAGTAGTCGCGTGCGATGGAACGAGGAGTGGGGATAATTAGATGTCATTTATATCGGTGAAATGATAAAGATCGGACGTGCCCAAACGGTGCTATTAATCAATTAAAATTAAAAGGTGGCACATGCTAAGTATGAATAATTGAAAACCAATCTTCAATCTGCGTTAGTTAGAAACATATGAATTTAAATTAATATTATAACTGTTTAAACAAAATTACAATTTCTACATAATTTGTTGAATGTTACAATATCAAATTCTAGAATACCTGCATGTTAATTATACGTAGACTATTTTAATTAAAACGAGGCAATTTCTAAAAGCATAATTACACATTTAAATTGGACCTCATACAATGGAACCGTAGAACCCTACTCATAAAACAGTTGATACTGGGGAATTAAAAAGCAATTATATTTTGATTGCGAAAGGAAAATTTAAATGTCTTCTCTTATTACTCCAGCGACACAATGAGATGAAAATTGAAGAAATTCTAGCAAAGTGAGTTAAAATATTAATGAATTGGTTAACGAAGGATGGTGGGACGAGCCATCTATTAGTTTTATACAAACTAGGTGGTATCTAACTTGTGAGTAAGTTGCATATAAAATTATAATAGTCATCTTCAGCATTTATTTATACTTATAAGAAATCTTTAATTACCGTGGCTTAGCTTTTACTTGATAAATAGTCATGATGAAAAGACTGAGAATGACATTATTTCCATAGCGTAAAAAACATATTATATTCTACGCTGATTCATACACACCAACAACCACACTAAAGAGTTGAAACGACAAATTCTTGGACCATTTATTAAAAGTTATCATTAGCATTAGCTGGGTCGCTGGTTCCACCATAATTAAAACAGTTATGAAAATAAATTGAACGAAATACTTTAAAGTCCTGGCAGTATTAATAAAAATGCTAAAGAAATTATGCAAATGGTCGGTACCGCTCGGCATCTTGTCATAAAGATAAGTGCTCATAAAATATATATTGCCTATATTCACACATCGTATGGGAATTTTTGTAGATTCCTTTTGTTATTAAATCTTCAAGAAAAAGATAAGGAATCTCAATAATTTACTGCTGAACAGATTATCTATTTGCTTTTTGATGGGCCTACTACGCTTTGAGAAATCTAATTAGTTATGGGTTCTCGCTTTGGAATGGGCAACTAGCTTCAACTTTATAATCTGAATATTTGCGATCTTTATATTCTTGTTGTTCGTCGTCGTATCGATTTAGTTGAACAACCTTCCGATTTCTTGAAATGGTAAATGGTTTATTTGAGACAAATGCTTTGATTTGATTTTGCAGGTCAGAAAATTGACCGTGATCTTTTGGTGCGCACATTCCCAGAATTCAGTCTAAATTACTTTAAAGATTAAGATGATTTATTTGTTTAAACATGTGTTTACATACAATAGGCATGCAAGATGTTCAATTCCTTTTCAGCGCTTACAGACATGTTCTGCCTTATGAGGCGTACAAATTTGTGTATTACAAATTGATTAATTTACTTAAATATAGCAATGTCAGATATTATTGTACAAAAATTACAATAGATTGGCCTTTATCAAAGACAAAGACAAAGACAAAAGATATTTATTTCAACTGGGCCACCAAGCGGCACTTTTGAATGTCACATTTTAAATTTAAATGGAATACAAGTTGATTCTACCGTGCATTCGGAAAGTAGCTAGTTATGGAGAAGAATGCACAAGAAACTCCATATATATCTTAATTAAATTATATAATTAAATGTCATAAAAATCAGAATGAATAAAATGAAACAATGTCAAAAAAGTAAAATAAATAAAATCTGAAATACTCAATTCAAACACATTTCCTAAACAAAAGCAAAGCAAGAAAATGGCAGTAAACGATACTGATGCACTTATCTTGTAAGTGTCATTGTGTTTAGGACTCATTCATCAAACCCTCTTCAAAAATTTTTTCAATCTCCTTTTTCTTGTAGTAACTCAATCTCCCTCTATAATTCTAGCAAACATGTACACAGTGTAGAATGTCATCGAGTAAATTAACAGGAACTTAGGATTGTTTGTGCAGCTGTACTCCTGGGGTGGGTGATAAGGGTGATACCTTGTTAAGTTCTGACGGTTTAACGTGGCCGTAATGTTTCGTCTTAGAGATTTTCACTGCATTTATCTTGGTTGCTCTCATATTTTCTTTATTTAATACTTTTGTTTGCACGAAATATTAGTGAAGATTTGTTTTACGGAGGTTTATTTTGCAAGCTATATTTAGTTTTATACTAAAATCTAGAAGTGCTATATTTTTGTGAAGCACGAGGTATGCTTTTTAGGGTTCCGTAGCCAAATGGCAAAAAACGGAACCCTTATAGATTCGTCATGTCTGTCTGTCTGTCTGTCCGTCCGTATGTCACAGCCACTTTATTCCGAAACTATAAGAACTATGCTGTTGAAACTTGGTAAGTAGATGTATTCTGTGAACCGCATTAAGATTTTCACACAAAAATAAAAATTAAACAATAAATTTTGGGGGTTCCCATACTTGAAACCAAAACTAAAAATATTTTTTTTCATCAGACCCATACGTGTGGGGTATCTATGGATAGGTCTTCAAAAATGATATTGAGGTTTCTAATATAATTTTTTTCTAAACTGAATAGTTTGCGCGAGAGACTCTGCCAAAGTGGTAAAATGTGTCCCCCCCCCCCTGTAACTTCTAAAATAAGAGAATGATAAAACTAAAAAAAATATATGATGTACATTACTATGTAAACTACCAGCGAAAATTGGTTTGAACGAGATCTAGTAAGTAGTTTTTTTTTAATACGTCATAAATCGTAAACCGCAATTTACCAAGTACGGATTCCCTTCGTGCGCGAGTCCGACTCGCACTTGGCCGGTTTTTTTTTAACTAGATGAAAAAGATAAACAAAACTAACGAAGGTTTTCAGTTTGCAGGAACAAACCAAGCACAAATTCGCAGAACAATATCTACAACGCAAATCTCTAACAGAAGAACAAGGTCAACTTGAATTATTTATTTCACATTTTGCAAGCAATTCACACATTCGTCAAGAAAAGTGGAATAGTAATGAAAAATGCAGGAATACGTCAACGTTGCAAACGTATCTTGTTAATAAAACATCTTTCACTTCACATGATGCTTGTACCTTCTACACGTTCCTATTCACCTAGTACCTACATGCAATTTATTTTGTAGAGCTCGTAAAATTTTTCGTTGTTATCGTTTTAGCAGCATTTCTGCACATTGCTAAAGTTTAGACTAGCGAAGTAAATATTAAAGACATTTTGGTAACTAGACGATAAAAAAGAAGTTGAATAAGAATACTAAATGTAGATAGCAAATTCAAATTCAAATCATATAATTGCATAAAGCATGGTATAAAATGATGTTAAATATAATGGGAAAGGTAGAAACATGTTCAGCTAAATTATGAAATAGCATGCAATTTTTGGGTAACACACACACTAGTTACAAGCAAAAAATTTATTAAAATTAATATGGTGCCGTATGGTGACGGACGTAAAGAATTTCACCATCCCATATCTTCCCGTGGGTGTCGTAAGAGGTGACTAAGGGACACACCAGAGAATGGGCAGCAGCGTTCTCTGTGCACTTAAACAACTACCTGTATATTGGGCAGAGCCAGCTCACGAAACTGAAGACCAATGATCGCAGGATCGTGTACGCCAAACCGGAGCTTTTGTGGAAGATCGAGAGATTCTATGGACAGTCGTACACGTCAAAAAGTAAACCCATCGCGAATCTAGCGAATGACCCCAGAGCTAGATTGACCCAACACTATGCCGAAGACATTCCGGACGTCAGCCTGTATGAGATTAGGATGGCTCTGAAACAACTTAAGAACAACAAGGCACCGGGTGATAACGGAATTACGGCCGAACTCCTGAAGGCGGGTGGAAAACCAGTACTTAAGGCCCTTCAGAAGCTTTTTGATTCCGTCATACTCGAGGGGAAAACGCCACAGGCATGGTGCAGGGGTGTGGCGGTACTCTTCTTTAAAAAGGGTGACAATGCCCTACTGAAGAACTATAGGCCCATCACACTCCTTAGCCATGTCAACAAGCTGTTTTCAAGAATCATCACGAATCGTCTCGCGCGCGTTTGACGATTTCCAGCCTCCCGAACAAGTCGGATTCCGTAAAGGCTTCAGCACCGTAGACCACATACATACGCTGCGGCAGGTTATACAGAAGACCGAAGAGTACAACCTGCCTCTCTGTTTAGCGTTTGTGGACTACGAGAAAGCCTTCGATTTGATCGAGACTTGGGCTGTACTGCAGTCTCTCCAACGGTGCCAAATTGACTACCGGTACATCGAAGTGTTAAAGTGTTTATACAAAAACGCCACAATGACAGTTCGACTTCAGGATCAGACCTCGGAAACCGTCCTTCTGCAGTGAGGTGTGAGACAGGGAGACGTCATATCTCCGAAGCTCTTTACCGCTGCACTGGAGGATGTCTTCAAGGTTCTGGACTGGAGAAGGCTAGGCATCAACGTCAATGGCGAGTACATCACTCACCTTTGGTTTGCCGGCGATATAGTGGTTATGGCTGAGACCATGGAGGACCTCAGTACAATGCTCGATGATCTCAGTAGAGCTTCCGAAAGAGTGGGTCTTAGGATGAACATGGACAAAACCAAGTTGATGTTGAATGCCCATGTTACACCCACTCCTATCAAGATTGGAGACTCTACACTCGAAGTTGTGGGTGACTATGTCTACCTGGGACAAACAATCCAATTGGGTAGGGCCAACTTCGAGAAAGAGGTCAACCGTCGAATCCGACTCGGCTGGGCAGCGTTTGGGAAGTTGCGCGGTATCTTCTCGTCCAACTTAACGCAGTGTCTCAAGACGAAAGTCTATGACCAGTGTTTGTTGCCAGTGATGACATATGGCTCTGAGACGTTGTCGCTTACAATGGGCCTTATCAGAAAGCTTACAGTCACTCAAAGGGCAATGGAGAGGGCTATGCTTGGAGTTTCCTTGCGTGATCGAATTAGAAATGTAGAGATCCGCAAGAGAACTAGGGTTTTCGACATAGCCCGAAAAATTGCCAAACTTAAGTGGCAGTGGGCAGGGCACATTGCTCGCAGAACGGATGGCCGATGGGGCAGAACGGTTCTGGAATGGCGACCGTGAACCGGAAGATGTTGCGTTGGAAGGCTTCCCACCAGGTGGACCGATGACCTGGTGAAGGTTGCGGGGATCCACTGGTTACGAGATGCACGGGATCGGTCATTGTGGCGACGCTTGGGGGAGGCCTATGTCCAGCAGTGGACGTCTTATGATGATGATGATGATGATGAATAATATAAATTCAATTCAATAATCAAACAAGATCAATATTAAATCATAAGCTATTGAGTCTTTCAGAGGGTTTCATAGCCATAAATTATTTTATATTATAAAAATTACATTTACCTAACCACTTGTATAATTTTATTTTTAACAATCTTGTACTCATTGTCTTGAAGTGGTTTGGTATCATGTTATACATATGCGCACACATTGCTAGGCAGCTTTTATTATATTTGGTAAGTCTAGGCATATCATTTAGAACCAATTTGAAGGGAACTCGTCTGTTCCGACGGCTCTCTTCATTTGCTGTCTTAAATAGTTTTTGGTTTGTAACTACGAATAAACAAATTTCAAAAATCTAGAGAGATGACAGCGGTAGCAAACAAAGTTTTTAAATAACAAAGTGTTTAAGGTGTACTTTAGGACCAAATCTTTTCTTGGTAGTCAGAAAGGTTTTGAAAAATATAAACACAAGTGTTCGTCAAAACTCCACAAACTTTATATTTACAAACGGTTCAATTTTCAGGTATCTAGTAGTAGCGGCCGTAGGGGAAGGGAACTCCGTATCCGATGGCTCCGAATTTGGCGAAACCGTAGGGGGAAGCTGCGTAACCGTTAGGAGTGGCGATGGCAGGAGCGGCGTAAGATACGGCGGGTGCGGCAGCGATGAGAGCAGGATCCTTGCGGACGACCGCATTAAAGCCTTCAGCGCCGGCGGCATAGTCCACAGTGCGGCGGGTACCGTCAGACTCCAGTAGAGAGTACTGACCCTGAACGTTGTCGCCCACACGGTTCTCAATCTGGTGCTTGAAGTCTCCGGTGAAGGAATCAGCCACGCCGTAGGAGAAGCTGGAGAGGTCGCTGGCGTTAGCGACGGCCATCAAGGCGAAGAGTGCGACGAACTGCAAAATAAAGTCATTATAATTTTGGCATTCAGAATGATAATAGCCGATTATATTCTGATTTTAAAGCCCGGCTTTTAACTTTGACTCAAAGAATTACAAAAACCAAAACTATTTACAAACAAAATTAATATGACTCTATTAGTCTCGTTTTCATAAAATTGTTACAATACTCTTCTTTTCTGTAAATTTGTGTATGAAACATAATAAAACATCTCGTTTGAAAAGAGAAAACTTTACATTGACAACACACTTTGAACTTAGGATAATTCCAAAATTTTATATGTGATGTAGGACCTACCTTCACAAACATTTTGCTGTATTGTTGTTGTGACTACGTCTGACACAAGACTGATACCAAATCTCTAGTCACCTCACCTTTTGATATCTCCAATAGATAATCTAGTTATGTAGAATCGTTACTTTGCACGTGCAGACATTTACAAAAAACTTTTTTAAATAAAACTGTTCCTCAAGTAAGACGCTTTTTACCAACCTTCTCTAAATTAATCGCACTATTCAATATCAACAACTATTTGTATGTCACTTTGATTAAAATAATATATGTATCGTTAAATTAGTTATATTTTACGATAGTGAATTGTATAGAGGCTAAATGCCTCAGGCAAAGCCAATTGGTAATCAGACAAAACAATTTATTTAAAAGGATATTTAATTAACTAAGCAAAAGGATAATGATGACAGACAAATTACATCTCACACTAAACGCTAAGTAAAGTCTAAGTTCAAAATGTTCTGAATTACAACAGAGACGGATAGAGTTCAGATGTAGTGCGTAAGCTTCCCTACAAAAAGTACTACTGCTACTTCGGAACCGAAATTTCACGGACACGGATCGGATGTAATGCGTAACCACCCTAAGTTGACAAATAAGAAGTTGACGGTAACAGAATGGCTAACTTGTATTGGGTACTTACGCCAATCTTTAAATATACAAGTTCAAATTCAAATTCAAATTCTTTATTGCGAACTAAGTGTACAGAATTTAGATGATGTTAACATAAAGTAGGTTCTTAGAACTTAGTTGCCTGTTAAGGCATTGCAATTTAAATGGTTTATACTCAATATTACAGAGTTACATATTATACAGTTTACATTAATTTATATTAATTATCATTATTCATATTTTATTTTATATCATACAATTCTTATACTAATTTATTATACACATTATATTAAGTTGCATAATCATTTTAATATATTAAATAATTATTTTTCTTCAAGGAATTCCTTTACCGTGTAATATGCCTTTTTAATCAGGAAGTCTTTTAGCTTCCTTTTAAAAATACAAATTGAATTTAGGTTCTTAATATCTATGGGTAACTTATTATATATTTTTATGCTCATACAAAAAATACTGTTGCTATACACTGTAGTGTGGGTTGTTACATTGCGTAATATATTTTTAAGTCTACTGCTTGTCAATGTGTCATAGGTACTGATGTTTGATTTAACTAGAATTGCGGCCACATAGATATATAGAGCAGGAAGGGTTAATATCTTGAGGTTTGTGAAATGAGGTTTACATGAATCTGTTTGGTGTATCCCACATATTGATCGAATACTCTTTTTTTTTGCCTTGAACGCAATTTCTTTATCAGTTGAATATCCCCAATATAGTATCCCATAAGATAGAGTGGACCCCACATAGGAATGATAAGCATTAAGTAGTGTGGTTTGGTTAGATACTTTTTTGAGCATGTAGAGGGCATAAGAGAATTGATTCAATTTGCTACATACATTATTTACATGTGTTTTCCATGACATATTAGAATCTATATAGAAACCTAAAAATGTTGTACTTGTAACCTCAGATACAATTTCACCATTGTACTGAATAGATAATGGAATTGATTTTGCGTTTTTATTTTTGAAATTCATGTAATGGGTTTTTGCCAGATTTGCCAGATTTTTGCCAGATTATTTATTGTTAGCCAATTTATTAATTTAGATAAGGCATCATTTATTTCTTGTTCATGATTTTTATTTTTGTTATTTGTGAAAAGAGCCGTACTGTCATCTGCAAATAAAATCATAGGGTGCTGAATAGCGTTAGGTAAATCATTTATATAAATGAGAAATAGTACCGACCCCTGAGGTACACCATATTTTATTGATCTTGGGCTCGATGTATATTTAATTTCTGTTTTTGTGAATGGACATAATTGTGTTATTTCAGTGAACTGTATTCTATTACTGAGATAGGATTTAATTAAATCAAGTGCTTTACCTCGAACGCCATATATGTCTAGTTTATGTAGTAATAGTCCATGGTCAACACAATCAAAAGCCTTTGTCATATCCATGTATAGGGCTGTGATCTGATTTTTATTATCTAGTTCCTTGATAATTTTTTGTAAAAATTGATGCGTTGCTGTATTGACCGACTTCCCTTTTCGGAATCCAACTTGATTATCTATTATTATTTTATTTTTTTCGAAATATTCACTAAGATTATTTTATAGTACTCTTTCAAATATTTTTGCCATTATTGGAATGAGAGCGATAGGTCTATAACAGCGTACATCTTCCGTGTTTCCTTTTTTGTTTTATAACATTTTTAAACCTTTTTGCGTATTTCTTAAAATCACTCCTATCTCTGTTATTTCCTGATAGTCGATATTTTTTAAGTAGCATTCTTTTACGGAGGGAACATATTTTTAATCCTTTACTGAGCCATTTAGTATTTCTTATGATCGGAACCCTAATTTTTATGTTTGGAAAGCAGAGGTCATAAAAAAGTTTAAATAGTTTATGGAACTCTTCGAAAGCAGCATTTGGGTCACTTTTCCTATAGCAATCACTAAAAGTCAAGGCTTTTATACATTTGATAAATTTTTCAACATTTTAATTGCTATAGTCTCTTCTAAATTTGTACCAGTGGGTTATTGAGTACGTTTTCCCAACAGGACATGATAGTATTTGTGCCGTATGATCAGACAGTGCTAGTTCTAAGACACTTTGTTTACACCCTCGTATATTATGAGCTATATGTTATCAATGCACGTTTTGCTTTGCAAACGGGTTGGTTCGTTTATTGCAAGTTTTAAGTTAAAGCTCTGTAATAAGTCTTCAAACTCCCTCGAAACAGGAATATCTTTTAGTCGATCGATGTTATAATCACCACAAATAACAAGTTTCTTACCTTTGGTTAAACGGGTAAAAAATATTTCTACACTATCTCTTTTAGTCTTTGGAGGCCTATATATACATATGACAATCAACTCATGCTCCAATAATTCAACAGCCGAACACTCTATGAGGTTGGATACGCTTACAAGCTTCGCTTCGTGTAGAACCTTAAATTTGTGATTATTTCGTACTAGGATACATGGACCACCCTTTCTATTTGTTCTTGAGAAATTTGCCGCCATGGTATTATTGGGAATTTGGAGAAATTTAGTATCGTCTTTTACCATATTATGCTCGGTAACACACACAACATCAATTATGTTATTGTTATTGTTAATATTATTTAAACTTACGGTAAATTCATCTGCTTTGTTTAGTAAACCATTAATATTTTGATGAAGTACATGTGGCCAACACGAGTGAATTTAGAGATTCACATACAAAAACTCACGCCATTTTTTAGAGAATGCTGTCGGTAAATTAACTTTCATAAATAAAAACAAAATGATACCACTATTTTCAGCAAATAAAAAACCTACTCACATTTGAACAACAAAGCTCCATTCGATCGAAGTATTTCACACCTAAGTGTGAATCTAAATTCGATATTGTATCGAGACACGACCCAATCGGATTCCTCGTTGATATGACAATATAAACTCGAAGAAATGGAACTAGACAGCGATGCAGGTCAATACTAGTGTTGTTACTTGATCGAGAGCCACTCCGAGGCTGGTATTGGACTTCTATTTTAGTTTTGAGCCTATTTCAGGAGGGAGTGCTCGGCTGAACGGAAAATTTTTGCTTTATTATGTTGGAAGGTAAGTAGGTACCTAATTTGTGTTAAGGTTTCGTGAGCATGTACAGACTTTGAAAATATTTTTTAATCTATTTTGTAATCCATTATTATACCTACTCGTAAAATACAGTCAAGCTAACAAAATTTTTAAAAAAATACGACTGAACCTGGTCTAAGCTTTTTTACGAATCAGTTTGTCCTTTAAAACAGATTCGTGAACAAGCTTAGACCACGTTCTTTAGTTTTTTTTTTAACTTTTGTTTCAAATCTGAGTGGTTAGGCTCAGTTCCTAATACAAATTTATTCTCGAAATTCAAATCATTGACCTAAATGAATTAAAACATTAAATTATTTTGCTTTGTGACCTGTGGATGCAATAACTGGTTTTTAGTAGGTATCATATTCAATGTTGCAAATTTGACACTACTATGGTTTTCTAAACCTGTAGAATTTTTATCCTTTTAGGGAGAGCACATTCGCGGGCTAAAAACAAACGGAACTTCCATCTGCACTCCTAATCTAAATTAGTTTCCTCAATCCTCAATATTAAAATAGTTGAGAGAACACGGTTCAAAATAGTTTCCCAATATCCTTCTTCAAACTGGATCTATTAGAGTACAGCAATTCCAGTGCTATTTATAGATAAATTAATTACTATAAAGAGTACCTGGCAGAGGTAGGTACTATTCCCAATTGTAATACGCTGTGACAGGTTTAAGTGGCGAAAGGCGTCCCATTTGTTAAGGTATTGTACAGTGTCGATCATCTTTTTTTTACCCGATTGCAAGGAAAGGGTTATGTACTATGCGCATATCTTAATGTATGCATGTAATATTCTTTAGTATCTCATATTTTTCAAACCGTTATTCAAATTTATATAATTAAGACAACGTTAGATACGTCTTGAAATCATAGCGTATTTTGGGCGCTATATTGTGCGGACAACTTACATTTTTGGTTCAGAAAATTGTTTCAACAAAACCTTGCAAATTCCAAAGCAGTGACAAGCAAACGCTGCCATGATACTTCGTAACTCAGTGTGAGATATCTCGAACCACTGCAATATATTTGTATAAAAGTTCCAATACCCGATGCCCAAGAAACCGTGTTTTATAAACAGAGGTCAAACTTTTAGGGAATTTGTTCCTCAAAACTTTTTCCAGCTTCCATACTTATGTAGGACTAGCTTCTGCCAGCGGCTTCACCCGCACTTTTGTGCTATGAAAGACAATAATCTATGTCTGTGCCAAATTTCATCCAGATCCGTTAAGCCGATCTAGCGTGATTAAGTTACAACGTTAAACATCATCCAAACTTTCACATTTATAATATTAGTAAGATTATCTAAACAGTGACGCTATATTTAAATATCTATAGTAGGTACCTTATACATAAGAGGAACAATACAGAACAACATGCCAAATGAAAATGATCGCAAATGCGACAAGTTGTCGCTGTGATTGGTTGAATGACTTATCAACAGCCAATTACAGAAGCATAAACACGTTTGAATATTTATCTAATTAATTTCGCAATGATTTCTTTTTGAGGCGCTGCAAGTAAGACAGATTTGGTCCTTCGAGTCCAAAACGATTTTAGTTTCGTCAAATTGGGCCAACTTAATTTTTTTTCATAGACTATACAAATAATTTACCATATTGTCAAGTTTACGTACCTACTCAAACAGAACACCTGGTTGCGTACATTTATTCTATAAAATTATACACCTACAATCTAAGAAATATTCTTCAACCTAGAAACCAGACTTTACCCAACCCAAGGACATCTATTCCTGTCCTATATTCAGCTTCCAACTTAAAATGGTGTCCCATAAAAAATATCGTCGCCGAAAGTTTTTTTATTTATCAGATCCTGGAGAGGAGGCAATATTGTCACGACTGGCCGTAAAGCGCGGAGGGAACGTGAAATGGTGCAATGGGGACAAAGTTTGTGGGTAAAGACAGGTAAGATTGTAAGCGGGCATAGGTTAATAAGAGCGATTTTAAGCCAAGTATCCAACCAATTCTTAAGGGCTTGTCCCCATCACCCCATCACGACGTCGTTGTCAACGTGGCACGTTGCGGTGTCGCGGCGCGGTGCACTGAAGTGAAGTCCTGAAGCACGGTACAGCAAACTTCGCCGCGGAAAGACGCGTCGTACGTCGTCGGAAGCGGTACGTGGTGATGCGCTCGCTCATTTGATGTTTAAATGTCTTAGCCATTAGTTGTACAAAAATATGCCTAAATGCTGTAACTGTCAGAAACTACAAGAAACGAAACTAAACGTTGTTTCGTTCTGTCAGAAATGCTGAAAAAATTACCAGAATTTTACAAGGCACGACAATGTATAACATTGTGGCATTGTAATTTCAGTTTATATTAAATTTTCACATAGTGATTTTTTATTGAATTTAAATTTGAATTTTTGACATTGTAATTTCAATCTAATTTTTTTGATAGTGTTGTTGTGTTTTTTTATTTTTTGCGCTGTTTGTAACTAATTTTGTACGCCATAAATGGCAAAACATGTTGCCAACTCATATTAATATAATACCTTTATACTGTACTCATGTTTTACGAAATAAAAATATCGTATCTTATCTTATCTTTAAACTTATATTATTGCTCAAACGAAGCAATTTATATGACCACCAACCTTTTAGAACCGCGATAAGTAGGTAAACCCTAACTTGTAAGGTAAAGTTGTCAATCTACATGCAGAAACTGTCCAATCTTGAACTCCGCTATGTTTTGTTTGTTATGACAAATCGCGAATCGCTCTGCTAACTGTAAGATCTGGACTTCTACAGTATTGCGTTCACGAATGGGTTTGAAAAATTTCACGAATATATCTCGGAATCTGTAAAGTGTCTGTAAGAACTTCATTTGGAATAAAATTTGGTATGAAGCATTACCTGATTTCCCCTTGGGAAAGTGCGATAAAGACGTATTTTAATTCATAAGTCACAATACCAATCCTTTTGTCTCAATGAAAAAAAAATGCTTAATGGCTTTTGCCTGCAGTTTCGCCGGTTTCAATAAAAGTATCCTATATGTCCTATTCCTGATCATGGTCTATCCGTGTGCCAACGTTTATCTAAATCCGTTTAGGGATTGATTAACAATCATACAGACTTTCAGAATTATAATATTTCTAGGATTTTTATTTACATGTAAACGAAAACTCACGCCTTTTTCTCATGGGTAGTCTGAAACTACAAAACGCCTAGGATTTTAATCATAACTCTTTCTGACTATACACACCCTCAAAATAGCTACACGACCAACTTTTTTATCGTCCTTACGCTCGCTTACTACAACATATCCAGATTCAATCAAGCATGTTGTAAAGCTACTGAAAAATACAAGCAAACCACCTCAATTTTCAGCTTCCTAAGCTTCAGAAATATTACGTACATGACATAAAAATATTCAATTATTTAATTAACTCTCTCACAGCATTTCACTCTCACGTCTTATTCCGAGCTTCAACCCGTTAGGATTAAACAAGATCCGTACATTACGTTCCGGTACTCCACAAAACGTATTGTAGTCGTATTACATGAGACTTTATTGAAACCTTAATAGGGTTTTAGTACGCATGGCTCGAGACACATGAGATTTATATGAAAGGAAAAACCGGAGACAACGCGAGATATGTTGGTAAAATAGGATAAGGACTTCTGAATCTAAACAACGGTAAGCATTGGTTTAAAAGTTTGGGTTCCATTTGAATAGCTTTGATGGACTATTAGATGATAGTTTCTTTTCACAGTAGAGATGAAATTTATTGAAATAAAACATACTGATAGTGTAAGCACAAGTAATAATTATGTTTTAGAATTGTTAAAGTAAAGACTATTGTGACCATAAGCGAATTACGCAAGTAAGATGCAGTCCAACCTGATCCTAGAAATTATTCAAATGGCTATTATTCCCGGATTCACAAATCATGAACGACATCACTATTATTTTGAGTGAGCTTAGCTTAGTAGAATAAGTTAGTTTCCATGAAACGACTAATAAGCTTCAGTAACGGAGAGCGGATGAACTTAAATTAATCAATCACTTGGCAATGGAAACTAACGTAGAAATGCTAACGTAATCAAAGACGATAATATAGTTCCAGACCACAATTCTCGAGAACTGTCCTCATTTGTCTGAAAGGCGAGGGCGGGTCTGCAGGCTACTCGCGACCAGACTAACATTATTTGTACTAATTATAACTTGTATGAATAGGAGCCTAATTGTAGAACAATCTATTGTGTTTGTTGGCGTTGATAATTATTTTTTATAGATTATAATGTAGGTGTAAGTAATGATACAGCAGAAAAGTTTGGGTTTGAAAGCAGACAAGAACTTTTGAATGATGACATATAAACATGATTAAATGGTTCTGTTAAATATAGCATTGACTATATTACGGTACCTATTGATGATGATTAAAAAATTGTGTCGATTAATGAGAAAGATAAATAAGAAATGAAAAAAATACACTATTTTTTTTGGGCAGTCGTGTTATAAAACCTACAGTTTAATTAAGTTACAAGCAAAACCAATGTTGAGAACAAAATAAAACTGATACTCAAGCAGATGTTAGATGTTGTAAAAAACTGGTACTCAGCTGAATCTGGTAACACTGGAAGCCGACCCCAACATAATTGGGAAAAGGCTAGGCAGATGATGATGACTCAAGCAGATGTTCAAGTATTCACAATTAATGTCATTGTGTAGTCTGAGCAGAAAATAGGTCGAACTATAAATAATCTTCACTCGGAGCAGAACAATGCTGGTGATAATTTTAACCTTAACAGCAACCAGATTAAATGTTACGACGAACCATAATAATTAAATAATGAATGTTCTACGAGGAAATTGGAGCTAAAAATAAATAAACAACTGCAATCCCGCGGAGGCTTTGATTAGCATTCCTTTTACGCTCTTATGTCCTCTTTGTAACTGAAGAAATGGCAAATTAATTTGTAAATTGATCTATGTTTGACGTGTATCAACAAGATGAGTAGATAAAATGTTTTTTTAAGGTAATTTCTATCTTCCTCTTGCAAAACATTTGAATAGTAGCGCATGTCTAATTCTTATAATATTTTTGTATACAGATGCCTTAAGGTTTATATGACAAGAATGAAACACAAAATTCGGTCAAAATTTCATAAAATTTTTATTTACAAACGTTAAATTTTCAGATATCTAGTAGAAGCGGCCATGGGGGAAGGGAGCTCCATATCCGATGGCTCCGAATCTAGCGAAACCGTAGGGGGAAGCGGCATAAGCGAGAGGAGCGGCGATGGCAGGAGCAGCATAGGAGATGGCGGGAGCGGCAGCTATGAGAGCAGGGTCCTTGCGGACGACGGCGTTGAAGCCTTCGGCGCCGGCGGCGTAGTCCACAGTGCGGCGGGTGCCGTCGGACTCCAGCAGAGAGTACTGACCCTGCACGTTGTCACCCACGCGGTTCTCGATCTGGTGCTTGAAATCCCCGGTGAAGGGATCAGCCACGCCGTAGGAGAAGCTGGAGAGGTCACTGGCGTTAGCGACGGCCATCAAGGCAAAGAGTGCGACGAACTGGAAGAATAAGACAATTATGTTATAGTCAGCCTAGATTCAATAAATTAAATACATTTAAACTGGTTTTATGTTGAGAGAAATTTTGCGATCAGGGGTCTTATATTTAATATAAACTTATAGAAGACGGAAGTTCCATCAAAAATGGTTTACCATCATTGTATCGCTCAAATTCCCATTAAAAGCACTAAACGAATTTTATTGAGTCCATAAAACGTTCGCTTTTAATATTCTCGCAGCTATTCATGAATAATAAATTGAGAATTCTATTCAAAGCATTTAATACACAAAATCAAGCTTTTTAAAATTATCCTTTCTTACTCAAAAGTAATCCAAGTTTTTATTTACCTTCACAAACATTTTGTTGGATTGTTGTTGTGACTACGTCTGACACAAGACTGATGCTGATCCTCGTCTCCTCCACCTTTTTATATCTTCAAATCATAATCCAGTTCTGCAGAATCAGGAAGCTCATGTCCAAAACAAGGTGCTCTTGAATTGATTACGGATTGAATAAAATTTGTCTCATTACTGTTGACATTCGCCGCACTTTCATTCACAATAAAATAATACGACCTTGAAATTTAAAGTTTAAGTGAAATACTATGTAGTGTAAGAGTCGGTAATTTCTGTCAGATTTTATTATTTTTAAGGACTTTTTTAATGGGTTTTTGCTGTTACATAATATTATGTTTGTTTCTTTCAACTTACTTTGGGCTAGCAAGTAGTGACAATATCGCCAATTCAAAGTATCTATATTATTATTTTTTGTCATTGAGAGGCCAATGCTTCAAGAGTATTTATCATTCAACGAACCTTTTAAGATAATAACTTTATTTACAGGTTGTCTTAAAGCATGAGTCTTCGTATTTGAGCCGACAGCCTTTAGAATAGCTATGTGCAAATGTGTGCGAATATTGAAACAATATCGGGTGGACAACCATCTGAAACGTCCAGTGTCGCAGCTGCCATCATCGATCACTATCAATTTTAGGCACTAGATACAAGATACAAATAACCGATGTCAATCATTCATATTGATTGATAGACTAAATTGGACTTTAAGAACTTGGCACTGTCAAGCAATATGTTGTAGTTATCATTAGTGCTAAAATATTTAAAGTCTTTGTTGCCTACATAAATGAACATAACGACGTTTTAACACGGTTTCGAAAGTTAATAGTTTTAAAATTGTAGCTGTTACTGATTAAAGCAGCTTTTTAAAATATTCCAATACCGTTCAATGTATTTTTTATGCTTAGTAATGGAATACATCAGAAGTCTGCTCTATAGCTAGGGACATTGTGCTGCATTTATTTATTACAACTAATCAGAATATGTTCATAGCAGAAACAACGCTTCCTGCAGCGCTGAATGCCCACTCAACGTTTTATTGTATTCCACTCAAGACAAACGACCAGTCCAGAGTTTAAACAATAACCCGAATCCCATTCATCTCACTCGCAGACCCTCAAATTAATCATCACGGGCAACGCAAACCTAACCGTCTAAATTCCGATGCGACAGTTATAGAAACGTCCCTGACAAGCAATTTATTATTCCAAAATGTCCGATAGGAAACGTTGCTGGAGTATCCACTTGTTCATTTTCATTTGTCCAACTAGTTTGATGATAACATTTTACAACTAGTTGTAACGTAGGAGTTACATCGAGTTGTTTTAGCGAAATTAGTTTGTGTTCAAAATTCGGGAGATCTGTTAACTGTCTTGTCTCGTTGTAGCGATGTCCTATAAACCTGCATGGTATTGTTGTTTTAACAGAACTTAAAATCACCTTATCGGTAGTAACTTGAGACGACAAAAGTTCATTCACACACACAGCAGCCACGTCGCCGTCACGTCACTGTCACGTCGCCGATTAGTCACTAATTGCAAGTGACTGAGACGCGCCGGTCGTGACGTAATTGCCGTGTAAAGTGGCGTTTATTAATTGTTCTAAACAAGGTACATTTTTTCGACGTTACTAATATATTCTTACCACTTGGTAATATATGGAAAGTTTTGAAACATTCTGTCTCTAGCAGAGGCCGCAGAGGCATTTCCATGCTCTGAGGCTCTTTGCATGTTACGTAAGCTACGAAGTTCGTTACAATACCTACGTATTTAAAATTCCAGTAGTTTTGCAGTATCAAAATGCACGAACTACATTGAGGGCAATAAAATATTTGAGTTTGAGTTATTATTTGTTTAGTACATCGTATTAGTACATTTATGATATTGAGCAACTTTTAGTTGGCTGCTAATAAAAAACTTGGAGTTTAAAAAGCGTTGTCTGTTCCCGTTAATCCTGTCAGTTAATAATTGCAGCAATCGCAGGTAAATTTTGTTCTTAAGACGAAATTACTTTTCGTTGTTAAACTTTATTAACAACTTAATGGTTTCTATTTTTGTCTCAATATTGGTTGAAATATGATGCTTCAGTAAACCGGTCTTAAACCAAACAAAGACTACCCCATCTGTTCTCGTAAGTGCCATTCTCGACGCTAAGGGAGACGGTATTATTAACAAGTCGATACTGAACCGCGTCACTTTTGCAATGATTTATTTTTATTCTTGAAATTGGTTCCTCTGCCTTGTGGGTAAGTTGCAGAAATTGGGCGAAGTGTGGCGGATATTTTGTAACATAACCTATTGCGTGCTGCCCGATCCCAAGTAACATGAGCAAAAGGCAGGTAGATGATGATCTTCTTTCCTACTTTTAGGAATCCAGTTAGCATAACATCTGATAAAAATACATCAATCTACTTTTGCCGAAGAAGAACTGCTGGTGAAAGAACATTGACAATGCGTGCTCCCTTAAGATTTCAGAAGCTTCCAAGAAACACTTTTAAATTACATTAATATTATAAAAAATAAATGAATACAACAATCCTCATTATCTGGAACTCTGAAAAATTATATCTGTTTGGGAAGCCGCTAAAATGAAGCAAAGTAAGCATATTACTAAGTCCCGTCTGTTTGCGTCATAACAAGATAAAACTCTGTAGGCATTTTAATCTCACGTTTTCGGACTTTATAAAGTTTAAGACAGACGCCGTGCAATATACTTGTTATGAGGTACGTTTTCGGTACTTTTTTTTTGTGTATCTTCTTAAGTTGGAAAGTGTAGACTCTTCTTGCAGGTATCTACAGGAAAACTTACTTTTAATTTAACTGAGGCGTTACTTTAACGAAAATATATAACTACCTAAGATAGAGCACACGAATGTACAACAGATCATCTATTTTAGGTACTATCGATCCAGTATTTGAGAAAAATTATGTCCATAAAGTTGAAAGTAACTATTAAATCCTACTTTAAATAATTTAGCTGAAATCAAGACACATGACATATTCAATGGTCACAATAGTATATAAAGATAACACTTACGAAACGTTTTGCAAATTTTTCTACACCACATGGAAGCTTGTCCCATGTAACCTTTACAAATACATAGGTAACGGAACTCTCCCCAAAATATTCGGAATTGGAGCCTAAAGATGTTGGCTCGTTGCCCAAAACAAGTTATTTTAAAAGGATCAATAAAATACCTGGTAACATCAGTTTGTAGTGTGACCATATTCCATTCTCGATTGTTGTTCTGTTAGTTCCTTGTTTTGAAGAGGCTGAACCCAGCTTGAACTACATTGCAATATAAAGAAATATAACATTTATTTATCACAATTGAGACACGATACCAAAACTAAAAGAATAAAAAAAATAAAAATCTGACTGCTTCAGAACCGAACAAAAAGCTGTGAACAAGAAATAATCATGCTGTGCAGTTGGAGGATACATATTGGAGAACTGGCTGATCCCCTGATCCTCCGACTACACAGCATGTTTTTTTCTTGTTTACAGATTTTAGTTCGCTTCTGAAGCAGTCAGGTTTTTGATTTTGTTTTTTTTTTATTTTATACTTACAACTTTTTAGTTACATACTTTTTTTTCGAATTACTTTTATACATATAAGTAGTAGGTATATATTTTTGTAATCACCTCTTAATACCCTTCATTTTGATATCCCACTCGATGGGTTAGGAAGAAAAAAAATTGGGACTCGCACAATATGGCGCCCAAAATCCACCATGTTTCTTTTTTTAACTTCACCTATCTAAGAACACTTGGGCGGTCAAGAAGTATCTAACGATCTCTTAATTATATAAATCCATCTAGCGGTTTGAAAGATATGAGGTACTAAAGAATATTACATACATACAAACAAACAAGCATACAAAATACGCGCGAAAAACATAACCCTTTCCTTGTAGTCGGGTGAAATGCAAAAACTACATATTTAGATGTGCCTCACGGCTGTGCCAAAAGGTTCATTTCAGTAGTAATACCTGACAGATGTTATATAACGCTGGTCTTCCAATGAACCCTTAGGTCCCTAAGGGTTCGGACTGTCGGAACAAAGCTGTTTCAAACAAGATAAACATTGTTAAGAAATAACCTAACATGCAATTGGGCTCGCTTCGCTCGTTTTTGGACTAGTTCATTGACCATAATTATCGAATTCCCAACCGTTACGTAGCAATATTCATAATGACTAGACAATGTGGTAAATATAGAAGTTAAATCAGTATTCATTACCTTGCCCGATTTGAGATGACTAGATTCATAATGCCCGGACATTATATACCAGGCCCCTCAGAAAGTATTGCGAAAAAAAGTTTTTATATATGGGAGACTGGCCAGTTATAATGTTTTTCGAAAATATGATTATTTATAAGTAAAAATAAGTAAGTTCCAATTTCAAAATTTCCCTCCACATTTTTTGCGAGTTAATTCAAAGTATTGTGTCTCACTGAAATATGGATCTGCGCCGGGAACATTTTAGAGCTATGATTTTATACGATTTCAAGTGTCGCCTGAAACCGGATGAATCGTACGATAGACTTCAAATGGCATTCATGGATGAAGGCCCTTCCAAGGCAACCGTGTATCGTTGGTATAACGAATTCAAGCGCGGTCGACCAACTTTGGGGGATGACGAAAGAAGCGGTCGCCCTTTGACGGCTGTTACCGAAGAAAACGTGCTAGCAGTGAAAAATTTAATCCAAGACAATAGGCGAATTACATATCAGGAGATTCAACACATATTGAAGATTGGATCGGGAAGCGTTCACGAGATTCTACACAGCCATCTTCGCGTGAGGAGGATAGTATCACGCTGGGTGCCGCACAACCTCACCGATGCTCAGAAGCAGGCCCGGGTGGAATGGTGCCGTGATATGCTTAACAAATTTGAAGCAGGCTCGTCTCGGCGTGTTTACGACATCGTTACAGGTGATGAGTCCTGGATTTATCAATACGACCCAGAAACCAAGCGCCAGTCGACTGTTTGGGTGTTTCAAAATGAGCCAACGCCTACCAAAGTGAAGCGATCTAGAAGCGGGGGTAAGATTTTGATCGCTAGCTTTTTTAATTTGACTGGCCACTTGGTATCAATTCCCTTACGGGATCAAAGAAGCATTAATGCCGAATGGTATACTACCAAATGTTTGCCAGAAGTTTTCTCTGTTATAAGCAACAAGCGACCAAACACAGGGCTCCGCGGGCTACTGCTCCACCACGACAATGCACCTGCGCACACCGCACTCAAAACGAGGGACTTCCTGGACAGCACGCCAGTCAAACTCCTGGGTCACCCTCCTTACAGCCCTGATCTAGCACCGTGTGACTTCTTTTTATTCCCAAAAATAAAAAATCAGCTCAAAGGGATACAATTTTCGTCGCCGGAAGATGCGCTGGCTGCGTTCGAGCAGGCTGTAAACGAGGTGTCTGCGGCGGACTGGAAAAAGTGTTTTGAAAACTGGTTTAGGCGCATGAATCTTTGTATAGAGGCTGGTGGAAAGTACTTTGAAAAGATTTAATAAAAATATATGTACGTATAGAACAATTTTTTTTAGTTTCGCAAAACTTTCTGAGTGTCCCACGTATAGTGCCCTTATTGGTCCATTACATTTACAGAAACACACAGGTACACACATACATACATACATACATAAACTCAAACCTTTTTCCCATGGGGCTAGGCAGAAACTACAGAACGCCACCTGCTACGATCCTTACATACTTCTTTGCTTCACACACATTCATACATCTAGTCATACACACACGCCGGTTATGGGTACTGCGCACTTGGCCTTTCTAAAGAACATCACCTATAAGGTCTATATATGTCTTTCTAGGGCGTCCCCTCCCGGCGTTTCCTTTCACGTCTGCCTTGTAAATACCTTTCGTTAGTCGCCTTTCATTCATCCTCTCAACATGGCCAAACTATCTTAGCATACTCTTTTCAATTTTAGTCACTACATCTTCTTTTAAACCACAACGTTGTCTTATTACCTCATTCCTCAATCTATCATTTAAAGTTATACCACACATACTCCGCAAGGAGCGCATTTCTACTGCATTAATCCTACTTTCATGTCTTTTTAGCCATACCCAACCTTCACTTCCATACATAAGTGTAGGCACCAGCACGCTGTTGTGAACGGCGATTCGAGCTTCCGGAGACTTTGAATTGCTGGTCAGAACTGCATGTATAGCACCATTCACTTTATTCTCTGCATTCACTCTCCTTTCCACATCCTCTTCAATCTTTCCATCCCTTGTGAACATACTTCCCAGATATACAAACAGGTACACACGTCAAACTTAAAGCACATTTATTTTTCCGTAGGGGGTTAAAAAAAACCCACATTGTCTAGCGCTATCGAAATGTCACTGTTTTATAATTTCGGCCATCGCCATTGCTTTTGAATTTACACTTTGTCTAAAGCCTCTGGAACATGAAATACATAAACAAAGGAAATTCCTTTACCACATACTTAATAGCTTTCAATACCACAAGAAATCCCAACTTATCAAACTCCAAGCTTGTCATAAATGTGTGAATAGTCGCGACTACGTGTAGGACAATACACCTCCGTTTTACACTCAAACTTCTGTTATATTAGTTTAATGAAACAAGTTTGATCGTTAATTCTGCGCTCAAGGTGAGTGACACCGCGTGGTTCAGCTTGTTATTATTAATTAATTATTATGTAAGTCTCGGTAAAGCGGTTGGAATTTAGTTGGAAATATTTGGGACTCAAGTAGGTACTATTGGAGAATATTACGATGAACAGCTACCGGGTTAAAATAGATAACAACGACCCTAATTTTTTTAAAAACCCGGCCTTCTCCTGGTCATGAAATCCTCAGCTAGATGTTTACTTTGGAAATCATTTACATTGTTTATCAATTTTTATTGGACAAACCCACCACACTATGTCCGACCACAACAACGCCTGAAATGCAGAATCAACAGTAGCACCCACCAGAGGAGTGACGGATCTATGAAGTTTGACGAGTCCCGGAGAAACGATTTAAGTATCAAGCCCATAACAAAATTGAATGTTATAACTACAAACAAATACTATTTCTAAAATATGGTGTCGAAAAACTCCTCCCCATATATGTTTTATAAACTGTATATATTTTTATCCATGTAAATAAAGATCTCGTTATAAAATATAACGAAATTAACCAAAAAGAACAGGCAGTGTAAGAAAAACATAATGTTCACTTCCTTCATTATCATGTGATAGATTCTATTAAGATATGGTATCCAATAGAAGTTTTAAGTTTTAGGAACAGCCTTTAGAGCAGTGGAAGTTAGCAGCATATTATCATTGCCGGTACCAAGAGTTCTGAAAACACCCAAAATATAAATCATCAGGTCTTATCTTAAATCAGGTATGGATTTGCGTGAGTAAATACCTAATGAATAAATACATCTATCTGACAAGATAGAAATCCCTAATATAACAGACACTAAGCAAGCAACTCAATAACGTAGACCAACAATAATTAAAAGACAAATAATAACAAAAACTAACTGAACAATACAGTCCATTAGTTCTCTTTCATTGCAAACACAATCCATCTTTATTAAACCCTGAAGTTTCAGACGTTCAAATAGAAAAGTTGGGGGCAGTCAATTTCAATAATAGTTCAGTAATGTGATACTGGAAAGTGGAAATTTCCGAGTTTGTTGCTGCAAAAAAAGAAAACAAATTTTAATAAATGGTTTAATACCAATCAACTATATAATATATCTAAATGTTTGAGAACAACCTTTTTTTTCTTGATTGCAGGGTTGTGTCCATCCCCCCCGGTAGGTACCCGCATTGTCGAGGCGGGGGGGCTCAGTAACCGTGGCTTGGTCACACATGGTGAAGCGAAGAGGAACCCGAGGAGGGGCCGCTCGTCAGGGCTTTTGCCGATTAAGCCGACGACGTAGCGGCCAACTAGTAGGTTGCCGTACCGCTTGGTAACAGGCGACATCGCAACTGAGGCGGGCCGCGATGTCTTATGTAGTGTCCCAGATCCCATACGATGTCGCGGCTGAGGGTTGGGTGCCGCGGCGGCAGAGGAGTGACGGTATTGAGGTGTGCCGCTCTCCCTACCTTCCGCGGCCTGGACGGGGTCACCACCGTCTGATGGCGGATGCGGTGAGGCCGCAGGGGAAGAGGAGTGTCGGTATTACGTTAGCCGCTCTCCCTATCCCCTGCGGCCAAAAAATGGTAGGTGGCGAGGCCATTACCATTAACCCGTCACGGGGGACCACGGGTGCCATACACGGTATCGTCCGGCGCCCATGTGCTGTTTTGAGCCCGTGGTCACGGTGTACACTGTGTTCTGGTGCGCCGGTGATGGGGGTTACTCCCCCAAGGAGGGTCCGATGACGGACAGCGGGGACGGTTTCGCGGTGAGTGCTAACGCGTGCCCGTGTTCCCATCATAAGCGGCACAGGAAGACACCGTGGTGTTTTAGTGGGTTAGAGTCGTGCATGACGCAATGTCATTGTAGTAGTAAAATAATTTTGATTATCTACTATTTATGGAACGATATTCCCATTTCTTCTTGTTTCTTCTCTTATCCCATGTCACCTGGGTTCGGCGGAATACGTTTTCTACTTTCATACCGTCCTGTCCCCCGTCACGCTCCATCATATTCATAACTCTTTTAGTAACATGCGTTTCATCCCTCCTCATCAAATGACCATACCAGGACAAACGGTTTCCTATCCACTTTTCTGACCTGGCGCCACTTTCAAACTTTCTTTAATATACTCATTTTTCACTTTATCCATTATCGTCACTCCACACATCCATCTCAAGATTCTCATCTCTCTCCTACATGCAATTTCTTTTCACCAATATTTTTCATAGCATAACATTCTAATCCTTACAGTACGATAGGTCTAAAAACGGACTTATAGATTGTGTTCTTTAATGTGAGTGGCAAGCCGTGTGTCGCAAGTTATCCAGTGACCTGTCACCTTTTTATCTATCCTGCGTTGATCCGGTGCGTCTCGGTCTATTTCGCCATCCGCCGCCGCCTTGGTCAAGCGACCCTAGGGTTCAAAGCCGGAGCATATAGGCGGGAGGACCGCCAAAATCGCAGAACAGGTATTCCGTTTTGGTTCTGCAATTTGCTCTGGACATCTAGGATTCTAGGCCAAAACATTTTTTCTTTTTACCTTGCCCCACACTAGGCATTTCTTCCTGTATCATGGGTGTGTTTATGAACATTTAAACTCACATATATACAAGACACCCAGAACCGGAACAATTATCTGTAGGCTATACAAATATTATTCGGTTTGGGAATCAAACCCGCGACACACAGCGCAGCAGTCGATCGCTCAACCACTAAACCAACAGTGTCGTCAATGTCATCAGCAACAGCATAGACCAGGGTGCCTCTTCCTGTGTGTCCGACGAAAGACCGTCCATTATCATAAGATATTCCCATTGCCCAATATGAAGGTGGCGAGAATTTCAGATAAGACAATATTAGGTAAAAAGCTACTTTATGCACGTAGTAGGTAATTCGAACATATATTTCATACCAACTGAAACAAGTTTTCAATGAAAACTCCTTAAAATGCAAACAATTAAAAACATTAATTTTTCAATGCCTCCTACATTTATTTGATGGATTGATGAATAACTGTCGCAACTCGAGGCGATCATCATCGAAGCGATCATTCGATCTGTCCTACGAGATGGATTGCACGTGCAAGTTTCACGCAACGAATAAATCTAACGACTCCAATTGCATACAAAATGTTATGGATAAATTTATTAAACGGAGCAATTACGTAGAACTTTTAAGAATGGTCAATTATCTTATCCTTATTTGTATACTTAACAAAGATATGTAGTAGGTAAATAAATAAATACTTGCAGCCAAGTCTTGCAAAGTGCCCCAGGTGAACCGATGATCTGGTGAAGATCGTGCCAATTTGCTGGAGACGAGAAACACTAAACCGGTCGCTGTGGTTATGCTTGGGCAAAGTTAATGTCCAGCAGCTACAGTGGATGACTTTTGTCTGAATTAGGATGAGTAGTAATTCGTCATCAGGACGTAATAGGACAAGACGTCTGAATAAGACTAATGGTAGTGAAATCTGAAAACAAATTTAAACAAATCTACAGCGAAAAAACAAGTTAAAAAATCTTTTTCGAAAAATCCCTACATTTTATAAACCCGGCTGATCTCTAAGCCTGCCTGCGATAAATGTAGCAGAAATAGATATCTTTCCGAACAGTAGTTCCCAGATATGTTATACCGTGGCCCGTGACATAAATATTTGATTCGTACGTGCTCCAGAGAGCCTCATATCTGTAACTTGTAGATATAATCAGTTGTTTTATAAACTTAGCAGAATAGGGGGTATAAAAAATAACTTACGTTGCTGTACTAGTGACGTCATTGTATCGTAAAACTGATGCAATAAAATGGATAAGTTGAAGGCGTATTACAACTTACAAGACGTATTGAGACTTATAAGAGCAGTGTTGGCCGAGTGGTATCGGCCGCGACTTACAAATTGTAGTTCGTGGGTTCGAACACAGGCAGGCGCTTTACTTTGTGTAAATTATTTCACCAACACTGCTTTCAAAACGGTGAAGGAAAACATCGACATCGGCATGTCCTTGAACCAAAAATTATTCGAAGAAATGTGACATCTACCAACCCGCATTGGGCCCGTGTGGTGGATTAAGGTTCATTCCCTCTCTCACAGAAAGAAGGCATTTGTCCCAGCAGTGGGACCATTAAAAGGCTGATGATGATGATGATGATGACGAATAACAACTTAAATTCACTTACTGAAAATGCAGTTACAATGCATAAAAAACGGCTCTAGGTTTAGACGCAACGCCTCGTCTTCATAAATATCAATAAAATCTTCAATATTTGATGGACAATTAAGTTATACGTTTTAGTATTCAGTAATGTAGTAGTTCAGGCGCAGTTTGGAAAAGGTCTATGTTTAATAATTGATCAGTGGACTGCGACAGGGTGAGTTAGAATAGAAAACATTTACTTGACTCAGACACAACAGCGACAATCACTAAGAAACTGGGCAGAAAAGTACAAAAAGTGGGGTATTACATCCAGCCATGTCATCATCGTCCTAGCCTTTTCCCAACTATATTGGGGTCGGCTTCCAGTCTTACCGGATTTTAGCTGAGTACCTACCAGTGTTTTACATGGAGATACTGAGTATCTGACCTCCACAACCCAGTAACTGGGTAACACGGTACCCCTTGGCAAGACTGGTGTCAGATCTCAAGCTTCTGACTACCCGTAACGACTGTGAAAGATCTTCAAATGACAGCCGGGACCAACGGCTTAACGTGCTTTCCGAGGCAAGGAGCAATCACATTTTTTCGAGTCCGTGTCAACTGTCAACTCAATCAAAAGCTGTCAAATCGATGACAGCGAGCTGACACAGTGTTGCAACAAACAAAAAAAGGAACGAAACGTTCGGTTCCAAACACCAATAAAACATTCAAAACATCTAAACTCCAATGTCGGCTAGAGCACAGAAACAATGATAGTGTGGCATTCAGACTAACATTAGACTAAGCTCAACTACTTGACCGATCCATCATTATCTTTAGTCCGATTCTTATTAATTTTCTCTTCATTCTTATTCAGATTTGTTTTTCAAACTTTATCTGTGCGCGTTACTAATTTGTATTGTAATTGACAATTGAATTTACCTGATAGACCAAAATTGGCCTGAATTATACCCATAATTACATGTTACGTATATTTGAGGTTACATGCATTAACAATATGATTAAAGGTCACATCTGGTTGTTTTGCATAATTATTGACAAATAACCAATCGCAAATCTAACGTACGCCAATTTCATCAATTTATACCAATTTCAAACCTAGCAATTTGCTCTGTGATTATCTATAGTGAAATGTCAAAATTGATTTTCGTGATTAGATTAAAAGTAGTTAGGATAAAATTTACTGTTATTACACTAGCTGCCGCCCCCGGTTCCGCCCTCGTGCAATTCGCCCAAAGTATTACCATTATGTTAAGGATACCAGTATACTATTTGTTAATTTGATTATAAATTATCTGGGAGCCATATAAAGAGTAACAAACACCCATTACAAACTTACATTTACAGGTTTTATGCCATCCCACTGAGTGTATGTAAGGATTGAAGTCGGTGATGTGACAACCGCGGTAATTGTGACGACGCATTGGGTTCAGTTTCGTTCAGCAACCATAGTAAATGCACGCTATACCCTCGAAAAAATATTTGAAAGCACTCCCTTACGTAAAATAATGATCGGAGGGACTAACTCCAGCAATAAATCCTATTATAGGTTTACAGCTGTGACGATTTCAAAAAATTCCAAGCCACTTTTCGTTGTCCATTCTGCGTATTGCAACGCGAGCGCGGCAATGCTCGAGTTGCCGCGCGCGGCGACCCTGTCTACATAGCGCTCGGCCGCCGCGCGTATTTTATACGCTCCTTTAGTCAGGCAGTTAGTGCTTTATACTTCATCATGTCTGCAACAACAGGCCTGCAGAAGTCAAGAGGAAGTCATGGTTGAATCTAAAATATTTTTATACGCCTTCAGTTGAAAGTTCGTATTTCCATAATATAACTCCAAAGATATGCTTATAAATGCGATTTGCTCCGTATTGAGCCAAAAAAATGTTATAAAATTCAGCGATTAAGACCCAAAATTAAGAACTGCTTTTATGACGATAACAGATGAAGTAGGCTACTAATAAAACCGATGAAGTACCTCCCATATCTAACATCTTACTGACAGACAAACTACTTCTATTCGTATAGATCTGGGTATGAAACAACAGCAATGCAGCAGATCAATAACAGCAGCTCATAATTTTTATTGCCCTTGTCCCATGTAACTTGGGTTCGGCGCAACACGTTTCCTTCTTCCATTGCATCCTGTCATCTATCATGCTGTCACTGACTCCCTTTTCTTTCATATACCTCCTCACATAATCCATCCATCTACATGAATAGCAACTATCCTCAAATAGTCACCAGCCAATATGGACAAGAAGATGAAGACTGACATGAAAATAATCACAACATAGATGGAATACAAAGCAGTAGCTTCTATGTAGAACGACATGACGTTGTTTAGCTTTACTAATGTATCTTCAAGAGAAATCTATTCTTGTGTATCACAAGATCTATCGGCGTTGGCGACGTCGTCGGTGAGATTGTTCGAGGTCGCAAGATAATCTATCATAGATCTCGCTGGGAAAACTAACACGCTTGTGTCTATTCTGGGGAGAATGGCTGTTGCAGTTTAGGTTCCTTTTCAAACAGTATGTTTACTCGATCTTTGGCGATATGATATGGGTTTTTGACCACCTTCAATCGAATTAATGCTCGAAGTACACCATTTCATTTGTTTTGATTCTTAATATAATTATGTTGGCACCATTGCAAGCTAATAACAAAAGTTGTATTTTTTTAACTTATTTTATTTCTGTTTATAATATTATTAAGGTCAATTTGTTTTTTTTAGCTATTATTATTTTTTATTTTCTGACGTTCTGACGCCTCTCATTGAGAGGATATGAGCCACCAAAGAGCCTCCGGACGAATGGAACAAGGGTCTTTTGATAACTGTACCCAAGAAGGGAGATCTTAGTCAAGGCGATAACTGGAGAGGTGTTACGTTGCTCTCAATTTCCTCGAAGGTTTTCTGCAAGATTATCCTGGATTGGTTATCGAAGGCCGTAGACCCTCTCCTGCGCAAAGAGCAGGCTGGTTTCCGCGCGAACCGCTCGTGTACGGACCAGATCAACACTCTCCGTATCATTTTAGAACAGGCATCAGAATGGGATAGCCAAAGCACGAGCTACCTTCGCGCAGCTGAGACCCGTTTGGCAATCGCGGAAACTGACCCGAAGGATTAAACTCAAAATCTTCGGGTCAAATGTCAAATCCGTGCTGCTTTACGGGTGCGAAACGTGTCACAAAAGACATCTCACGCCAGATGCAAGTCGTCGTAAACCGCTGTCTTCGTCGCATACTCGGCATTTACTGGCCCGAGACCATCACCAACGTAGAGCTGTTGGAGCAATGCCACGAGAGCCCGATCGACCGCCAGATCAAGCGTCGCAAGTGGAGTTGGATTGGCCACACGCTGCGAAGGGATTCTGATCATATACCGAAGCAAGCGCTGGATTGGAATCCCCAAGGCAAAAGAAAGCGTGGCCTTCCCCGTCAAACCTGGCGTCGCACCGTGTTGGCTGAAGCGACGAGCATCGGTATGACGTGGAGCGAGGTGAAGCGTGAAGCTCAGGACCGATCGCGATGGAGAACTACTGTGGACGCCCTTTGCCCCATCTAGGGGACGTAGGACATTAAGTCAAGTAAGTCATTATTTTTTATTAGGTTTATATTATTAATACCCGTTTGGTGGGATAACTATAGCGATAATAGAACAGCTTGTCAACAACCTACAAATTGTAAATCCTTTATAACTGATAATTGATTTTATGCTTGACATGTTGAAACTCTAATTAATGTTATCTGTTTAAATGTGTGAAAGTGTAATTAAATCTTATTTAAAATCTAACCAACAGTAAACGTATAAAGCCCGTTTTTTTTTAAATTTTAATTTATCTTATTTTAATATACAGTTATTCATGTAACAAAGGAAATCAATACACCCCAAATAATCAAAAATAACCTTTGATTAACCTTACTGTTACCCAAAATTAACCCTCTGCCCTAGGCTGCTCTTCAGGTCAAATTGACCAGATCAAAAACGTTATCCATAATTGAAGTTCGAATTAAATTGATTTCAATAACTCATCTATTACGAATTCAATGAAGAAACCAATTGATTCTAGGCCGTCTTTTAGCAGTTGAATTTAGAACAATAACTTTGAATCGATTTGGTGACGTAATGTTCTGAAGATGCCATGTGAATTATAATTTTAGAATCGAAATGATTCTTTTGAATAATTTTGGAGTCACTATGTTCTATGTTTTTTGAGGATTTTTGATCAATTTATGTTGTACGAGCTGACCCGGCAAACGTTGTTTTGCCATATAAATTATTTCAAAGATGCCCAAAAATTTTGGACGCACTGTGAATTATAGTATTTTTAATTGCCGTTTAATGATGGAATGGTTTATACAGGTAACACAATGGTTGTTGGGAGCTCGGGACACGTTTTTTTTTTTTTTTTTTTTTTTATAACCTATAGGCTCGCGCTTGACCACAATCTCACCTGATGGTAAGCGATGATGTGGTCGACGGTAAAACACGCTTGCCTAGAAATAACCTATTCACTCTTGACTTAAAGACCCCTAGATTGTAGCTATCGGGAAACACAGACTCCGGCAGGGAATTCCACTCCTTAGCTGTACGCATAATAAAAGTGTTCCCAAAACGTTTTGTGCGTATGGGTGGGATGTCTACCATGTACCGATGGCGCATCGCCGTACGTCTGGTAGTCCGATGATGGAACGGGCTAGGTGTAATTATATCGTGCAATTCCATCGCACACTCCCCGAAATGTAACCGATAAAAAACCGACAGGCTGGCAACTCGGCGACGATGTTCAAGACTCTGTAGCTTTGACTTGACCAGCGCCTCATCGCCGATGAGCCTCTTGGCTCGCTCACGTGTTGAATACTATTGATTTATATCAGATCACTTAATTAACTGAGAACTATTTTAAACAAAATGGCACCTTCCTATCCTGCCCTACATACCTACCTACCCTACTCAACCTACCTACCCTACCCTGCATTCCTACCTACCCTACCCTACATACGTTCCTACCCTACCAACCTACCAGTATTTTTTTGGTCTTAAACCATTTTCGCATTGCCTTTCTAATGAAACCGGTTTTGGGGCATATCGGTTAGATGGTTTCTAAGTCTGTAACGGATATAGGTAGATTTTTTTTTGTGTTTTATATAATATAATTATAGGATGAATTTCAGAAAAATCGTCAACGCCATCTAATGGCAATACCGGAACCAGCATACAACGTCGTTTTCATTTTTGTGTGTGCTTTGTTTCTATCATTTATCAGAGATGGCGCTGTGTTCGCAAAATGTATGGGAAAATACTTTTGTATTTATCGTTAATTTTTTCGATTTTTTATTACTTGTTATCATATTCCGGACGGAGATAAATCCAAAAACTCAAAAATCATAAAAATTAGTCCAGCCGTTCTTGAGTTATAAGTGGTGTAACTAACACGACTTTGTTTTATATATATAACTATAAATATGGCTCAGTCGAGAGTAATTAAAGTTACATGACAAGATTCTACGAGAACAGCGGTGATATTCTGTTATCATTTTACCGTGAAAAGTTATATAAAAATTAAATGAAGTGTCAATCCAAAACATCACGTAGAATGACACTTTACTTTAAGTAATCACTGACAAATTACAGAATGTACAGACAGATTCTATTTCAGAAACCGTGTATCTCGTACCTAGTAAACTTTTATCAGGGCATAAACAATATCAAGTATAAAATAAAGGTAGAACACTTAATCCAATGTGGATTGATTTCCAATTTCGCCTCGAACCTTCCATTTTCCTCATCGCGCTGGCGTGTAACTGAAATTGATTGGAAAAAGTAAAATTTTAATATTAATCCGAGTAACGACCTAATTAATATCACCTTTAATTAATATATACATTTTTCAGGGTAATTATTTTATACTTCAAAGTAGATATATAATATTTGAGTGAGCATTTTTGTAGATCAAAGTAAAGGTAGTCAAGTGGATTTGGGATTATTAAAACGACAAGGTTTATTTTTCATACATGAAAGTTGGGATGTGAACCTTGTTTTTTTTTTTTATAAAATACGATTAAAGTACGTGGTTCTAATTAAAAACAATGTCAAAGTTATAATCTCGAAAATACTACTCCAAACTTTATTATGACAAGAAAGCATCCTCAAAAGATCCCAATAAATCTCACAAGACAATACTCTGCAGTGAATAGTTTCAGGCAATATCTTCCGGCGCTTCAAGCACTTTGTAGCATGCACTTATCTCGAAATATTGCAACTGTGTCTACTCGATGTTCTTACATAGAAGGATTTACAAAATCATAAATACGTTGGTACAAGATATTCAGTAAATACGTGAAAATTACCTGTTACTTGTTATTAGGTTATTTTTTCCGTAGAAGTCCAGTTTGACTTTGTCTGACTTAATTAAACATAATGGCAAAAGGTGCGTGGTATATACCCCTGCCTTATTCTTCTGAGAAAACAGGCAATTTTTCACGTAATGATATTATTTTGTTTTAATTTATAGTAATGCGTAATTCTACCAGTTATAAACCATACGAACCAAAATACTGTAGTGCAGTTTTAAGATAGATGTTGCACTTTTACTCATGTGCATGGAACCGGAGGAAGATGAATGATGAGGATAGTACCTAATTCATTTGCAAGTTTTGGTAGGTATTGCCCGAATAGTTATGAGATCCAACGAGGCCCTTTTTTCAAGCCTTATTCAGAAACGATCGACGAAAGAAGATATTAGTATAGCCGTAAATCAGAACTATAATAGTAATTTTATAGGATTATTACTTAATGTGGTATTTTATGATTATGCCTAACTTTATTGGAATCCTTTACGTTCATTAGATGTCATAAAAATTAATGGCGTTAGAATAAGGGCCTAGTGAAACTAGATAATAATGAGGTTTAATAGCCTGTGGGGAATACTAGAATAGACCTAGTGTTTTTCTGAGTCATTAAAAGTAATTAATTAGGTCTAGGTACATAATGATTGGACCTGAATGGTGGTCATTAGGCCTAAATGAATGGTTACAGATAAATGCGTTCACTCTGAACAGGTCCTTTCAAATCTCAGACAATAATATGCATGGTCCTCAAGTGACTAAGATAATGTCTGGTCTTCAAAAGATACCCCTGTATTTGTATCTGTGTTCCTTTTCAAAGTAGTCAGATACACGAGTATAAACCCGAACACCCCTTAGTTTTAGAACATTTTTTTTTCGACTTTTAAAAGTCTTTCTTTAAACCAAAACCAAATTATAGTAATAAATATCAAGACTGCAATTTGATTTGATGATATGCAATTCGAGTGAATTATTTTCGCAGTTAGATATTAATTTTGAAAATTGTACTGCTTCATTTGCAGAGCCGTTAAATTAAGTTAAACCTAAATGTTCTAAACGATTTATCTAAGTGCATTTTAATTACAATTTCGAATACTGCATTTGCATCTAGGTTAAGCAGTTTTCTACTGAAAACCGAAGCGGAAAAAAATTCTGGTGGATTTGGTTGCCGAGTCAGACAGATTTTATTGCCTGGCTTATCCGAGCCAATCTGCTAAGCCGCTTATTTCATTTCGTGTATTTTTTTATCTTCAAAAGTTTTATTTGTTAAAATTATTAGTTTTATTATAATTTTTAACCGACTTTTAAAATGGGGAATTTGTATTCAGCGAGTTTTTTTTAATGTTTTAGTTACAGGTATTTTACCGTTTTTCGGGCTTATTAGAGTTTTTTTTTGGTTGAAAAAGCCTGCCATGTAATTATTTCTGACTCAACCTGACTCAGAAACTTTTCATTAGGTACCATGAACAATGTACAAGCTGTCCCAGGTACAAATTAAGTTCAATTTCAAGTTAAGTAAAGTGCCTAATTGTTCAATTTGGGTACCGCTCATGTACTTACAACTTTAAAGTTACTTGATTCAAAGTTAATGCATCATTAATCTTTTACCTACTGTGTTTTAACCTTCCACTCTGCTCCGGCTCAGCACGAGTCAGAATAAATAATTTTGTTTGTTTGGTTTTGGATGAGCTTACAATGGTTCTAAAACGTATCGTTTATCGCACATTAAATAATCATCACCTTTTTGTTCCCTCTTATTATCTGATCATGAATTGTTAAAGAAGTAATAATATAATAGGGGGTGTGTTTTCCAAGCGGGCGGGATGGTCATAACAGCATCCGTGAGAAATAGCGAAAAATAATCAAAGGTGTCACGGTGCTGATTTTGATGAAAACTAAAACTGAGTCATATGTTTTTGAAAATTCAATATTCCTAGCAAGTAATCGAACTTGTCGATTTTGGAAAAAAAACACAGCTGTATATTACAACAGTTTCGGATTTGTCCATCCATGCTCTTTTGAAAAACTGACTCTGTATAGATAAAAATACCATTGGTTTGTAAAAACAGTATTTTTAGACAGTTTTGCATAAAATTCTTTTGAAAGAAGACCGCTTGTTTTAATTTATAATTGTTCTTAACATTGAAAGCCCTCTTTCCAATTAACAATATCACCAAAAGCATCACCTTAACAAAGAACCATCTAGAACGGAAGAACCATCCATTTTACAAAGATCGTAAATTTAAACGAAAATCTGGTATTTATTGTTAAATATCCGACAGAAGCCAAATACCTAAGTTTCAAATAAGGTTTAAAGTTATTAAATTCTCAGGAATAAGTAGGTCAAAGTTACCTACAGATTGTACCTTAGGACCAAATTCCGTCATTGACGAGTTGATAGGATCGTCTGAAAACTAAAGGTTAACATCTAATATCGTGTCGGGCCTTTATTGTGGTAGGGTTCATTTAAATACCTAGAGGTGTTCTGAAAATCATTGCAGACAACGTTTTCTACCTATATTTTAACTTTTGATTTACAGAAAAGCGTTGCTTTGTTCATGGAATAACATCATTTGTCGAAGTAAAAATGTAAAACTAAAAAAGTGACGTCAACATGAACGATTAGGGTCATTAATTATAAAAACCTGGTCCTTTTTATCGCTAAAGATTTAGGTCCTAAGTCTCAGTCTAGTTGAAGAGCAGGTGTGATGCTTATCTACGGGTAAATTGCTCGAGTAATTACTTTCTAACAAAGAGGTAGGTATGTAGGTGATGGAATACTTTTAGGTATTGATGTATCTCTTAATCCTCCTCATCAACACGGACACTATGTACTTCTAAATAATTATTATAAAGAGATTTAATTAATTATTTAAATTTTGGTAGGAGTCTTTATGTCAAGAGTGAAGTGATTATTTCTAGGCAAGCAGTTTCACCGTCGATCACATCATCGCTTACCAACAGGAGATAGTGGTCAAGCGAGAGACTATAAAAAAAAAAAACTCTGGACGTTCTGATTCGATTTCGAAAACTATGTCACTGATAGATTGACCACTAGAGTCTATCCTGAAAAAAAATTGAATCTATTCATGATTTATTTTCAATATTATACCTACCACTATTTGTCTCTGTATCACCCAAATTTCGACTGGTAGAAAATGCCTAAGGCATTAAAGCCGCCTGTGTACGTTTGTTTGCCTGAAGTATTAAATAAATAGCTATAGGCTTCGTAAGCGAAGCTGCGATACAACGCTAGTCTACCTATTGTTTCTTTTAATTTTTTTGTGCGCCAACTGGAATTTCTCCAGTATGTTTGCCATGACCATTGCATAAACTAATTTATACAAAATTGTGTCCATGTCATTTCGTATGATGAAAAAATATATGACTGACTAAGAGGGAAGGCAATACAATAAAGCTCCGTTTTCATTTCTAAAACGTTTATGAATATGAGGTTTATAATAAAAAACGAGTTATGAGATACTTTCTAAAGCGAACAAACTAGAACATAATGGCAAAGCCTGAAATTGCTTTACTGCGTAAAACCAAGTTAACATTTGAGCATGGATTATTTTCGAGCAAATTAAGAGTAACATTATTTCGCCAATTTTAATATTTTTTTGGAGTTGTGAGTGGCATCGCCGGGGTGGGACACTCTACTAGATTGTAAGGCGTATGTACTTAGTACTAACAACAGGCTTGGTTTAAATACAGCTGTATAAGCAAAGAGTATTGTAAGGACAGTGACCGGTCGGGTTCTGTAGTTTCTGCTTACGCCTATGATAAAAAGGCGCGAGTATATGTATATATAATTTATTTACTTTAGAAATTTTTCATCATTTCTAGAACGCACTTAACTTTTGTTGAATGCTTACCAATATAGGTAAACATCAATTCAACTCTCCTCATCCAGGTGGTTGTTTGGCTACCGACTATTCAGAAATCTCAAGTCAACAAAGTGTATTTATTTCTAAGAGATACAAAACTTACTTTTGTATAAAAGCCAGCACTATTGATGGTCTGAATTCAAAAATTAAAAATAAGGTATTTTCTTGGTTCTATAGTTCAATGTCAAAGCAGTTAGATGCTTGGACAGTGAATCGTTGGAGCAAAGAACATCTTTTATTAATGATCGTACGTCTAGCTGGTAAAGTGGTCAGTCGAAGATTGGAACGTACACTGGTGGTAGAGACATACACTTTCAAACAAAAATATTGCAAAGATATATTGTATTTTGATGCAGTTTATGTGTCCTCCAACGCATGAATTTTATGTATGTGGGAATAGCTCATGTAGTGATTGAAATGTCAGCTAGTCAATATGGTAGTCTAGGGAATGAGCGTGGATCTAGAAGCCACTCGTGAATGCTATTAAGATACATGTGTATTGTGCAGAAAATATATGAATTTTAAGATTAATGGCATTTTTTCCTTGGACCCTGATAACTGAAAAATACAGAAATATCTTATTCCGTCACCGTGTCTCATCTTAGTAAATGACAGTGATACCCCTAAACATCACTAAGGAATTTGATGGTCATCTAAGCCTAAATTAGCGATGCCTAAAACAAAGCGAGTTTGCATTCAAATATTTATAGCGTTCGATCATTTTAGACAGTTTGAAAGTGAACTCTATAGAATAGTGCTACCGTTTTCATCCAACAACTTTTATTAAATCTTCTGAACTAAAAAATAACCCAATCCTTTATCACAATATCTAAATCCATGCCCCAAAACTTGTATTGCTCAGTATTTTCCAAGTAATATTATGTTATTTCGGTAGTAGACATGTTTATAGCTTCGCCACGTGTTAGCAACAGTCGGAGGTGCGAACTGTCGTGACCAACTGTATTAAGAATGTTGCGTTAGCTATCGGTATGTTGGTCTAAGTTATAAGGAACCATCGAAAAGCATTTCGGTTAAAAATAATTTAAAAAAGTTACAGTACGCAGTAAGTGATTTTAGTCTACAAACTTACCTTAAAGGCGCCGATTCCCTTGAGTAGCTGATTTTAAAATGAGAATCACGTCTAAACGGCTCGTCGTAATTTTTTGGAAAAAAATATATGTTATATAAGACCATTTTCTTAATAATTTGATCTGAGCAAAATTTGAGTTTTATTCGTATAACATAGTGTAAATAATTTGTAAAGTTATGTCTAAAACGGACAAAAACACGACAATCACACCAAAACCGCTAAGCGTATTTTAATGAAATCGACACCATCTCAAAGACAATTTTATTATCTACATTTTGATCTGAAGATTTTTTTTTTAATGTCTTAGAATAATAAGGAAAGTACAAAAAACTACTAAATTTTGGGTCGCGCGGGTGTGAAACGAGTGCGCGTTTTGTTCCCTCAAGGTCGTTGGCGTTAGTCGTCGTCTTAAATGATGTATGGGTCCTGAAGACAAACGGGACGGAATAATGCGTCAACAATGCGACATTGTTCTAGAGATAAAACAATTTCTATGAAATCGATTTGTTGCAAATTGCATTGATGCGTAGCGACTGTCTACGGTAGCAGAAGGGACTATTTAAATAATATTTATAAATAATATAATATTTATTAAACGAAAACTATTGAAAGTAACGTTTTCACGGTCAAAAATGACAGGAACCTATCTAGAAGAAATGTCTGCAAAGTTGAGAAGACAGATGCTAACAGGAAAAACTATATTTTTCTAAGACTAACGGACAGCCATTGTTATCTTCAGGTTGATATATACTGTAGGGCTGAAACTCCACAGGGTGTTCCGGGGTAGGTGGTTTTAGTGAGGTAAAAATGCCACACTCCCTCGTGTTTTTCTCAAAAGTCCAGGTGCTTTTTAAAGGATTGACTTTTGATTGACCCACGACTACAAAAAAAAGAGCTAAAACTCCATAGTTTAGTAAATTGCGATGCAATCTCAGCATGAACTCCTGCAGTACATATCGCAAAAAAACTTAATTCAAAAAATCAAAAAACCCGACTGCTTCAAAAGCGAACTAAAAAATCGTAAACAAGGAAAAAATCATGCTGTGCAGTCGGAGGACACATATTCGCGGGCTGGCTGACCAAAATCTGGTGTATCCTCCGCCTGCGCAGCATGATTTTTTCCTTGTTTACGACTTTTTAGTTCGCTTTTGAAGCAGTCGGGTTTTTTGATTTTTTGAATTAAGTTTTTTTATTTATATCTTTTTAGTTAGTTTTTTCGAATTAGATACATTTAAAGATATAAGTGTTATTTTTGAAATCACCTTTTAAAACCCTTTATTTTGATACCTCACACGATGGGCTTGGAAGAAAAAAAAAATTTGGGCCCCCTCAATATGGCACCCAAAATCCGCCATTTTTCTATTATCCAATTTTAATGTAGCCTATGACACTCGCAGGGTTAAGACACATCGATTGACGTACGAATCATCAAAATCGGCCAACGCGTTTGGTCTCTGGAACGCCATATAGGAACAAACATACATACATACATACATACATACATACATAGACTGATAAACACATTACCCTCCTTCGGCAGTCGGGTAAAAATAGTAAACCTGTGCCGGGTACCAGTAAATAATAATTTATTATTACAGTTCAATTTGACATTGTCACGCGAGCCGTGTTTGTGCCAAAACAAATTTATTTATCACAGAATCTCGATAAATGCGGAACGAATTTGAATATCCTGACGGTTGAAATGCCGTTTCAAAAAATTATACACATTTTTACTTTCATCGAGTTTACTTGCGTTGCAGGATCTGTAGTTTAATGTAAGTAGGTCAATTTACTGAATTGGATTTGTCACTACTTAAGTATGCAGCAATGATCCGAGTGCAGATTAACTGAAGGAGAACTCCTTACGGGGAGGGAGTTCTCGGGTGAACACCCGAGAACTTTTTTTATGTAACTTTTCCGCTTACAGATAAGTCCTTTCTCTTATAGATTGGATTCTTTTACCCAATATAACATAACATTTTAATTTCGATTTAAACTCTGATTTTGTTATTAACTTTGAGTTAAAGTTTACTTTAGATTTTAATTTTGTTTAATTTGTTTCATTTATTATTTAATGGCGCATAAGGTGCTAATGCTAATCTTTAAGAAATTTTAATACTCACATTAGATATAAAACACTTTTACAATGCATGTCCTCGAAAAGAGCGGTTTTCCAAGCAGCCAAACTGTGCGGAAAGTGTCACTTTTTTTCACTAGTGCTGTTTACTTTCCTGTACTTTTTTAATTTTTTACTCCAACGTCAGCCCGACGCATAGAGTTTTTATTATTTGAGAAATGTTTTAAAAATTAGATATGTACAGATTATCATTCATATAAAAGGTAAAATAAAACTAATACTTTATTTTAGGCGTTTTTAATTACTCCAGATTTAGATTTTGATCAATTAATTAATTTTAAATATTCATTAAAAATGTTTGGCAGAACGTATATTTTGCTCGTGCCTTATTGCGTTACGATGTGACAGCTATTCGCACATGCGCAGTTGACATGCCCGAAGAACTATTAGTTAATCTGTGGATATGCTGAACGCGCTTGAATAAGCCCGCCATTTTATTTATTTCATTTTATTAATTTATTTATTTCCTCGCACAATGCATAGTAAAATGTTGTATGATACACGTACGTAAGATGATTTCCGACTTGTGTCGATTTATCCACTCACTCGCTTCGCTCGCTCGTGAATAAAAATGCCACTCATCAGAAATCACCTACCTTCCGCACTTGTAGCATAAATAACTATAATTTAATATGTACCAGTACATGTAATTGTTGGTTGGCCAATAGTAATAAATAAATAAACTACTCCTGTATTTCCCGAAGAGTCAGGTAGAGGAGGACACCAACATTTTGCCAGTTACGTATGAGTCCCAAGTAACAGGGTGCGAGCCTATCAGAAGAAGAAAGAAAGAGCACATGTACGTGTTCCTACTAAACACTGTACGTGTACAATCTTAATACTAAATAGTGTCAAACACAGATGTGGCAATATGAGTACATTCAGTGTGGTAAAATGAGCGGGCTCAGCTAATGGTGATCAGCGTGTAGCATAGCCACAACGCTGGACAACGCTGATTTACAGCCCACCCCCTCAACACTTAACACAAAGATATAAATATATCTATCATGCTTGCGAACATTGTCATCAGCCGAGCACGAATTTAGACTTCAGACTGCTGCTGCTGAAAAAAATATCAAGTATACAATCATACTTCCCGCCTCGGGAATCGATGGGTCTCATATTCAGCACTAACATTTGCTGCCACTGTTCCAAAGAGGCAGTACCACCGAACGAGGCAATTTTTTACCAAAACAGGTGTTATTTTACAAATCAAATTGAACTAGGAGGAAGGATAAGGAGGTACGGGAAAAGGAGAGAGAAAAAGCCAGAGCATTACATTAAAGTATAAAATACTGCAAAGAGGTGTACTACTCCTATTGATTTTCTCCCAGCAACGTAAATAAATCAGCTGGCTTCCTTAGTTTTGATATCGCAGTAGTGCATTAGTATTGGCAGGTAAGATTACAGGAAATGTTTTGTATACTACTTTTAAGGAAAAACATTTTTTGGAAACATAAACATTGGGGCAATTAGCGTAATTGAGATATTGGTAATTTTTTTTAAACACTCGGTGACATTATGAAAAAGTTGCGACGACCATTGCTGATAGAATTGGTTCTATTATGTCAAACGATATATCGCATAGTCGTAACTTTGACAAGACGCTCGTGTCTGCAGTTATTTACTTTTATCCTAAATTGCAGTTCGACTTTAAATCGCATAGGAAACTGGTCTTTTATTTCGGAATGTATATTTATTAAACTTAAAAACATGCATGCTATTCTGATTTTAGATAGCAAAACTATCCTCGCACGGTAATGAAACTGATTCATATTTTTCCTATGGCTCTTAATAAGTTTAAGTGCCATAGGGAAAATATGAATCAGTTTGAAGATAAAAGTTTTTGTGTAATAACACAAAAACTTTTCTTTTCAAAGAGAAAATACTATGTTAACCGCCTGTCACTTACAACGCCTGTCTTAAAACTCACTTTATTGCCAGTGCTGATGAACTATCGGCTAATTGCCTCTAAACCCTACTTTATAAGCCTTCAGCTCGTCGTGAAACTTTTACTGCGGCGATATGGGTCACCAAATGTGGTATGGCGGTCAGACGAAATTAAAATGATGAATGGGATTATTCTTCGGGTTCATTTGGGAGAATTGTTAAGGTACTTTTTAAAATTGAGGTGTTGGAATTGGTTCTTTTGTCCGGGGTTGGTTCTTTGGTTTAAATATTATGATATATCTCCATCATCTTTTGTTAAATGTTAAAGAATATATCTAAGGCGTTAAGATTTACTTAAAAAATGAGAGAGGTGGCTTATGGACATGCGGTTGTTATTGTGGTTGACGAAACAGAAACAACAAAAACACAGCAGATGCTCAGTGTAAAACACACAATAGCAGCTGCTAGCCTAGTCAGCGCGTGCTCGTACATCTTCGTGTTTTCTTCGTGCGCCTCCGGCTCTCTTCTCGGCGTCTCCCTTTTTGCACATCTTCGCTTTTACTATCCTGCAAGCTGAGCCTCGCACAATTTATATATGAATAAAAAAGGGTATTTAAATAATAATTTGCTCATTCTCGAAATTGACAGCAAGCTGAATCGATTGGAAAATGTTTAAGCTTCCTAGGTGATCGGAAAGTGCCTCGAAATCACTGCAAAAAGATTTCGTTTTTAGGGTTCCGTACCCAAAGGGTAAAAACTGAACCCTATTACTTAGACTCCACGATCCGTCTGTCTGTCTGTCTATGTCTGTCTGCTAGACAGTTGTAATTTTCACAGATGATGTCTTGCTGTTACCGCTATAACAAAAAAATACTAAAAACAGAATAAAATAAATAAATAAGTGGGTCTCCCATACAACAAACGGGCGAAATGTGGTTTCACATTTCGCCCACTCAAGGGGTATAAAGATAGAGCATGAATCATCATATCTCATCTTTATACACGCAGTACAATACTTTGAATTCGTCACAAAAATAGACCTATTTAAAATTCATGATACTACTAAAATAAATTCGAATAAAAATAGGATCTAAGTTAAATCAGAATAGGTAGAAATTAAATCAGACAATACGCAAATCTATTTAGTTTGCAATCTAACTCGATTTATCAAGACAGGACTAACTTTGACTTGCTGAGGTGTTGCTTAGAGAAATAACGAGATGATACCTGTAGGTAGAATAAACACTAGTAGATTTTTTTTCACAATGAAAGTTAATTTTATAAAATACCCTACCTGTTATCGGAGTAACCATTATAATTTGATTTTTGTTGGTATTCTATGTATTTCGCAATAGTTTTTTTCGCAGATTTGCTGCCGTGGTCTATTGCACGAGTTTTTCCAGGACAATAAGCAGCATGACGTTAGGCGATAATGTAACTTTTAATTAATTAAAGAATTTTCGTACTCGCGTTTCAAAGATTAGCCTTTGCAAACATAGGAACGAACAAACAATTTTAAAGTGCTGACCAAATTTTTTTTTTCGATTTTATACGTTTAGAAGGCGTCTGGTATTTTGGGAAAAACACCATGGAGAGTGGGATTATTACCCCGTGACCTCTGAAAATACCACCCCGGAACCCCCTCTGTGCAACGTCTGATAGGGCACATTCCTGTAGAGACTAAAAATACAACCCTAAGAAAGAACTTCTTCTTTGTTTCCTTACGACTTTTTTTGAATATGGCAATGAAAATCTAAACCAAACTTGCACTCTTTTGTCTCTTTGAGAACGCTTCCTTTATTCCGAACTTTAAAAATATTTATACAATGCTGGCTGAAAAGCCAAAAAGTACGCGCTATTTAAATAGTAGAGCATTTGACACTTGGCTACCAATTTTTACCCAATGTGGTCCCTCTGATATTTTTATATTTATTTTTCACTTCCTTTTTTCCACGATTTTGCTGCCACAGGAACCGTGCATTTTCTTTGTGTTAAATGTTTTTAGGATTCCGCACCCAAAGGGTAAAGACTGGACCGTATTACTAAGACACCACTGTCCGTCTATACGTCTATACGCCCATCGTATAACAACAAATACTAAAAACAGAATAAAATAAATATTTAAGTGGGACTCCCATACAACAAATGTGATTTCTTTGCCGTTTTTTTTGCGATAATGGTACGGAACTCTTCGTACGCGGGTCCGACTCGCACTGGGCCGGTTTTTTTCATGATCGAATCAGTACTTTCTGAGATTACCGACATTCAATTTTACCTCTTTATAGTACATATTAGGTAAAATTATTTTTTTGATGTCATAGAAATAGGTACATTACTGCATTTATAACCTTGTTTATGCTAGATAGTAGAAACACTAATAACTAAAATCTTTTACTCTACAACAAAACATGACGATAAACTACAAGACCAATACCGCTAACTTGACGTCAGCAGCCAACATATTGTCAATCAAATTATAACTTGTACTAGAACAATAATCTGGAACTAGGCAGTTAGTCTGTACACAGAGCAGTCCCCTGTGGCATCCCTCGGAGAAATCAGCTTCGATGTCAATATAACTTATAAATTATTTATTGGTATTATGGGCGAATGCATCTTTTCGTATTGATTTCGATTATAGGTGGCGCTACTGTTGTACCGTAATATCAAGTATTTGTTCATATAAGTACCTATGTGAGTAATAAGTCGCATTTATATACTTATATTTAACGTAAATTGGGCATCCGTCGACATGACTTGTTTATTTTAGAGTCAGCATATTATTTATCAGTGGACTTCTGCGACCTTCACCAAGACATCCGTCCATCCTTGTGGCTATTTGGTGGGACAGGAGAGGCCTAAGTCCAGCAGTGGACGTCTGTCGGTCGAAATAATGGTGATGATGGTGAAGTTTGTAATTTAATTAAAGGTAAATTATTTTACTGAAATAGTGACGTGTTATTTCAATTTATTATAATATGCCTTGATTTCAGGCAATTTGTTATGAAAATCATAACGGGATGTATTATTACGAACAAAACAAAACTTTTCACCTTAATTAAAAAGTTTACACTGAGATATTGTTAAACTGGATTACAAAAATAGAAATGCCATAACCTACTTCAACATAAGTAAGTCGGATGATTTCCTGGAAGGTTCACTTCCCCGGACTTTTCACTTATTCAATTAAGTACAGCCTCATGTTAAACCCCTGTTCTACAAAACATTTTCATTAATTTAAACACTCCAGTAAGGTCCGCGAAATAATAAACAACCTTAGCCCGCATTGGACGTCACTAAAGTGGATGTAATTTGCACCCTAGGGTCCGATTGTTTAAAGAGGACCCACGTTTTTGTGTAAGTTGTACGTTCAAAGCCTTCCGAGTCCTCAAACGTTATCCGTCCGGTTTCCGTTCTTATCTTTGGATATCTTTCGGATCCGGAATTCCGTTTGAACTGTTTTTTTTGCTTAAAAGCCTGCAGCGTTTGAAGTCTTTAACAGTGACTATTTAAACCTATTGTATTTTTTGTGCTAGGGAATCATTATATTTTTGGTCTTTTGGCTTTCAACAGAAAGATGTCAATCGTGAATCGTAGAGAGATTTGTTTTACACACTACCTCTTGAGTTGATAAAAATAAGGAATTATTTTACTTTATTATAAAGAAGAATAAAACAAAAATATGTTACTTTGTACCGGTTATCATAACTCAAGTAAAATTATATAAAACTTCGTGCAATAGCAGTAATAGCCCAACCATTCTAATACTTTCGTCAAGTTTCTATTGTTACAGAATCTCTTTCATCCGGTACCAGAGCTACAGATTTCCTAGGCGAGTGCATTTCGGAACTAGGTATAAAAATTGCAATGCACTCTCGAGCACTCAGCTCTCAACGAATCCAGCCGTATGAATAGGTGCGATCATGATCAACCTAACTTTTTTTATAATATTTGGTTTGAAGGGCCAAAAACAAAAAATAGTTTTAAAGGGTTTTTTTTTGGCTGCAATCTAACCACATTTATGTGAATGTTATGTTTGGATGCAAAATATTTGGCATTTGTATAAGTTTTACTCCCAGTTTATGAACTTTGAATTTGCGGTTGAGAACTAGTTAAACGCTACTTTAAAGGTACAGTTTGATTTGTTTTCAGCTTCATATTCTCAATTCAGTGACCGCACCGTTAGCATCATATTATATTATACAAAAATAAGTCATAGTTGCGTTATTATTCATTAGAATTAATATTTGTTTCGGGATATTTACCATGTACATTTTGAATTTGGTTGAGAGCTCGATATTTCGGCACCGCTACAAGCACCATGATCACGAGAACTAAAGTCTTTGCGGGTGGGTGTTATTTACGAACTGACATATCCGTCTATCCTCTTCCTCACTCGTTTTTCACGCACGATACGCTACCACCAGAACTCGTCTCACTAGTTACTCGACATTGTTCACGACAGACGATACTCACTGTATCCACTTTTGACCCTCGTTCAGTAGTTTTACGACCTTTACATAGTTGAACCACTGGATTCCAGGCTCGCGACAATTGAAACCCATCATCCCTATTGAATTTTTTGCACTTGGTTATTTCAATTGCTTCCCGAACCATTCTAGGTATGTAATGGCGTTCTGTCGAGATCACCTGTGGGTCATGTAAATCGATCCAGTGGTTTGGACCTGATTCAAAAAGATGTTCTGCTATAGCCGATTTTTGGGGATCGTTTTTTTTCACTGCCCTAATGTGTTCTTTGATCCGGCAAGCAACAGTTCGCTTCGTCTGTCCAATATACGATTGCCCACAGCACACAGCACAAATATCCCGAAACAAATATTAATTCTAATGATTGTGACCATGTCAGCTTAAAAAGTTATTATTCATGTTTACGAATCATTATCCAGTAAAGCATTAGTCCAAACTCGACTCAGTCCACAACTCAAAATGGGCAAAAATTTCAACAAACCGATAAATAGATAAGTGAAAGTCGTTATCTCGAATTGTTCCGAAGAAACAACTCGGCAAAGATATTCTTACATTTCCTTCAGTTTATTACCCGAAGTTGCCGCCCTTAAAACTTTAATAAAGACTGTTTAGTTGCGATATTCCTGAACCCATGTATCCCATAAAGAGTTATCAAAGTCCTTTTAAGGAGGATTTGTGATCCCCAGACTGTTCCTGCACAGTTTACGATCCCTGCATCCTCTGGTTCAACTATTTAATTAGGCTACAGTTCACAGGTTACGGGTGAAAATGTGACCCGAATATGGGGTAGTTCTAGGGAGATTGAATGAATATTACCTTCTTGGGTTTAAAGGATTAATTTTGTGGGTGAAAATGGAATCCTTAAGGGAAATTTCTTGGGAGAATATGAAGGGTTGGAGAGCTGTGGTTAACATTTTTGAATAATTTTGTCAATAACTTGATATAGTTTGATAAAATAAAAATATTTTAACAAAAAAAATAAACAGACTTCCAAAAAAACACTGTCTATAAACGAAAAACAATAGGTACCGATTTCCGAAAGAAAGTTATTTTTCACTTTGTATTTTTTTTTGGAAGTTGGTTTATTTTTTTGTTAAAATGTTTTTATTTTTCTCTTTTTGTTTTGGTACCTCAAATTACCATGAAAATCATTTACAGCCAAAGTACATCTTATGAAAATAACAATATGCCCAAACACGACTAGGATACATTGTTTTATTTCGGTCCGAAAAAAAGTGGGATCCAACGAAAATAATTCAGATTCTAGATTCGTTATCTAATAACATCATATTATTCAAAATTAGATCTCAGTCAAGGTTACTATCAGCTGTCTTTAGAAGAAAAGTCAAGTAAGTTTACTGCATTTACAACAGACAAGCAGTATCAAACGAAACGATGTCCAATGAGACTTAACACATCGCCTAGTGCTTTTGCTCGTCGCATGACAATAGCAATGTCTGGGTTAAATTATAAATCATGTTTTTTACATCAAGATGATTGTATTGTCGTAGGAAATGGTCTTGAAACGCATAACAAGAATCTTATTAAAAAATTGAATGCCTAAGAAGAGTGAATTTGAAACTAAATCCGCTGAAATGTGAATTTTACGTAAAGAAATCGTTAATTTAGGACTTAAGATCTTTTCAGAAGGTATATTTCCCGATCCATCAAAGGTAGAATGCCTGCACAAATACCCTGTCCCGCAGAATATAGATGAAGTCAAAAGATTTATTACATTTGCAGACATAGGCGTTTCATTCAAAAGTTTGCCGAAATAGCCTACGCCTTTGAATGCGTTATGTAAGAAAGATGCAGCGTTCGTGTGGAGCGATGAATGCGAGCGACTATTTTACAAGCTTTAACAGATCCTTATTAGTCCGACTATACTTGATTATCCAGACTTCAGCGACAATAATACTTTTACGTTACAAATGAACGCATCAAAACTAGGATTAGGCGCGGTGCTGTCTAATAGCAATAGCAAGGTAGTCGCGTACGCCAGCCGTAACTTGAAACCATCTGAGACTCGGTACCCTGTGATTGAGTTAGAATTACTTGCTATTGTTTGGGCAGTTCAACATTTTAGACCTTATTTATATGCTTATATGGGAAAAAGTTTTACATAAAACATACCATAAGCTTTATTTAATATGACCGATCCTTTAAGCCGGTTGACAAAGTTTAGATTATATCTTGAGGAATACGATTTTGAAATCAGCTATGTCCCAGTATGGCACAACGCAGCTGCAGATGATCCAACAGCTTAAAGGATATGAACAAGCATGTAGTAACGGTCATGACAAGGGCACAGATTCGAAGGTTACGTACTGACTGTGACAACAACGACATGACTACTGATCAACCTAAGGTAGTGGCAATTATCAAACGACCAATTGACAACGTTGAATTGATACTATTTGGTAATACACTAAATCAGATTTAAAAATTAAAACATTTCACTAGTGACAATGGTAACTGCAAAATCGTGCCTGAAAAATCAGCATCGTAATTTCGCAATTTGTAATTTCTCGATTGTTATCGACCGTAAGTGTGTTGGCGAGTGAAATTACAACGTTTTTGTAAGCAAATCAAATAAAGGAGCTCATAATAATAACTTCTCTAATGTTATGTTTAAAAGGATATCATTTTATAAATAGTGATGTAATCTTAGATTAAGTAAAAAAAATGCGTTATTTACTTAGTAATAACAACATTTTATTTTAAAGGGAAGGTGTTGGGTGCAGCTCACCCAACCTTATATTTGTAACTGCACACACCAATTATAGGCATTATTACACGAATCGTTGAATTAAACACTTCTCTTTTATTTCAATTATATCACTGTAATACACTGATTTTATGTTGCCTATATGGGCGAAATTTCTAGCAAATTCTAGGTATAGCCAATAAAAGTAAAATTAGCAATATAAGTAGCTTTACTACAGATTAATAAAATATTTATTAATTTTACCTTTCACTTCGTGTGTGTCTCGTTTGCGGCAATGCGAAAGATACTTTTAATGAATGTGACAACTGGGGGTGTTACTCTGTGGTAGAGTGTCTACTTCGCATGTTGAAAGTCCTGGATTCAAATTCCAGCACCTCCAAATCATAATTTTAGAAATGTATGTATTTCATTTTGTATAGTGGATCAGACAAACTCACGAACAGTACATAGATCGGAAAGTGTTTAGTATTTTGTTTACCTATTAGATAAACTATTAATCGGCTAGCTATCTAATAAAAAGAAAGAAAAGAAAGAAAAAATATTTATTTGTGACCCCCACTTGTGACTCACAGGAGACTTGAGAATTAAGCAAAAAATATCTCAGCATGTGCAACGATATCCAAAAAGGAAATAACGCTGCGCTGATTTCTTATAAGGCTCACTATTGATGCCACGGACACACTTACGGAATCGGAAATACTTAAAAAATAAAATATAATACATAATTAACAAACAAAATAGTACACAGAAGGTGGGTCAAAGTATAATATGAATTATATGGTTGACGGCAAATTGAGATCTATATAATTTTAGACTTCAATAGAATCTATCCAAATCATTGAATACATGCAGTCTATTCGTCATACGGATATTTAACTCTTTACTTCTGACACCTTTATTATATCAATTACATTCAGTACATAACCCCCGCGGTCACCTATTTACCAAACCTTATGTAAGTCATTAATTCTAAATGCCGTTAAATCACTGCTCATTAATTTGATAACACATGGTCGTAAAATTAAGCTATGCTCATTAAATATCCAGGCACATTAAGTTGATCACACATACACAGAGAGATAAAAGCAAATTACGTTGAAATTATTTTATGCTCTTTTATGTAACCGCCATTTATGAAAATTTACGTAGTATTTAACTAGAAGGAGACTCACTTTACGTTCACTACAGATAATATAATACTAGCATACTGATGCCTTATCCCATACAAAGTAACCGTGCTGTGCTGACGTAACTAGCGTTTTTCGTCTGATTATCGGCTTATTTTTAGTACATCGATCGCGTTCGGTTCGGTTCCAAGTCGATAGATAGATTTTTTTAGCAGCGACTTGCAAGTACTTGGTTACTCGGTTGGTTACTTGGTTTACTCGGTTCGTGGACATTCGTTTCGTGACGATTCGTTTTATAGTATTTATTTGCACGTTTTAATAGTTTCATTGCAGCAAAATGTGTTACAATACAAATTTAAAGAATCGAGTGGAATGCATCAGAAATTTAAAACCGTGCCATCTATTGGCATCAATTTTAAATGGTCCTTTGAAATGTGAATTAAGAGCACAATATTTCATAATGTTGTGCTTAGGAGAGTTGATTAAACAAAAAATTCAATTTTTATGTTCAATTCCACGAAATGTAAATTTTACACACAATTCAATAACAAATCGGTGCATATCGCGCCATCTAGTGGGATTTATTTAAACCAAATTTTCTTTCTTAGCGCTGGGACCCCGTGCTTTCACGCTTGTATTCTCCGAAGGGTTAAGCAGTGCACCTATAGTATACCTACTTTCGCCAGATATATTTAATTGTTTATTTGTCTCCTGTCTAATAATCAGAACATGCTATTTCTGTATCTCCATTACGTTTAATTTGTATATTATTAGGATTTGTTTATTTATTTCACATGTTATCTCATTGTAATTTAATGTGTAATGTGATGTGATGGAGTTATAAATACCTGAATAATTGAATTTAATTATGAATCTAAAACAAATTAATAGTTATTTAATTAGTATTATTAATATTGCAATAAAACTGGCATTTATACTCTAGGGGGAGCACCTGGAGATCCGTAACACAGGGCTTCCCTAGTACGGACTCCAGTCTCTCACAAAGGAGCTTCTTGCAAATTTTATAATATAGTTTTAAGGACATAGATTTTAAGGCAACCTTTGTGTGTAGAGAAAACAATAAATTTATTTATTTATTTATTTAAGTCCGATGTTCCATCAACCGGGCACAAATCCAAACTCCGAGCTGCTTCTTAGAAGTTGCAGCTAAAAAAGCCCAATCATACTTTACCCGATCCAGGAATTGAAAACAGGACCACATACTCTGGTTGGTTGGTTGATGCAATGAGGGTGGTAAAATATGTGTTCTTAATTACCTATAAGAGGCGGAGAAGGCTATAGGCTAATAATATAGATATGGCTAATAAAAACTATACTATTATGATGACGACTTATAAAGAAGTATGGAAGAAGACATGTTGGAAATAAATTGATAACGGCAATATAATCATCATCAGCCTATTTATTTTTTCACTTCTGGGTCACCGGCTTCCTCTCTGTGAGAACCTTAATCCACCACGCGGGTCCAGTGCGGGTTGGTGGATGTCACATGTCTTCGAATGTTTGGTTCTAGGAAATGCCGATTTCCTCACGATGTTTTCCTTCACTGTTTTAGAGCAGTGGGGATGGACACGTAAGTCGGGGCCGCTACTACTGGGCCACACTGCTGTTCAGGTTTCTACTATTGGCAAGACAATGATGATGATGATCTCGAAGTAAGTTAAACATACTTGCGCTGCCCATCCCTAAATTGTATTAGTTGGGTTTTGCAACCCAAATTCTCAGGATAATTTAAACAAATGAGACAGAAAAGTAGTAAAAAGTAATTTAAAGTGAAAATCTCCTTATACCGTGTTAAATATTTATTTTGTAAACTAACAGATCTTTTTCTTTGGGGTGGGAAATCATCTAATGACTTCTCCCTTACTGGGTGAAGTGGGTGGGCGTGTCAAACTTTTACTGACTAAAACCCACCCGTGTTCCTTCAGTTGCTTGTGCCAAGGCCGCGGTAATCCTCTTTCGAATTAATCCTCGACCCAGACAGGCATCGGACCCCGTCAGTTTTTGCTGAAATCTCTTGAAGCGCGCGGAACACTACGCGACGGTCCTCCGCCCAAGCGGGGCAAACCTCCACCATATGCTCCACCGTATCCTACGGAAGATCCACATAATGGTTACACCCGGGTGTTTCCTCCCGCCTTATCCTGAGCAGGAACCTCCCGAAACAGCCGTGTTTGGTGAGGACCTACGTCAGACAAAGTGAGGACGCCGTGATTTAAACAAACCTAAAAGTCAAACCATGAACTGCCGAACTTACTAATGCACATCGGCTCCAAGATGTTAGCAATTCCAATTACACTGTCCATCAGAATAAAAGCATCCCAAGCATTTCCTTATATCACATTCATTGTAACGTCATCCTGCGGCAAGACGTGCGTCAATCTGTCCCGACCATCAAACTCTTTAACGGCCCTACTAAAGTTATAAGCACCACTGAAATTGATTGCCCCAGACTGCCTTAGAGATATTTTTATTATAGTACTTTGGCGCTGTTCCGCATTCAATATAATATGAATATAATATTCCAATAGTTTGACGACGTGCTGCTATGAAAGATGTTGGCTATAATCGGGGTTGTTAAACCATGGTTTTATATTATGCAGATAAATGTTATGGAGATAGGAATAAACATTAATGTTGTTTTAGTACTTGTCTTAGTACGGTTGATAAAAGAACAATAGGTAATCTATTAAATGATGTCGATGTAAGCAGAAGAAGAATAATTATATGAAAATAAACTGTGTTGAATAAGTGTGCCATCCCATTCGCTTCTTCTATTCTAGACTAAGTTTCAGTAGAGGGGTTTCAACAGGGCGTATCGGAATATGGATATCATGGTTAAAAAATTGCAGGTGACCACTGCAATTTTTTTTTCTAACTTAAAGGTATCTCGAATATACGCCAAAATGATTTACAATGCTTTTGAAATGTCTTGAAAAAAAGTTAATACGTGTTGTTTGTCTGAGTATTTTTTTTACTCTTCCATCGAATTTTATAACTGTCTTGAGTAGATTTTCAGTAATAAAATGGCCGTAAAAATAGAAGAGAGGATTAAGCGATACTAGGAATAACGGGCCTGACCATTGAGCTGAAACTTTTAGCCAGCCTCCTAAAAGTAGTAGGTAATCAAGAGATAAGAAAGAAAATGGACGTATCTACTCTATAACTTAGCGGCATTATTTATGACAGAAACAATTCATAAGCTCTCTCCATTGTCTTGTGAATTCTCCAGAAAGTGTAACTATATTTGCTAAGATAGAGCCACTGCGGCGTTTCTCATAGTTTTTTGTTGTGGGAACTACATATATCTACCTATTTATGTAAGCAGGCTTTCTTTTTCAGGAGTTACAGAAAATTATCATCCCGGTGGTTAAGAAAACTTCGTAGTTCATTATTAATAGGTATAACCATTTGACAGCTTGTCGACGTTTGTACTTAAGTTAACTGGCTTATAGGTTTCAAAAGAGAACGTTTGAATATTAATATATTTTTGTTGATAAATATGTCCTATTGGTGAACACCCCGATAGACCTGGTAGCAGGATTTTAGAATTATTGAGTACACGATTTTGTGCGAGAAGCCCCTAAATAATATTCAAACACTGGACAGTGTCAAAATATATACATTCGTCGAAAACCAACCATTCCCAATGAGTTGCTTAAACAACGGAGATTTATCCTTCAAAAGGATATCCTAGCAAAATTGCTCAACATTTCTGTATTCAGCCCAATTCGCCCAAATGACCCATATTCTATTGCCCGCCCCGCACACTACCTATCTACCTACATACACACTTCAGGTAGATACTGAAGCCAAGACACAATAGCGGTAATGACCCGCGACCCGTCGTCACTGATGTGTGACTGATCGATTCAATTTATCTTAGTTCATATCCCATGAGTGTCCACCCACTGGATATGCCTTAATTTCCGTCATGGTACGCCTTTCTGAACACTGCTTTATTTTGAAGAGTGTATTATTGAGGAGTGGTTTGAGATTGATTTGTTTATTGAAATACAATAGATTGTCGTTATTGCTTCATTAAAATAAAGTATAGTTTTGAACGGCTGATCAAATTTACTTTGAAAATAATATAATTTGTTTAACTTTGATATTATTTTCAAGTGTAGCAGCTATATATACATAGGTGACGTATCAGCCTTCTTTGTATAAAAAGAGGCATTTGCCGTAGGAAAAAAGCAGCAGCTGCCTGGCAGGCTTGTATCAGCTATAGAGTGTGCTTCATATGCGAGACTTTATATATATATAACTGCACAGCTCATGTTTGAGTACTATGTTCCAACTGTAAATCTACCACTTACTGTACCTATGTGTCGTTCGTTGACTTGTGTGTGCCCTGGCAGTTGAGTGTGTCATTCTCTCTCTAATGTCTCTCTGATGGTGGCACATGTATTGAATCTTTCGGTTCCCTTCATGATGGTTGAGATGAGTGGTGCCAATCCATGCGTCATGTTCGTGAACGGGCGCCATCAGTTGGAATTGGTCATAACTTAACTGCTTCGGCCTGCTTTTAATTACATACTTATTTTATTTTTGAATTGTTTGTTTGACTCTAGACGCTTTTACGTGCACGTAGTTTTACATCGTTCTCACATATGTATCTGCCAACAAAAATGATGTAACCAAATAATTATAATTAAAACGTTGGAAAAGAGTGCCCATGGCAGTCTTGCACATTCTTCTCTATAGGTACCTACTTACGCTTGCAAATGTGCAACTAGATTCATATTTTGTTTGACAATTCAAAAGTACATTTATAAGGTTTAGTTATTTTAAAAATAGGTATTTAGATTTGATTTTATTTTGATTTGTTTCCACTAACAAAAGAAATCATTAACACGTATATGCTAATGAACGGATTTTTATTAATCAAAAACAACGGGCCAACTTTTCAAAAACAATAGTAATAAAATGCTTACCAATAATGTAGAGCCAAGCAAAATAAATACAACAGAATGTTCATTGTTATGATAACAATGATTAAATAAAGATTAACTTGTCACTAGAGTCACGAGCGTCGCGTGAGATTGGTACATTAATTCTGACACAATAGTTACCCTTAAGTTGACCAAAGTCTAGTAGGTATAATCTAATTTAAATTTCTAATATTCGGACTGTTATTAACAAACTTATATTTTAACAGATACTAGTGTCTTAATGACCAGTGCCCAGCAGAGGACAATACAGTTTGACAAACAAGTGTCGTAATGCTGTAATACAAACAATAGTCAAGAGTGTTATCATTTTACTGTTTATTACAGTATCTAGCTAGCTAATTTCTTATTCACTTTATTCTTATAATTTTATTTGCAGAACAGTAAAATTTGTTGGAACTTAAAGCCTTCCCAGAGATAATATGTGAAAAGGTAAAATTTTGGCCGAGAAAATCTACATTTGTTTTACCTTGACCAGAAAATTGAAAAAAAAAATCGTAACTTTTACAGCAACTATAATGATTATGATTCGTACATACTGGATAAAAAATTTCGAAATTTTATTTTTCTGCACTGAATTCGAATTTAGGATCTGCTAATCAATTGCTAAACAGCTCAAGAGATTTTTTATAAAGTAATTTTATAGATTTTCTTTTTTATATATGGTTATAAATGTTTTCATCTACACACCAACTACTTTCCTATTTGAAGTTCTCCGTTGTTCCTAGTATTTCAGGCCACCAAAGCCACTCTATACCAAAATGCAAGCCCGTCAGTCTCAAAGACAGACACCGAGGTGATTCAATTACTGTTCCATTTGCCAGCTTTACTACGAAACACCAAAACCATACACCAGCTTGTAAGCAGGCAGTAGGTTGTATACTAACTTCTGTTGTCTGAATATTTTGACACTGAATAGAATATTATTTGATGTAGCTTTGACCACCTTTACCTGGTTATTTCTGTACTTTTCTGTTTAACTGGTTTAAATGTACTATTTTATACCCTCAAAACATACTTAGAAGTTAGACGAGAGGTGGTTTAAAATCAACTAAAAATGAACATTGGTGCATGCAGATGCATGTATTCTTTTATTTCCTAAATCAAATACTTATTAACTATAGTAAACAAATATGAAACTTTTTTAGGGTTCCGTACCCAAAGGGTAAAAATGGCACCCTATTACTAAGACTCCGCGGTCCGTCTGTCTGTCTGTCCGTCTGTCACCAAGCTGTATCTCAAGAACCGTGTTAGCTAGGCAGTTGAAATTTTCACAGATGATGTATTTCTGTTGCCGCTATAGCAACAAATACTAAGAACAGACTAAAATAAATATTTAAATGGGGCTCCTATACAAAAACCGTGCTTTTCTTGCTGTTTTTGGCGATAATGGTACGGAACCCTTCGTGCGCGAGTCCGACTCGCACTTGGCCGGTTTTTTTGATCAGAGACGAAGTTATAATATAGCCTATATAACTGCCATAGAAACCAGCTTTATCGTAGAGAGGGACAGATATATTTCTTTCAATTGTTATATCTCGTTCGTTTTTCGATTGATTTTGATCCTGTTTTTATCATTATTTTAATATTTTTATCGATAAACTGGTCAAATAACAAATATTTTTTCATGCATATTCCTTATTGCAGTGTGTATGTATGAGAAAAATGCCAATATTATACTAGCCAGTCTACAAAGTTGTACAAAATAGTATATTATGATCATGATATAGATCAGATACATATAGATATGTAAGTACTTACAGATTTTCATCAAACACTTACATTTAATTTTACTGAGGATCTTCTGCTGGGTAACTTACAGTGATATCTAAATAATGAAACCTACCTATGGATACACACTTTACACACACACACACACACACACATATATACTTGTACCTTGGAATACGCTGAACCATATTGTTAAATTATATATTATTATTAGTTTATTAAGTATAAAAATTATTATGACTGACTATATGAATTATTATTGTAATGATGTTTTAAATTCTTTGATTTTATAATTATTGTCTCTCTTTTTTATTATTTACTTTAAAATGATAAAATGACTGTTTTATACACGTGTTATGGTTTTGATGCTACGGAGGATCACTGACTCCTAAGTCACAGGAATATACACCTAGTTTAGGAGTCAGAGTATCTAAAAATGACCTAATGTTTAAGGCCTTTTACATGTTTAACTACTATGAATGTTTGTAGACAGGCTTTTTGGTGAAATAAATTATTATTATTATATTATGTGAAAAATAATTAAGTTTGGTGGCAAGACTCTACCACTAACTTAAGGCATATTAGGTTCCAAACTATGAAACTGTGGTAGATTGTAACAAGGTTCCATAATTGCCTACCTAAAGAACTGTGGTGGGATTGTGAAAGATCGTTTATTGTTTTGGGAAATAAAGATATTTTATTTATACAATGGAATTTTATATTTAACGGTGAACAAATAGTGTCTTATCCCACGGTAACAGAACTGAAGAACTACACTGCTGCAGAAATTATTGCAACCTTGTAGAACTCATTTCATTCTGTAGTTTACTGGAACAACGGTCATAAAATATTTGATACACTAACTATTTAATACAAACTCTGTTCCTATCAAAATCTGATTTACGATGTTTGTTTTGTTGCAATATCCTTCTACTCCCGACTCTATTCTAAAGAAGATGGAGTTCAAAATCCCTTGCATTAGGATTATTACAGATTTATTGGTACGCCCTAAACTGTTGTATTGATCAATAACATGTTACATTTGTCATATCCGGTCAGGATGCCTAAAGCTTTGAACTGTTATAATTAACCTAAACAGACTCCTATCGAATGTAAACATTAATACGTTATTGCCTCAGGCTTTCCTATCCAGATGTAGAGGCAACTTAAGTCACTTTACAGAAATACTCGAACTTTACAAAATAGTTTCTTATAAACTCGTATTTTAGATGAGTAATTTATTTTTTGTTTATATGTAGAAGCACGGGGCCAACAAAGAAAATTTGGTTCAAGTAAATTGCACTAGATGGCGCGATATGCATCGATTTGTTATTTATTTGGGTGTAAATAAAACATATTTTCTAGAATTGATCATAAAAATTGTGTGTTTTTGTTTAATCAACTCTCCTAAGCACAACATTATGCAATTTTGGGTTCTTAATTCACATTTCAAAGATTCTTTGAAACAACTAACACCATGGAATAATATATTCTTGACTTTGATTTTTATGTAACAGTTTTAAACATAAATTAATCACATATTTTGACGAACTACAAAAAACTCTTTTAGCGAGTGTGATAGATTTAATTTCAAAACGACGGAACAACCAGCCCCATAGCGGGGTTAGTTGTTCCGTTCCGATCGATCTCATAAAAAAATTGATAAGAAAACTGTTAACACTAAACTATTTGCAGAAAAAATATCAATTTTCAGAAACGCAATAATCATTCTGCAAATATGTGCGTAAGCCACACAATATAATACACTATTTTAATAGCTCAATATTGTATTTTATGAAAATCGGCACGTTTAGCCTCGCTTAGAAATACACGTAAGATCAACTCAAAGTCCAAAACAACACCAACTAGAATTATCAACGTCAAATTATACATTTACTAAATATACATCCCTCCTTCAACCCAAACACGATATATTCACACATTCATTGTTTGTCTTTTACTTCCAATCATTGAAGATATACATCCATATATACCCAGTACCCAGCGACTGCAAGGAAAGGCTTAACCCAGTTCAATTTATAACTGGAATCCCACCGAAATGATACCCAATTAATTGAGTTATGATCAGATTAACTGAACTGAATCCCTTTTGTCTTGTTTAGTTTGAAACCCTTCGTTGATAGGGTCTCGGAATATCTGATAGTTATGAATAGTTATTAATCTTTTGTTATTGTTATAGTCCTGAAATGGGAAGGGTAAAGCTGGATTTGCATTTTGGAATACAAAATGCGTCTAGCACAGGGTCGGTCGATTTGGCGAAACTTGGTGGAGGTCTTGATTACATGATGATAGAAAAAGTTCATTAAAAAAACCGGCCAAGTGCGAGTCGGACTCGCACACGAAGGGTTCCGTACTTGGTAAATTGAGGTTTACGATTTATGACGTATTAAAAAAAAAACTACCTACTAGATCTCGTTCAAACCAATTTTCGGTGGTAGTTTACATGGTAATGTACATCATATATTTTTTTTAGTTTTATCATTCTCTTATTTTAGAAGTTACAGGGGGGGGGGGACACATTTTACCACTTTGGAAGTGTCTCTAGCGCCATCTTTTCAGTTTAGAAAAAAATGATATTTGAAACCTCAATATCATTTTTGAAGACCTATCCATAGATACCCCACACGTATGGATTTGATGGTTTTTTTTTTTAGTTTCAGTTTCAAGTATGGGGACCTCCAAAATGTATTGTTTTTTTTTCTATTTTTGAGTGAAAATCTTAATGCGGTTCACAGAATACATCTTCTCACTAAGTTTCAACAGCATAGTTCGTATAGTTTCGGAAAAAAGTGGCTGTGACATACGGACGGACAGACAGACAGACAGACATGACGAATCTATAAGGGTTCCGTTTTTTGCCATTTGGCTACGGAACTCTAAAAATCAAAAATCCCGACTGCTTATCATGCACATCTGGTTTTGATCAGCAAGCTCGCGAATATGTATCTTCCGACTGTACAGCATAATTTTCATCTTGTTCACGTCTTTATAGTTCGCTTCTTAAGCAGTAGGGGCTTTTGATTTTTTGTTTTTTTTTTATTTATAACTTTCTAGTTAACATTTTTATTTTCGGGTTAGCTACATTTAAACATGTAAGTGTAATATATTATTTAAATCACCTCTTAAATCTCTTTATTTTGATACCCCACACGATGGGATAAAGAAGAAAAAAAATGCCCCCCCAATATGGCGCCCATTTCTCTATTTTCCGTCATCATCAAAATCGGCTAACGAGTTTGGTATCTAAAACGCCACATAGGAACAAAACAACATATATTGGTTGATAAACACATTACCCTCCTTCGGCATTCGGGCAAAAATTGACGGGTCTAAATTCTATTACAAAATTACGGATCATGTTTGTTGATCGACAAAATATAATGCCAAAATCTTAAAAGTTAAGTGCACCATCCTGATTTCGCTGTATGATACGTAACGACATGGCTCTATTACTTTATTGCTTTCTTCGCAAAAGACTAATTCTTACGTACTTACATTTTTCAGAAGATTATTACTTATATTGTAAGATTCCTAATCCTATGTAAAAGAAATGAACTGCTACAGATCAATCCGTTATTGGTCTGCTTTAGGCATGATAATCGAGACTTTTCTCCTAAATAATCCTACTAAATCAAAACCTTTGTTTCAACACAGCCAATATTGTTACAACTTGAAAATGGCCTATATTCCTAAATCTCTGAAGCACCCTCGAGCCCACTGCTTCCGCTTTATTTGTATTTGCAAAGTTCTCGACGGCTGCATTATATAAGAGCCGGAACAGAATTCGAAGGGCTAAAGTTATCCCAACTGTCTGTGATTTGCTTAGTAAAATTAATTGACATTTGATTTGTTACAACCTCCAACAAAGAAACTTATAATAAATTACCAACAAAGAAAAGAGAACGGCAGGTTTGTATGGGAATTTCGTACCGCTAATAAATTTTCTTGTTTTGGGATATTTTTTATCTTAATTGGTACTTTATATGATAGATAATCCTTTTTTAAATTCTTAGATTTTTAGAACTTGGAACGTAAAAGTTATAACCTGTTTTAAGTTTTAAGGTTATGTACTAGTGTACCAATGTTACATATAGGTAAATGTTACATTTTGTTACATAATGTGTAAAGTAAATGTTTTAAATTGATTTTTGCTATCTTTCTACAAAGATAGCAAAAATCAATTTGCTTAGTAATGTAACGAAACGTTACTACAATTAAATAATGCTTCGTTCTTTGTTTGTTTGCGACTTGGAAAGCGCCGGGTACCTGAGGCGCGGGAGGGCGAGTGTTCGCAGAGAACGAATGAAAGGAACGATTGCGCTCGGACGCCGGCGCCGGCAGTCGTTCCTAGGCTGCTGTGTGAGCACACGTATCGCGCAGTGCTCGCCATCAGTCGCTCCTAGGCTGGTGTGCGGGCACACTAATCGCTTTACGTAATGTCCAGCGCTCTAGCAGACACGAACGTTATAATTAAAACTAGATATTTTATTTCTCAGTGTAGAACAATTTAACGTAAAAGTTGTGCGCGGAAATCCCGAATTAGGGTTCTACGTTGACGTTAGTGTAGCCTCCACCCGTTTTTTTCCCACCTAGCAATTGGCAACTGAATAAAAGACGGGCGTGTACTTTAGAAAATAACATTTAATTTACCATCTAAACCAGATATAGCCGGAGGCACACAAAAATTTGTAAGGTCGTGGGTTACGGTCGTCTGTTGTCACTTCTGCAGGGATAGGTACTCCCCTGTAGTCGCAGGTGGCCGGAGATGGAAGTTAGCCGATGATCCGTGACGTGCTGTACGGTGATGTCACTTGCACGGCGAGGATGACCGACGCGCTCAGCACACCAGTGGCGTAGCGACGAGTGGGTCTTCGTGACTGCGGCACACAATGACGGGCACGCAGTACTTGTCGCAGAAATGTTGATGCGCGAAAAGTAACGTTGACGTAGAAACGTTGACGCAGAAACGTCAACGTAGAACCTGGAAACATTCCAGCTCATCAGATCTCGGCCAAACATCTTCCGTGCTGGGGTACCACCGACGACAACAAGGAGAAAGCACCCATTTAAATGTAGTAGTATTGACGTGGTGGTACTGGCCAGAACGGAGTTTACATTTCAAGCAAGCTTGAGCAAAAAGAAAACAGCAACAAAAATAATCCTTAGGATTCCGTAAGAAAATAACGAATTTATATTTTAAAATTATTAAAACACTTGAAGGTAGAAGTAAAAGAAAATTAGGTAGCATGATGCAGCATACAATATCTGAAGCTATTCTTAAATGGTGCTTATTAATATGATAAAGAAAACTAATACATCTGCACCGTAACAAGAAATATAGGGGTAGGTACATAAAATAATGATTTGCAAAAAAAATGAAAATGGCAATGATTATGCTGTTCGTAATTTGTGTGCTATTCAAAACTTACCCTAATTCGGGATTTCCACGCACAACTTTTACATTAATTTAACTCGAGAAATAAATATCTTGTTTTAATTATAACGCTCGTGTCTGCTAGAGCGCTCGACAGGACGCAATACAGTATGTCTGGTCGCACATCAGCCTAGGACCGACTGACGACTAGTCACGACCGCTGCGCCGGCGTCCGAGCGCAATCGTTCCTTTCATTCGTTCTCTGCGAACACTCGCCCTCCCGCGCCTCAGGTACCCGGCGCTTTCCAAGTCGCAAACAAACAAAGAACGAAGCATTATTTAATTGTAGTAACGTTTCGTTACAGTAAAACACTACTGTTTTACTTACCATTAAGTAGGTAGATTGAGATGAGGATTGTACCTACTTAGGGCATTATAAGATACTTATGTCCAGCAGCGGATGGCATCATTTTGATAATGATGAGTTTGATTATATTTAGTGTTATTTGTATTTCTAAATAATTAATTATCATTTCAATATTTGTGTTATTTTAAACAAGGCAACTTCTCAAACATAACTGCGTTTAATGTACGATTTTATTACGTTTATTTTTTTAAATCTTTTTACTGATATTATTAATTAATCCGAAGTTCTAAAAATAGTTAACTTACATAAAAATAAATGGCTTAGTTGCCTTAATAAGTGGTACAAATTCTATAACCGAACAACAAAAAAAGTATGCGGTACGAAATCTGCCGTTCACCTTTCACACTTTAGGTGCTTACATTCTTCAGACTCTTATTACTTGTGTTGTAAGATCCCTCATCATATATGCAAACGAACTAAACTGCTACAGTTCAATGCGTTACGGGACCTACTTTAGGTTTGATAATCAAGAGTTTCCTTCTAAATAATCCTACTACTAGACCTTTAGTTAAAAACACCAAGTTCGTAAACCAAAACCTTTATTATGACACAGCCAATATTTTTGCATCTTGAAAACAGCCTAAATGTCCTAAATCTTTGAAGCACCGTCGAGCCCCACTGCTTCCGTCAGCTCCACACTTTATTTGTATTTGCAAAGTTCTCGACAGTTGCATTATATAAGAGTCGGAACGAAATTCGAAGTGCTAAAGTTATCCCAACTGTTTGTGATTTGCTTAATAAAATTAATTGACATTTGATTTATTACAACCTCCAACAAAGAAACTTATAATAAATTACCAACAAAAAAAACCGGCCAAGTGCGAGTCGGACTCGCGCACGAAGGGTTCCGTACCATTTTCGTAAAAAACGGCACAAAAATCACGTTTGTTGTATGGGAGCCCCCCCCCCTTAAATATTTATTTTATTTTGTTTTTAGTATTTGTTGTTGTAGCGGCAACAGATATACATCACCTGTGAAAATTTCAACTGTCTAGCTATCACGGTTCATGAGATACAGCCTGGTGACAGAGAGACAGACAGACAGACAGACGGACCGCGGAGTCTCAGTAATAGGGTCCCGTTTTTACCCTTCGGGTACGGAACCCTAAAAAATTTCACACTTTGGGTACTTACATTCTTCAGACTCTTATTACTTGTGTTGTAAGATTCCTCATCATATATGCAAACGAACTAAACTACAGTTCAATGCGTTACTGGTTCTACTTTTGGTTTGATAATCAAGAGTTTCCTTCCAAATAATCCTACTACTAGATCTTTAGTTAAAAACACCAAGTTCGTAAACCAAAACCTTTGTTATGACACAGCCAATATTTTTGCATCTTGAAAACAGCCTAAATTCCTAAATCTTTGAAGCACCGTCGAGCCCCACTGCTTCCGTCAGCTCCACACTTTATTTGTATTTGCAAAGTTCTCGACAGACGCATTATATAAGAGTCGGAACGAAATTCGAAGTGCTAAAGTTATCCCAACTGTTTGTGATTTGCTTAATAAAACTAATTGACATTTGATTTGTTACGACCTCGATTGCGTGTTAAAGAAACTGACAACTGTATACTAAGTCCTTTTTTAGGAAATCTCCTTCTCTCCAATCGACACAGTTGAAGAAAAAGGAAAACAACATAAAAAAAAACAATAAATGATCAGTTACAACTGTAAATTTGAGTGAATAAATTGGAGGAAATTACTTAAAATAAAGCTTTTTTTTAGACAAGGTTGGTTTATGAAATATAATTATTACAAATACAAATAATTTACTTTCTTTCATAGGTAATATTCAACATAAGGTTTTTGAAGAGCCCTTTTAGCAAAAAAAATACCTGTAGTAGAGCACATCGCTCTTCCAAAACTTAATGTTACAATAGTACCTACTAACATAACATACTTTTGATGATACAAATATTAAAATTAGAATAAAATAATAAATGCTAGTTGCTTTTTATGTATATTGTATTTTTATGCAGGGTTCTCAAATTCACCCTCTGATAGCATATATACGAAACCTATAAATATTTTAGGTCAGTTTGTGAATAGCATAGTTTTGGGGTAGACACCGATGTATGCAATATTTATTATTCAACAGCATATAGTTTTTAGAAAGCCTATTAAATATTTTTACTAATTTTTTTCCTGTATGTAGGCTGCCCCTGCTACCTGCTATCCAATTCTAGACTTTACGATATACTGCCTGATTTTTATAACCATCCATATATTTTATTAATAATCAACTCAGAAAAAAGGAATAGAAACAGCCTACATTTTGTTATGCGCACAAAAATGTATTGAACAATAAGAGCTTTTTCCATTTGTACGCAAAACTCAAACGTCTGATTTATTGCATGGAAAAAAATTATGATGATAAAAATTCAGGATAATATATAAATGTGCGTGCTCTACTAAAGCCAAATAATAGTAAAGTATAAAAGAAGGGACATTACATTTCAGTATTAATATCATAAACTAATTATTAAACACACTCGATAATTACCATACTCGACGTTGGAAAAGCTGTTTTTAACTGATTTCGTATCATCGCATTTGTACTGAAAGTACTTGACAGATACACGCGTGGGTTTCATAAAATACACGATTTAATTTATTTCACTTCGTATTTCAGTAATGAAGGATTTCATGTAGAAATGAGGATAAAATATCAGAAAAAAGTAGAATCAATTATTATTATTTTTTACTGTAAATTTTGATTAGATGATTATTAGATTTACTGAAAAACGGGCGTACCTTATTATACGGTGATAATGAGATGCGATTTAAGGAGGATTTTAGTAAAAAGTCACGGGTATTTGTTTTTGACATAATTTATGACAAATCTTTCAAAAACAAACTTTTTAAATGAGTGGAGTCGGGGCCCTGAAGGCCAGTTCTCATACTTAAAATCTTTCAAATTCAAGTCGCAATCTCATCTTGGTGACAATTAATTTCAAAATGTAGATATATTATTGGAATTTCTGAAAGATTGAGGCTCAGATTATAATGCCAACATTCCATAAAACTACGGGAATCACAAATCTGGGCTTGGAAAGGATGGCAAGCACATATTGGAAAATATGGCAGAAAGGAAATAGAGCAAAATGAGCGAGAACGAGCTGAATGATAATGACGCTTGTGCCAAAACAAGAACAGAGCAAGAAGGCCCACAACTGTATCAAACACCTATGTCACCTATAAAACTCAATAAGTACTATTTTATGTGAACCAGTGATGTAATAGCGTTGGTCTGGATTAAGCGTTTAACGCGCCAATGTGACTCCCACGTGAATCGTAAACTCGTGCTAATAGACAGGGGATGGACGGACAATCTGTCTACTTTCAATCAAATAGCTCTTTTATAGAAATAGATTCACGCTACACTTATAGTTTAGTATCATAATCTTCAGGGTATGATCAGCTTTCAGGGCTAGAAAAAGTTCTATTATCCACATTCCTAGCCCACGAATTGGGTATTTTAACATATGTCACCTCTTTAAAATATCATATGCAGTCGGACAAATGAGTCTTACCTGCGATACAATTAAATACTTTTGTGAGTCGGCAAGAGAGTGAAGTTGAGACTCGAGAGTTGAATATCCAACAGGGGGATTTATAAGGCATTCATTTATCTAGTGAAAATGAATATTACTAATGTTATGAGAAAACGCAGAATCGTAAATCCAATGTAACAACAACAACATCTAACAATATGCATGTTTCCTATAACTATCAGCCTATAAATATCAGCATGCATTCAGTTAGTTATTACGGATATAAACTCCCTAGTTAATATAAGCTGATTAATATTTGTGGACATCCAAGCAAAACGGTTCTAGTTCTCGACATTAAGTAGTTTAGCTTAGTTTTTCGAGATATCCGCAGTTTTGTAAATTTCCCTCATACAAATACAAGTACAGTTTTAACTACAAGTGGCTGATAGAAAAAAGTGTCATTTTTTGAATATTTATTTAATCCTTATTATCGACTATTCTAGATACTGAATCTAGTCTTAACTACCACACTACCACTACTGGACCTGTTTTGATTGGACATCCATATTTATTAACATAAAGAATTGCAACCGTGTTTAATAGACTGTTCAAATGTTAAATTATGTTGAGACAAGTTATTGTTGTATAGAACTATTACGGTCTTACACTAACATACATAAAACCTCATCATCTTCTTCCTATGCTTGCCTCATGTTACTTGGCACAACGCGTTATTTTCTTCCTTTCCCTCTTGTTAACCGTCATGCGATCACTGACTCCCTTTTCATTCCTATAATTTTCAGGGAGTTACACTTTTCTTTGGTCTGCTCCCTTGTCATGCATCCACATTTAAGTTTATAACTCCTTTAGCCACATGCATTATACCTGTTAGCTCTTCATTCATATTATTGGCAAAAAAAAACGATTTATCCATGGTAATTTTGAAGACAATACCAATTGTTTGGGTATAAATATTCAAATTATTTAGACTAGAAAGTCGGTTACAATTAAGAAGAAGGCAAATTGAGACGTATGAAAGAAAAAGACATGCTGAGCTGATCCCAAATAAATTAGTATAGATCCAAATTAAATCAAAGTCAATTTTTGTAGGTTACTATTGAGAAGACGGCAAATTGAGACGCATGGAAGAAAAATACATGCTGTGCGGATCCCAAATAAATTACATAGTATAAGGGCAGAAACATGATGATTCCAATTAAAAGAAAGTAAATTTTGTACTTATTAAACGTTAAAATTCAAGTACCAATTTCATATCGGCGACATTAAAATAAACTGCGGCAACTGTTCCAAAGATATGCAATAATTTGCATTACACGTAAATTATAGGAAAAATCAAAAATTTCGGACACTTCAGAAAAGAAAACGATCTTTAAAAAAAAATAGAGATTCAATACACTCTGTCGTATCTTAAAATCAAGGGCGTACGCAATCACATCTTTGAAATATAGAACATTCCTGCAAAAGTAGGTTAATATTTAAAAAGTCCTGAGGAAAATAAACCACGTTGAACGAACCATCATATTTATATTTGCGAATGTAAGTGTATCTTCTGTGTACGTGTTGTTGGGTGTTATGAGTCATGTAAATAAAACAACTGGTTTCGGTGAGCACTAGTACACAACTGCTATTTATAATTATTTATTTGACCATTATAATATTTGCTGTGCATGCGACATGTAATGTGTCGATGCACCACATTATTTCCCCCTTTTAAAAACAAATAAAAAAATCGAGTACACTTACATAAAAATAATTAAAAAGTTTACATAAAAATAAGACAAAAGAAGTATTCTTTCTACACAAAATATAGTCATACACGAACAAAAATAAAACTTAATACTACGCGGTTACACTTTTCTTCTGTTTTCCTTTTTCCCGATTGCTGCTGTCTTAAACGTTTTGTGGTCCCTGTCCTCCGTTTGGGTGCTGACAGCAACGCATGGAGACCGTTGGAATCTGAGCTGGTTGCGTTTGCCTGGCGTCGACGTGCCGTGTCACGTTCTTGTATAACCGCTTCCTACACTTTCTGTACATGCAGTACAGTAGCACTGCAACGGCGATGATGAAAATGCCCCCCATAGAGATTTCCGTCATTGAGATGCTGGATCCCCCTGACCCAGCGGCAGTTTGTGCCACCACGATCTCTTCCTTGGAGCCCCAGCTGCCCATGTTTCCGAATATTGCAATTGTCTTGATCTTGCTTTACCAGCGTGTTGCTGCTGCGGTAGTTTGGTGGTTTGTGTGGACGAAATTATGCTTTGCTTTATTCCGTGTTTTTCTTTCGTTGATCTGGCGGTATTGTAAATCGTACCACCGGATGTATGACGCGGCCTGAGCGTGTTGTGTTTGGTGCGGTCTTATTAATTTCTGCTGGCTCAACGTTTTTGTCGTCGTTCACTTCGCTACTGCTACTTTTCTGGTGTTCTAAAGGTTCATTTACCTTTCCGTCCATTAAAATGTATGCTGGTTTTAATCTGTCCACCGTTACTATTGATGTTTTCTTCGGCAATTGAATCTTGAAATGTTTCTCTTGCTTCTCTAACACTTTATATGGGCCTTCGTAGGCTGGGGTCAGTGGTTTCTTCACAGCATCCGTTCTGACGTATACGTATTCGCAGCTTTTCATGTCTGGATGTATGTACGATTTGTGACTGCTGGCGTGTTGGTTGTTGCTAAATGGGCTTAGCTTTGCCATTGTCCTCTGGAGTGTCTGTGCAAAAGTCTCTGGTGATGTTACTTGCGTTTTCGGCTCGATAAACATTCCTGGCAGACGTATGTTAGTTCCGTATAACATCTGTGCTGGACTTGTATTCTCTTTCAGTCGTAGTGCTGCTCGTAATCCTAGTAGCACTATGGGTAGTTCGCTTGACCAGTTCGTTGTATTTCCGCGCGCGACTAGCGCGGTTTTCATTGATCTATGCCAGCGTTCAACCAAACCGTTTGACTGTGGATGATAACTGGTGGTTCTGGTCTTCTTAATACCGAGTGACTTGGTCAGAGTGATAAATAAGTCTGACTCGAACTGTCGTCCCTGGTCCGTTGTTATGGTGTTTGGGCATCCGAATCTCGCTATCCAGGTGCTTATGAGAACTTCCGCTACAACTTTTGCTGTTATCTCTGCTACTGGTACAGCTTCCGGCCATCTCGTTTCTCTGTCGATCATTGTCACGATGTATCTGTTTCCGTTGGATTCTGGTAGTGGTCCGACAATGTCTACGTGCACGTGGTCTAATCGTGCTGTGGGTGGAAAAATTCCGATTGGGGCCGAGTTGTGCCTATGTGTCTTGCTTTTCTGGCATGCCTGGCATGTTTTCGCCCAAATGCCGACGTCAGTATTCATGCGGGGCCAGAAATAGTGCTCGGAGATCATTTTCTTCGATAATCTTATTCCGGGATGTGTTATGTTGTGCATGGTGTCGAATACTTGTTTTCGAAGTGATTTCGGCACATACGGTCGTAAACTTGGTTTTGTATTTTCGCAGTGTAGTTGTCTTGCTCCTGATAATGTCGTTGTTTTCCAGTTAAGGTTGCAATTTTTTAACAGCTGAGTGAGTTCAGTGTCATTGCGTTGCATATCTGCTAACTCAGTCCAATCCACAGGTGTGGGGCAATCTATTTGCTCGAGTCGCGATAACGCGTCGGCCACCGGGTTCATGTTACCGGATAGGTGACGTATGTCTGTCGTGAACTGTGCGATGAACTCGAGGTGACGTAGCCGTCTTGGGGCTATCGTTTTACTTGTGCAGGTTTGTTTTGTAGTGAAAGCATGACATAACGGCTTATGATCGGTGTAAACTATCAACTCTCTTCCCTCGACATAAGGTTGAAAATGCGTTACTGCCATGTAAATGGCTAGCAATTCCCGATCATACGTGCTGTACTTTGACTGCGTTTCACTCAGTCCCTTTGAGAAAAAGGAGAGTGGCTTCCAGTTTCCGTTTTCATACTGTTGTAAAACGGCGCCCACGCACGTTTGAGATGCGTCTGTCATTAGTGATAGCGGGCAATGCGTTGTTGGTGAAGACAATGTAACGGCGTCGCTTAGACTTGCTTTACATTGATCGAATGCTTCTAATGCCTCTGGAGTCCATTGTATTTCGGTTTTGTCATTTTTCTTCGATCCAATGAGGTATTTGTTTAACCGAGCTTGGTGTTTGGCTGCTTGTGGTATATTGTTCCGGTAGAAGTTGATCATGCCTAAAAATCTTCGCAAATCTTGTACGGTTTTTGGTATAGGGTATTTGGTTATTGCTTCGACCTTGTCTGGTAATGGTTTGATACCATCTTTTGAGATCTGATATCCGAGGAACTCTACTTGCTGTTTGCCCAGTATGCATTTGGCTTGATTTATTGCAATGCCATGTTCGTCTAACCGTTTGAACGTTTCTCGTAAATGTCGACGGTGTTCGCTGGTTGAAGATGACGCCACTAGTATATCGTCTATATATACGAATACGAAGTCAAGTCCTGCTAAGACTGTGTTTAGGAATCTGACAAAGGTTTGCCCTGCGTTTCGTAGTCCAAACGGCATTCTTGGAAATTCGAATAGACCGAACGGGGTTATTACTGCAGTCTTTTCTACGTCTTGTACTGGAATCTGATTGTAAGCCCTTTTTAAATCGATCGTTGAATAAATACTGGTTCCTGGTAGTAGGTATGTGAAATCTAGTAGTCTCGGAATTGGGTATCTGTCCGGTACCGTGATCGCGTTCAATCTCCTGTAGTCACCACATAGTCGCAACTCGCCGTTTTTCTTCGATGTCACGTGCAAAGGACTTGCCCACGGACTCTTGGAAGGCCTGCATAACCCTGTCTCTAGCATGTGTTCTATCTCCTTCTTCACTCTTAGGTATTTGTCCGCTGGCAAAGGTCTTGACTTGGAGTAAACAGGATGTCCATTGGTGATGATTTGGTGAACAACGTCGTGCTTCGGTCGTGACTCTGTATCGAGAGGTTTCAAAATGTTCGGGAAATCTGCTAAAATGTCTGCGTAGTCTTCGGTTAATCTTACGGTCCGAAGTGTAGGCGTGCTTGACTTCATTAACTTTGCGTTACTCTGAAGTCCAGTTGTACCATCAATCAAACGTTTATTCCGAACATCCACCAAAATGTTGTTTCTTTCTAGAAAATCGGCTCCAAGTATTGGTTGCGTAATGTCAGCTACGATGAAAGTCCAACGGTACGGGCGTCTCATATTCAGATTCAACGTCAGCGTTTTGTCGCCATATGTTTTTATTTGTGTACCGTTTGCAGCGTATTTTTTATATGTGTCGTCAGCTTTTAAACGATTCCCTCTTCTAGGTATGGCTGAAATGTTAGCGCCTGTATCTACCAAAAAACGATACCCACTTTTTCGGTCGGTAACGCATAGGCGGTTTGACGGTATGATAGCGCTGACGACCGCCTCTGTCAACGCTGAATTTAGTTTTCCGACGGTTTCTTCCAATTGCATGGATTTTCACAGTTCCGAGCTCGATTCCTGTACCGATGATGATACCTACATAACCAGTTGGGACTGTCGGGTGTAATCCGCGTCCTGGAGTGTGATCTTGTGCGCGACTGGCTTCGGTTGCGCCTGTAACTACGGTGTCTACCATTATTTGCATTGGATTTCAAGGCTGCTATTTCTATGGTTAGCTTCTTCATTTGGTTGACCATCTCAACCATAAGCTGTGTTTGTCCGCTTGATATTTCCGACACTTCGCCTGATCGTCCTTCCAATATCTTGTCCGCTATGGCGGCGAGGTTGTCAAGTTTCTGATCTTGACTGACCGTTAACACTGCTCGAACGTGATCGGGGAGTCTTGATATCCACAAACCATGGAGGGTTTTTTCGGCCACCTGACTCTTACGTGCCAATTCCCTCATTCGTCTCAACAGTTGCGACGGTTTTTGGTCGCCTAATTCCACTTCACTGACCAGCTTTTGAAATTGCCGCTCCTCCGATTCTTCGTACACGGCTAGGAGTCTTTCTTTAACAGCACCATATTTGTTAGTGGCGGGGGGTGACATTATTATGTCGGCCACTTGACTTACTGCGTCTTTGTGGAGCTTGGACAGTACGACTCCGTATTTTACTTCGTCACCCTGTTTTTGGGGAGCCATCATTGTCTCAAACTGCGCGAACCACACCCTGGGCATCTCTATCCAAAAATCCGGGATCTTCGAGGATATTCCTAATGCTGCGACTTCGGCCTGACTGTTGTCCGTCGCTCCGCATGCTGGTAACACACCACAATTTCCACTTGTGCTCATGTCTTCGGTAACTATATGCCTCTTGAAAACCAAAACCAGTGAGATCCGCTTGTGGAAGGCTGGTAAGGTTGTGCAGTGCAGTTACCACGACACGAGGAAATCACTTTAAATCGCGGCGCGTGTTAATTCAAATCGGGGTCACCAGATGTAAGTGTGTCTTCTGTGTACGTGTTGTTGGGTGTTATGAGTCATGTAAATAAAACAACTGGTTTCGGTGAGCACTAGTACACAACTGCTATTTATAATTATTTATTTGACCATTATAATATTTGCTGTGCATGCGACATGTAATGTGTCGATGCACCACACGAATTACAATTGCGGGTGCATGTAAATATGCTCGAGAACAAAAGTTTTCTTAGAAAAGGAAGTTAAAAAATGGGTGCTAATGTATTTTTTATGTTGACAGCGGATGCAAATCCAAATAAAATATGTTTGGAAACAAGGACCAAAAAATTTTAGTTCCGTTTGAAAAATAACATTGATAATATAAATGTACATTTTCTCCTTATTTTTTTTCAGAAAATACTTTTTATTCATGTTGTAATGGTTAATCTTTTAATACTAAAGTTTAATTACGTACCATAAAAACGTGTCATAGTTGTATTTTTCACGGGAAAAAATGCGATTAAGCACGACTACTTTGGCTTAATCACAGCAATACATTTTATGCTTATCAAATAAGCCCTTTATTTCTAACTAATATGCGTAGTCAAAAATCTAAACCACATATGATTAAAACTTTTACAAAATTAAAATGAAAAACTCACTTAGCTACCTAGATAAATATAACTTTGACCTATTATATATATATAGTCCAAAATAAATACCACAGCCTTTAAATCTCTTTAAAAATAAAAAAATCGACCAACACCAGTACATAACAGGCATAATATCAGCCTTTTATAAAACGTTACGATAAAAGCAAGGAGTTAACATGTAGTCAATGGAGCGGCCTAAATTCATCTTTTGAAGCCCCCTCGAGGTTCACTGGAGCAACCCCTTTATTTTTATTTGTAAACCTTTCGACAGGCACATAATGGGTTATTGTGACAGGGTGGGATCAGAATCTTTATTAACCACTTTACTATATAAATCATGAATAAAATTCAACCCTTGTATGCAAAAAAATATATAGATGAGAAATTGTATGGGCTTTTAATTTGGTATTGAGACTTTATTTCTTACTTTTTTATGTAGGTTTATTATTTGTCAAGTAGAAAAGTAAAGTACCTAAGTTAAGCCACAACCAGAATATAATCAGTTTTATTTTATTTTATTGTATGAGTTTTCCTGAAAAACGAACACAATAATAAAGAAACATCAGCTGCTTCGTTCACCATAATCAAGTTTTTCACATTGCTTATCTCTACTTCACCTACCTGGCATAGCTGAATATCGCTTCATTATTGAAACTGCAACTGAAGCCGGCTCAGGATCTGAAGATCATTAGCAGCCTGCAGCCACGAAGACACACACACACCACTACACACCTGCGCTTATAACAACACCAATCAATTACAAAAAATAACGACAAACTTCGACAAGTGGCAAAAACAAAAATATACAAAAAAATCAGGGACAGGGAGGAAAAGGGGTCCTTAGGGAGCTTCCAAAAAATATTCAGAAACACTGGTTGAACATTTTATCTCTCGCATAAAATATTTTCCAAACTCGCGTAAGTTGTGCACGTGCGCGCGACTTTCTCCCACAACTCGGCAGCGGACCGTATCGTAGGCGATCGTCTGAGCTTCTGGGCGGGCGGAAAGGCTAGGGCGAACACGACAGCCCGTTGGCGGCGGCGCGACGCGGCCGCCCTAGGCGCGCCCGATACCAGGCGAGCAGAATATACTAGGAGATCTTACACCACGTGCGTCGGGGCGCACTGCGCATGCCCGAACAATGTCAGGGAAAGCTCAAGAAAAGCCACAAGTGCAAGCGAGACGACAATATTCTAAAAATAGGGGTTGAAAAGAGACGGTTATAGGACTAATTTTGGAAGCGCCAAGCAGTCTGCAAAGTTAGTCGTGATTTCTGTGTGTGTGAACGCATACTAATGTAATTCTGTTTAGTAAGTTTCAGGTGAAAGTTAAGTGTTTGAGTGCTACTCAGATTAGAAGCCAATAAAATGCAATTGGTTTAAGTATCAATTGACTTATTGGATTGACATAAAACGTAAACAAACTTGATGATGTGACTAATTTGTAACATTTGTTGGAAATGTGGATGTAGATAATAATAACGTTCTAATGGTTTCGAACGGTTTTAATCTTCGAAAATTTGGCAAATCTGAATTCTGTTGTTGACATCATATTGCCAAACAAAATATGAAACACGCTCAAATTTAATACATTTTTATAAGGAGATTTTCAAGAAATCTGCTCAGCCATTTTGAAGATTCACTTCAGATATATCGTGTTTGGACTCATTTCATTGGTCTTAATTATATATTCGAATCAGCTATGGAGAAGAAATAAGTAATGGTAGAGGTTTCTGATGATGGAGGATGGATCAGGAAGGTGGTATACTGCAAATACCTGCAAAAAAGATTAAGTAAACAAAGAGTATTAAAGAGGTCTTCCGAGTAGAAAGGCTTATTTATTTTCAAATAGCAATTATGAATAGGGTTATACGCTTGTGAAAACATTCAAACAGATAATTATGCCACCCACTTAACAAACACACGCCGTCCCCATGGATAGGGGGATCAACGCCATTAACAAAGTAACCCCTCACATATTTTTATCTTACTTGTTTTGACACCATTAAAGTAGTAGACTACAAATCCGTATATTTTGTGGTTAATAGAACAAAGATTTTTGTGATAATAGTCGATTAAAAAGAAAAACATTGCAGACTTATCAATATTTGAAAACGCTAAAACAACAAAAAATATTTTCTTAAAGAGCTTCTTAATACTACAATCAAAGGCACGATAACATTTCTTATAACTTCATTTTATCAGACTTACTTCAATCTTCAGTACCTGAAAAGCTTCGCAAGTATTATTTATGTAAGTACTAACTTTTTCAAGTAGATACACTCGGGAACCAACAGGTGCCCAATATCCCTCACACACACATACCCGATACTGTAAACACGCAGCGACGCACTCTCGAACATCCTTTTGATTTATACGATCCTGGTATTGTTAACCTTATTCCTGAAATTTCAAGGAAGGTTGCCTCGGTGATCATGAAATCGTAGTCTGAGAGGCAAATTGAATTACCGTTAAGTAGCCATAATTGCTGTTTTAATTATTTTTCTTCAGATTGTGACTTATTTATCTTTGGATCTTATCCATATAATTCAAATTCCTTAATGAGATATTTATAAGTACGATATTATTACTTAAATTTGAAATATCTAAGTAATTGATTAATACATAATTTATTCTCGATATCTTTTTCCACTGCAAAAAAAGTACGCGGACGTAACTCTACAAAATTGTCACAAACATAACGCCGCTCTAATTTCACACTCAGCTTTCAATAAAAAAATCCGCTTTAACGTAATCTATCAAGCGCTTTTAGGCATTCACTGTTCAACGTTTTCTGTTCAACATGACAGGCAGTGTCACAAGTGACGGCCTCTCGTCCGTTACGTCACTAAAGTCAGTTTTATTCCCGAAAGTACTAGGCGAGCAGAATACACGAAGAGTTTGAAATTTCAGGTGCGAAAATAGAACAAGCTCCCACGTGGGACGGAAATAGACCCCGCAGCCGTCGGCTTTTAAAATTAGAAACTTGACTACTTGATTAAACTCACTTGTTTTTGGGATTTAGGTAGAATTCGTAATTGGACATGATTAATTTTTAATTTTTATGATACAATGTTTTGTTAACCTGTATTTGATTTTAATCATGTCATTAATATTTGATAGTAAAAGTAGCAATCGCGTTTTGGGCAACGATTTATAAATCCCCTATACAATTTTATAGTAAGTATTTCTAAATATAATTACACCAGTTTTTTTTTAATCACAATTAAAGTACCCACGTATTATAAGTTAGGAGGGAGTGATTTTGTTCTTTGGTTCCGCCATTCGCCGCTGGCAAGGTCGTGGCGCTCAGGTGCATAAAACAGTTTTTTTTGCTCACCGTATCTGAGGACCATAATTTACCACAATGCAATTATAATTACGATTCATAAATTACCAATAACAAATGAAAACATTAATTTATCTAGAAAGAAAGGCAAGCTTTGCTCCGAAAGTCGGATAAAATCTCGACGACATGACATTTTCAACAAGATAATTACACAGCAGTTCTCTCATAATTAAGCCGCCATTTCAATTATCTTTAGTCCGATACTATAAAGTTAAAGTGAATCGTGGCCATTCTTGCAATAATTACATTAAAACAGGTTACAAAGACACCTTACAAAACTTTGTTCTATTCTTTAAAACAGCGCCATCTATTTATATTAGATGGAACTGTTACGATGTGTCTAGTAGGGTAAGTAAAGTAGAGAGTTACTTTGTAATGCCGAATATGATGATGGCGCTACCAAGCTCGGATAGTATTTCACCTTGTTTTTTTAGAGCTATTATTTTTATTTCAACTTAAAAAAAACAAAGAGGTTTTTTGCATAGGCAGGTATTCGTAGTTTAGGTTCAGTTTTAGAATCGCGTGTGCCTGAATCTGAAAGAAAAACATATTTGGATAGAAAAATCTAATATCTAGTTTAGAATTTTTGAACCGTCAACTTAAAAGTGGATTTTTAATCAGTAGTTTACATTAATTACTAGAAAAAAAAGTTAATTTAAAAAAAATCTAAGAACCCGCCTGCTTAAAAATTTAACTAAAAAAACGTAAACAGGAAGATTATCATGTTGTGTAGTCGGAGTATACATATTCGCGAGTTGGCTGACCAAAACCAGATGTATCCTCCGACTGCACAACATGATTTTCTTTTTGTTTACGTCTTATTAGTTCGATTATTAAGCAGTCGGGTTTTAAGATTTTTTAAATTAACTTTTTTTATTTATCACTTTTTAGTTATTTTTTTTTCGAATTTGGTACATTTAAACATATAAGTGTAATATATTTTTGAAATTACCTCTTAAAACCCTTTATTTTGATACCCCGCACGATGGGTTTAGAAGGAAAAAAAAACCTCACAAAATGGCGCCCAAAATCCGCCTTTTTTACTCATTACCAATTTTAATGTAGCCGGGTTAAGACGAATCGATTGACGTAAGAATCATCAAAATCGGTCAACGCGTTTGGTCTCCAAAACGCCATATAGGAACAAACATACATACATACATAGACTGATAAACACATTACCCTCCTTAGGCAGTCGGGTAAAAAGAAGCCAATTATCATAACTAGTGCAAAATTGAGAATCAAGGTGGGATTAGCTGTGAAGACTGACGACCGCTGCTACACATTCTCTTAGCTTTTACAAAACCAGGGGATTAAAAAGATAGCCGGCAAAAATCCCAGGTTATACAATCTAGATGAACGTTGTAACAGCTGCCATAACCATAAACAAGTAAATAACAAATCCATAGCCGGAATGTCTCACCCGAGTCTGCCCTTTCTTCGCGGAAGTATTGCAAGGCCGAGTATACACAAATGTCACGCCCCCAGGCACCTGTTGTGTGTACCCATACTTATTAATGACGCCACGTTAAGACGTCGGGTTTTTCTTGATGGTCAGTGTGTGCCAAACTTAAAGAGAAAAGGAACTCAGATCTAGTAAAAGACATTACTACAATAATTATGAGAAAAATGTTCTCGTATTTCAGAATCATATACAGCAGATGAATGCAAAATGCAAACATCCGCAAGAGAACCAGGGTTACCAACATAGCCCGAAGAATTGCCAAACCGGCAGGGCACATTTCTCGCCCGAAAAGTTTTGGATTGGCGACCGCGAGCTGGAAGACGTAGCGTTGGCAGGCTACGTGGAGCGATGATCTTGTCAGGGATGTGGGAATCCGGTGTATTGTCGGTGTCTTTGGTACCCATTTTAATTCGTTTTTAAACCCCGCCGGAAAAAGAGGAATGTTATAAGTTTCACGTGTGTTGCTGTGTATCTGTCTGTGGCATTATAGCGCCTAAACAGATGAATCGATTTTGATTAAGTTTTTTTTGTTTGAAAGGTGATTTTGTCGAGAGTGTTCTTAGCTATGTTTGAATAAAATCGGATCAGCCATTCAAAAGTTATGGGCGTTTTACTGTTTGAATCGGAGTGTTTCGCAAGGTAAATGTGTCGGGGGATTTTTAAATTTTCAAATTTTACATGTCTACACCTACACACTTCCGACAAGTAAAATTTCACAATTTAAAAAACCCCCGACGCATTTATCTTGCGAAAACACCCCAATTCAAACAGTAAAATATCCCATAACTTTTGAACGGCTCAACCGATTTTATTCAAACATAGCTAAGAACACTCTCGACAAAATTACCTTTCAAACAAAAAAACCTTAATCAAAATCGGTTCATCCGTTTAGGCACTATGATGCCACAGACAGACACACAGATACCTACACAGCAACACACGTGAAACTTATAACACCCCTTCTTTTTCCAGCGGGGGTTAAAAATAAAGTTATTTTTCGCTTAGTAGTGTTTTGTTTTGGAAGTCGGTTAACTTTTTACTGAAAAGTTTTTTAAGTTTTCTCTTTTTATTATTGGTACCTTATATTACGATGAAATTACGCATTATTGAGAATAACACAAAAAGTGCTCGTGAGCTCGTGATCAAATTTAAATGGGAGCATTATTTTTTTATTAAAATCAGTTCATCACAAAAAAGTATCATCACAAGTAAAATTTCACAATTAAAAAACCCCCGACACATTTATCTTGCGAAAACACCCCGATTCAAACAGTAAAATGCCCATAACTTTTGAACGGCTGAACCGATTTTATTCAAACATAGCTAAAAACACTCTCGATAAAATTACCTTTCAAACAAAGCCACAGACAGATACACAGATACACAGCAACACACGTGGAACTTATAACACCCCTCTTTTTCCGGCGGGGGTTAAAAATCAGTTCACCTAGTAAAAAGTTCTGAGGGAACACACAAAAAAAATACAGTTGAATTGAGAACCTCCTCCTTTATGAAGTTGGTTTAAAAGTTAGACAGATTGAGTCTCCAGCAGATTGCATTAGGTTTCCCCAAATGCTTTTATATGTTAAATATCAAGTTGCCCACCTAAAGATCATTTATGTGTATAGATACTTATAGAAATTATACATGGTACCTAAAAAGTATAGCCTCACTAATTGCTAAAATTAATTACACATACTAAAATTTTCGGCACCTAATAACTTTACGACTTGGTTTCAATAAAACCTTTTTAATAATCTAGTCACAGTTCACTAGACAAAATATTTCAAATACCTACAGCATGCGGAAGTTAAAATTAAAGTTAATGACATTAATGATTTCGAACAAAAAATAAATAAGCATAAAATGACTTGGCGTTTTTCCTAGACGTTTTAGACTGAAATTGCCATTACAATTGATACTATAGGTCTTCAACTACAGGCGGTATTAAGTTCATGGCTGGTCACTTTAGTAGATATAGGGAAAAATCAAGACCAATTGATCTCTAAAACGCCGCAATATCCACAGCAGCCAATCTAACTTGTTAAGGCGTATGTATTCCCCAATGTTAAGAGCGGACTCTAGTCAACAGAAATTTGAAAAATAGGTATTTGAAGAAACTATTGCCGTCGCGTCACCGCCAACCTCATCCCGTAAAGTGCGAAAGGGACAACTGCAGATCAGGCTGATTTTACCTACAAAAACTTTGACTAAAAGACGTTTCGTATTCTGCTGTTTTCTTCATGAAAACTGGTCTGATCTAAAAAAATTTAAATCAAAATTTAGAGGAAGAGTATATCTATGCCTCTATTATTTTCTTTTTTCTTAAAAACCTATAAATTTTGTCTGAAAGCCGTCTGAACATGGCGGTAAAAACGGGAATTTTTTTCGGGTTTTTGGATTGTCATATTTATTTTAGTGATTATGTTTTTGAAAAAAGGAAATGATAGGGGCACGTACTAATTAGACCCAGATTTTATGAGAAAAAATCATTGCTATAGAGGCATTATCCACGAAGAAAACAGCAGAATGTTTTTGTATGGAGAAAGTCTCACTAGAGTCCCCTCTTAACGCGGTACTGACCGTGCGCCCGCTCTGTGCCAGAATATTAATATTGGACCTCCTTTTGGACAGTTTTGTTTGCAAAATATTGTTTGAATTATAGTTAGAATTTCCTTTAACCTGCATAGGGCAGGTTAAAGGAAATTCTAACTATAATTCTTTCTGTGTGAAAATATTTTTAAACATCCAAGTCCATCCAAGCGTTTTGGAGGATTAAGCAAAAGAATCGGAAAAATATTCTGTTATTAAATTTGAGGTGGACCTATGATCTGGTTAGGGTTGCGGGAATCCGAAGGATGCGAGACGAACAGGACCGGTGGATGTGGCCGTGTGGTGACACTTGGGAGAGACCTATGTTCAGCAGTGGACATCTTTCGGTTGAAATCATAATGATAACGAAACTTATAAATGTGTAATGGGTTCAATTCTGCTAGGTTATTAACATACTTCACAAAAGGAGCTGGTTCTCAATTCGTTGAAATCATTCTTTTAAATTTCAAGTCCACACGGAAATAAATATAACATTTTACAGTCAAAAATGTTATAGAAACTCTATCAAATGCATCTAATATATGTGTTTTTAGTTTTAAGTTTTTTTGTGTTTTTAGTTCTAAATTTGAGTTAAGGTGTGTATTAAAGTATATAATAAATAATACATAATCAAATAAAAAAATTGGTCTAACCCTGAAATGCTTTAGATCTAAAGATATCACAACAAAAAACTAATATTTACGATCACCCATTAATTCCAAATTGTAAACGAATAACCTTGTCTGACCTTCAAGTTTCAACAACCGGTGATCATTTTGATTGTTCTAACTAATAGTGGTTTGACATTTTCAGTCGGATAGGGATTGATCATGTTTGATTTCTTGATATTAAATTGTTTGTATTTTTTGGCTGTTTAATGAGTTTGTTATGGTATTAAACCTTTTGTATTGAGTTACCCATTGATGTATTAATAAGAGGAAGATACGTTACGCGCTAACACCGCGATCAGAAAACCTGGGCTCGGCGCACGACTACATGCACCAAAACTCACACATCTGTGTTCAGTGTTATCACCAGTCCCAAACCTACAGTTACCGTTAGACTAGGACAGAGATAGGATACGGCGCTGTAGTGCAAGCGAAATCGTGTTAGCCGCCGAATCATGGCCGAATGTTTACTGGTACTCGTATGAATGAAATGACATTGCATTATGTGCGTGTCGTGTCTCTCACGCATGCTTGTAATATCTATCTCGCTCTCACCAATATGGCGAAACAAACATTAAATATGATTGTAAATTTCAACAAATTAACATTTTTGACTGTGCTTACGATTGGTAAGTGATCCCGTTTGACTTATTTTTCTTCCTGGTATTATTTAAACACTGTTTAGCTACACAAGAAGTCATTTTGATGCGCATTTATTGCAAAAAAAAGCATAAAAACACTGAAATTATTGAGCTGTGTGATTAACCATGTGCAGTGCGCGACTGAGTGCCCACTGCGGGCAATCACTTAGTTTAGTAGGACCAAGCGCTTGTGACCAGTCCCGTATCTACCTCTTTTTTTAATACATCAATGGAGTGACCTCTTGAAAATTACTATACTTTATGAAAGATAGTTTGATCTCTGCGACAGCTGTCAGTATCAAAACATTAACAATAGCGCTTGACAAGCTAACACTAACGTAACCATAACGTATACGTCAGTTTGACATATGTCACAGAGATCAAGCTAAATTTTATGAAGTAAAATGAGTATAGCGAATTCAATTTTCAATTATAAAAATGAAAATAGAATCATTGACACGATGAAGAAGAAGAATTTTCAATAATTATAATATAAACATTTTATTTTTATTATAGATAAGCTCGAACTTGACTACTATCTCACCTGATTGTAAGCGATTATGTGGTCGGCAGTGAATCACGCATGCCTAGAAGTAACCTATTGACTCTTGACTTAAAGATCCCTCTTGATTTTTAACCCCCGCTGGAAAAAAAGGGGTGTTATAAGTTTCAAGTGTGTTGCTGTGTATCTGTGTGTCTGTGTATCTGTGGCATCGTAGCGCCTAAACGGATGAACCGATTTTGATTTAGTTTTTTTTGTTTGAAAGGTGATTTTGTCGAGAGTGTTCTTAGCTGTGTTTGAATAAAATTGGTTCAGCCGTTCAAAAGTTATGGGCGTTTTACTGTTTGAATCGGGGTGTTTTCGCAAGATAAATGAGACGGGGTTTTTTTAAATTTTGAAATTTTACTTGTTACTGGTATAATACGATAGGTAAACGTGAAAAGAATAACTTGTTAGAGAATATTTCACCTACTTACTTGCTGTCATTTTAATTCATTCTATTTTTATGACGTAGTTACATAGTAGAGAACCAAGGAAAAAAACACTCCATATATGGAAGAAAAACGTAAACTACACAGAGTGAGTGTGAGACAACCAGATCGAATACCTTTAAAAGAGCAATGCTTGTATAATCTGAATCCCGAAAACGGCTCCAACGATTTTCATGAAATTTAGTATGCAGGGGGTTCCAGGGCGATAAATCGATCATTCATTTTTAGAAAACGTCGTTTTCTGTATTTTCACCCGAGCAGAGCGCGGTCGCCCAGGTACTTGAATAATAAATTAAAATAACTACACGCATGTTACAATAATTACGAGCTATTGATATTACTTACTATAATCAATTCGTCATTGAATTCCTCGAAGTCAACTTAATTTCTCAATTATTTATGTTGTCATACCTTAAGATATTTACTTAAAGCTACACTAATGAAATTTCAACGGCTAAGTACGAGGATCTAGATTTTATTCCCCGATCGAGGAAACTGTCATTCAGATTTGCCAACTGGAATTTCTTAGGCCCAGGTTTTTGATCAATTGTTTACTCAACCAATGGTTGCAAATTTTGGTAAAACACCATATTTCTTCAGTTTTTCACACATGCTCAAATAAATTGAAGAGTTAATTATTTGATCATTTGTTAGACAAACTGTCACACAAATATTATAAAAGCGAATTTTTTTGAGTGTGTATGTTTGTAACTTTATCACGCTCGAACGGCTAAACGGATCTGGATGAAATTTGGCACAGACATAAGTTATAGTCAGGAATAGCACGTAGGATACTTTTTATCTCGGAAATATGTTCCCTCGAGATAATTTTCAACTTTCACGCGGTCGAAGCCGCTAGTAGAAGCGAGTTGAGGAATAAACGCGTTTTACCGAAATTTGAAACCATTGGTTATTATTATTTAACCATTGGTTGAGTTAATTACGGATTAAAAAACTGGGCCTAAGTAGCAGCCAGGTGATTAATTTGGTAGATGGTTAATGGCAATGGGCTCGCCCCTATTGCAGGGGTGGGACATAAATACATATAGATATAATAGCCATGGTAGATCTTTGTGTCTCTGAAGCTCTGCCAACCATTGCCTAAAAAAAAAAAAAAAACCTAACCTGTACTAACACAATTAACCAAACCCAGACTCATTCTTTGGCCCACTTGCACGGGAGACTTAGCTCGAAAAGTTGTTATTAAAGACTAACTGAGTTGAGTCTTTCATGCTATATGTGCCTAAGTAAAGATAAATAAATTTGCGTATTACATGCTGATTGACATCAGCAACATCTTAAGTGAGTCCGACAATGCCCAGGCTGGCTCGTTCTGGCGAGGCAGTTTGGGGCGTCCTAAGAGGATTTTCCACACCTGCCAAAAAAAAAAAACCATTGCCCAAGAAACAGTTTGTCATCGAGTATACTACATAGAGTAAGCGAGATAGAACTATGCGACAAACGTAAGCGAGTGAAAGAGACATTTATACAATGCTATCTTCACCTTCAACATTGACACAAATATAGCTACTGCGCAGGGTCTTGCAGCCAATTCACACACACACACACGTCATTTACCCGAGAATTGAATATGACGTAACATACGACATGCACAGCAGCAGGTAGCGCTTGCCTCTACGAGTAGTAGACCAACGATTTAGACAAATTTTAATTTCTTCCGTAATTATATTCTGCTACAAGTATTGTAGCAGAACTTCCTAAAAAACTAACCAGTAAATAGTACCTAAATCATTAACACACACCGTTTATTGCTTTGATCTTGATTTACTAACGATAAAATCGCAATTAATTTTGTTAAATGTCACTTGAATTTTAATTATTACCTGTATTATTCTTTAAGTCATAAAATAAATAACTTTGTTAAAAAAACTTAATTAAAAGTCGGAGGATACATATTCGCGGGCTGGCTGACCAAAATCTGGTGTATCCTCCGCCTGCACAGCATGATTTTTTCCTTGTTTACGACTTTTTAGTTCGCTTTTGAAGCAGTCGGGTTTTTTGATTTTTTTAATTAAGTTTTTTTATTTATAACTTTTTAGTTAGTTTTTTTCGAATTAGATACATTTAAACATATAAGTGTAATATATTTTTGAAATCACCTCTTGAAACCCTTTATTTTGATACCGCATACGATGGGTTTGGAAGAAAAAAAAAATTTGGGCTCCCACAATATGGCACCCAAAAGCCGCCATTTTTCTATTATCCAATTTTAATGTAGCCTATGACACTGGCAGGGTTAAGACGCATCGATTGACGTATGAATCATCAAAATCGGCCAACGCGTTTGGTCTCTGGAACGCCATATAGGAACAAACATACATACATACTTACATACATACATACATAGACTGATAAACACATTACCACACTCCTTTGGCAGTCGGGTAAAAAAGTTACCATAACCGCTGGGCTAAGGACTCCCAGCGGTTATGTTTCCAGGCTAGTGTGGATCTTTGGTCAGTCATTGTATCTAGCTCGTCCCGCCATCTTTTTCGTGGTCTAATAATAATAGATATCTAATATACATAGACTTTCTAAGTAGTCTTTAAGAAGGTCGTTAGGTATAGTCAAGTCCTTGGCTGAAGGCTATATTCCTATGTACAATTATGTTTAAATACCAGCACTAATGCATAGTAAATTGATAACTAAGGGGTACCATTGCCACATATAATTGAACCAGATCGACCATCGGACAAAGAACAATGCTTTTTAGGGTTCCGTACCCGAAGTATCTAAACCGATGCCTTTTGCTGTGTCACGAGTCCGTCTGTGTGTCCTTCGTCTATCACACAAGTTTTACATCCCAACGGTTGAACCTACAGTCTTCATATTTATACAGTATAAGTATCTTGTTGACCTAAAGCCATACAAATTGTCAAAAAAAAATTTTAGTCTCCCATACAGTTAAATGGGTGCGCGAAAAAGAAAAATTGACCTACTCCATCGAGTGGGATTTCGTTTTTTAGGACTTATTGAGTAGATAAATACTGGATGTTTTGTTTTAAAAGATATTAGAAAAACAAAGGAATGAGAAACCACTAAAGTCCGTTTATTTACAATATTTTGTTACAAAGATTTTTTTAACTTCCCATTGACTGATTGATGTACTTCAAATTTGGCGATAATATTTATTATTACTTATTTTTACTAACCAATGCATTGAAACTGATTTTTCTTTGATATTGTCTTATTTTTAGGGTTCCGTACCCAAGGGTAAAAACGGCACCCTATTACTAAGACTCCGCGGTCCATCTGTCTGTCTGTCTGTCACCAGGCTGTATCTCATGAACCGTGATAGCTAGACAGTTGAAATTTTCACACATGATGTATTTCTGTTGCCGCTATAACAACAAATACTAAAAATAGAATAATTTAAATATTTAAGTGGGGCTCCCATACAACAAACGTGATTTTTGTGCCGTTTTTTTGCGACAATGGTACGGAACCCTTCGTGCGTGAGTCCGACTCGCACTTGGCCGTTTTTTTACAATATTTTGTTATAAAGAATTTTTTAACTTCCCATTGACTGATTGATGTACTTCAAATTTGGCGATAATATTTATTATTACTTATTTTTACTAACCAATATATTGGAAAATCTGATATTTCTTTGATTGTTTTGCTCACTTTTCCTATTAAAACCAACTTGTTTTTGGCGGTTTGGTACGGAACTAAATGTGCGAAGTCCGACACGCACTTGACCGGTTTTATTATTTAAATTAAAGGGTAAATTCGTGTGCATACAATCATTAAACTGAGTACAGATGACAATCACTTGACGTGTACTTTTTACTAAGTGTCTATTGTTTGAGCAATAAATTATATTATACGGTTACCAACCAACGAGCTACTTAAAGAGAGACTTGAATCGTGCTTAAGTCATAGACATACTAAATAATATGGACTGGAAACACCTACGAAAAAAACGTGCCTACTTAAACCTCAAAATGTCTCATAAAATGGCCGCCGATTCTAAGGTTGTGTCAATCAAGCAACACACACACACTCACAAATCTCAATAATACAATTTGTAAACAAACATTTGACAGCAGGACTACCACGAACACAACACGACAAAATTCGTCACATAAAATGGCGAATATGGCACGTACCTACAACCGTCACTACGTCATAACAAAATGTTGCCATAATGAGCAACAACTGAAATATTGTTGTCTCTTTCATCAAATACGATTACTACATTAGAAAGAATGAAACAAAACGATGTTTCACATTCTGTATCGTATTTCACTTATATTTGTATAAGCTAATGTATGTATAGAACATCGCGGCGCCTCCATATATTTCCTATCTCAATGTGCTTAAGTTGACGACCGTATGACAGCCGGTTGTCATCTAGACACCGCCTTATTTGGAAAATGGTTTTACTAGCTCGTGTATAAAAGAATTCATAAAAAGTTCTTGTAATAAGTTAGTAACAAAATATTTTTTTATATTGTAATATAACTAACTACTTTCATGATATTAAAGCATCAATCATGCACTTATATTAGAGAATTTTTAAAAAATATTTAATTTTGATGAAAAATGGATGTCGTTAAGGTGCAGATTCACTTGAGTAGTTGATTTTAAAATGAGAATCACGTCTAAACGGTTAGTCGTTATTTTATGGAAAAAATATATGTTTAGACCATTAGACCATTTTCTTAATAATTTGATATTATAAAATGTTGAGTTTTATTCGTATAACATAGTGTAATTAATTTGTAAACTTATGTCTAAAACGGACAAAAACACGACCATCCCACCAAAACCGCTGGGCGTATTTTAATGCAAGCGACACCATCTCCAATTTAATTATCTACATTTTGATCTGACGCATTTTTTTAAATATAATAAGGAAAGTACAAAAAACTAAAAATATTGGATCGCGCGGGTGTGAAACGAGTGCGCGTTTTGTTCCCTCAAGGTCATTGTCGTCTTAAATAATTCATCACTACATATTCCTAGCAAGCCACAACCACCATGCCACCCCCGAAAAAATGTGATTCCGTCTACAACCCAAATTAGGCGTCTTCTACCTGATTTACCTAGCTCAATAAGTACCTAACATCAGATAAAGTTTTCTACCCACATGGCTATTTAAAACAAAAATTAAACGTAAAAAACTAAAAAATTACAAGGATATACCAAGACTTTGACCCACGACCGTTGCTAACTTCTGAATCACCATGACCATTCTACTCACGCAAATGATATAATTTTTCACAAAAACTAAGTAAAAATAACCTCCATTTCAAGCCTTTATTAGTTTGTGCAAGGACACACAGAATAAAAATATTTTCAGAAGGATAACTCATGTACTTTTACATTACAGTGGAGTAATCTCTAGACTAAGTTTGTATGGAAGAATTTTCGACTAGTGTAACCTTAAGGTTGCTTCTAGGAAAGCATGCCTCATCGTCGACCACATTATCGCTTACCATCAATAAAACGGCTAGGTAGATTGCATCCGAAATGCTGCTGTAACTGGCACGATAATTCAGCGTATTGATATCGCTTCAAAATGATTCACGAATTATAAATAAAGTCGTCTGGGATAGGATTGTAAAATTTTTGTCAAAAAAAAACTCAGAATTTACATCTCACTTTAACAAAAATAGTGAAGATTTCGACAATGTTAACATTTGCAATCCTGAATACCGACCGGCAGGCTTATTACGTATTTTTTGCAAGAGCAAAATGATAGCGATCAAACGCTTTATGTCATAAAAGTGGGCATTACCTGCAGTTGGTATGGTAAGTCCTACACAATCGTTTGCTAATCGCTCGCTGTTTGTCAAATGCACTTATTTAAAAAAAAAACCGCCAACAACTCTAAAACTTCTGTATTGAAGAGCAATTATTGCGAAAAATGGCCGCACTGGGTCAGAGTGATGGATTATGGCCAATTCCCTATCACAGAGAGAAGGCCTGTGTCCCAGCAGTGAAAACATTAAAAGACTGATAATGATGAATCCTGAATACAAAAATGCATAGATTAATATATAAATGATTAAATCGATTATTGGTTGTGTCAAAAATTATTAGTCCCCTCCAGTGTCTCTCGCCGGTACCATTCATACTACGTACCGTATTTGTACCGTATGACGTATTATAAACCTTCTCTTCTACTTTTCCGTATCTATACAAACAAAGACTCAGTGTACGATGTAACGACCTTGGCTGCTGTCGGTAGCTGCGTGTGCGCACCGATTTCAATCTTATTCGACGAAAAGTACCGACAGCAAACATCAGACAGTAGTTTGTGTATTTTTAGGATACTACTTTCATGATTGGAACTAAAAATAACAGCCAGCTATTTTAAAATCGAGTTCAAATAAAGAACGTTCTTTATTTGAAAAAGCTCGTTTTTTTTTTTGGGGCTGGTTTAATTACCGGTCAATTTTGATTAGTTGTTTTAGGTGTAGTAGCAAAAAAGTTTAATAAGAGGACTGTAGATAATTATAGGCCGATAATAAATGATCACGTTGGTAGTTTTGAATCAATTTTAAAATTGATGGATTTGAAATATTCAAGTGCAAGCTAATAATAATTTATGAATAAATAGGATAAGGTAATTAAGCCGTTAGCAGTTTAATACCCGCTTTGATGGATACATCGAAGTCTGAGAAGAAGTTATTTTATTTTTATTTAGCGAAAGGCTCGCGTTTGATCTGAATGCCACCCGATGGTTAGCGATGATGTGGTCGACGGTGATGCACGCTGGCCTAAAAGTTACATATTCACTCTTGACTTAAAGACTTTGCACATTGAAAATATTCGTAAAACGTTTATTTTTTTGGTAACACTACTAACTAAGCCAAATAAAACGCCCCCGATCCGCATTCCTTCAAAACCGCAGACTCATGCGCAGTCGACACTTCGACAGTGTCACTGTCGTCACGCGACGAAATTCATTGATGAACTTAGTGTAAGAATTGGTAAGTATGGAGGCTGGGTGTGAGAAACGCATCTCTGGTCGCTTGCCTGAGGCCTCCTTCGGCTCAAATAATGATGAAGGCAAATCTTAAATTTGATTCAGCACTACTTCCTGTGGAAATATTGTATGTCGGGCACTTTTTTTTAATTCAAAGTTACTTAAATAACACCTTAACAGCTAAAACGCCAATTCAATGTTCCTACCACATACACACACATCTAACTTACGTTGGCAACCAAAAATATAATCTATATATATAAAAATCAAATGCTGTTCGTTAGTCTCGCTAAAACTCGAGAACGGCTGGACCGATTTGAATAATTCTTTTTTTGTTATATTCGACAGAATACAGGGAAGGCTTAAAAGCAAAAAAAAAAAAAAGTTTGGTTGGATAGGGTAGGTAGGTAGAGTAGTGTAGTGTAGGTAGGTAGGTAGGTAGGGTAGGGTAGGGTAGGGTAGGGTAGCGTAGGGTAGGGTAGGGTAGGGTAGGGTAGGGTAGTGTAGGGTAGTGTTGGGTAGAGTAGTGTAGGATAGGGTAGTGTAGCGTAGGGTAGGGTAGTGTAGGGTAGGGTAGGGTAGTGTAGGGTCGGGTAGGGTAGGGTAGGGTAGGTAGGTAGGGTAGGTAGGTAGATAGGGTAGGTAGGTAGAGTAGTGTAGTGTAGGTAGGTAGGTAGGGTAGGGTAGGGTAGGGTAGGGTAGGGTAGGGTAGGGTAGGTAGGTAGGGTAGGTAGGTAGAGTAGTGTAGTGTAGGTAGGTAGGTAGGGTAGGGTAGGGTAGGGAAGGGTTTTTTTTTTTTTTTTTTAATCTTAACTCTAATCCCCGCCAACGAAATTGGCGCCTTATGTGCTTAACCTCTGTCATTCCGGTCAATCTTCTATGCCTCTCGTACATTCATTCCTCATACCGTATCTTTCTTGCATTCATCATCTTGAATTCCGTGGGTAGGACTACTCCCACTTTTATTAAACTATTCTCTGGCATAATTTATTGCTTATAAAAATAGTTAAAATACATTAAAAACAGAGGTGCTATTATAAATTTGAGCAAAAGGAAATTTTAACATATTGGGCAAAAGGTGCTATTTATCACAGATCAGATAATACAGCTAGGGATAGAACACAATAGTGCCATCTATCACACAATTAAAACATTTAATAAACTTAGGTACTAATTTGATATATTATAGCCACTGCAGTTTTGTGCGTGTTTTCCTATGCTTCTAAGCTGTTATTGTTGCAAAATAATAGTGAAACATAGTGACACTTCAACTTTTGTTTCGTGCAATGACTACGTTCGCCACATTAACGCAGTATATCAAAAACTTTTCACTAAGTCTCTTGTCCATGAGCCCATGCAGATTCTCCCTCGATATTTTCCTGTCCAGCTCACATTCAAGTTGGTAGCGCTCCCTGGTAAATAACGGGCATTCTACAAGTATGTGCTGGACAGTCTCTGCCACGCCTGGATCGCAGACGCACGATGGGCTCTCCTTACACTTGAAACGATTCAAGTATTCAGAGAACCCACCGTGCCCCGTCAAAACTTGCGTGAGGACGCCTTCGGGCCGCACCTGTTGTACGATACGGAAAGCCGCTATTTAGGAGGGGCTATTTAGGGTAGGGTAGGGTAGGTAGGTAGAGTAGTGTAGTGTAGGTAGGTAGGTAGGGTAGGGTAGCGTAGGGTAGGGTAGGGTAGGGTAGGGTAGTGTAGGGTAGGGTAGTGTAGGGTCGGGTAGGGTAGGGTAGGGTAGGTAGGGTAGATAAATGTGTGGTGTTTTTATGGCAAAACAAAGTTTGCCGGGTCAGCTAGTTTAAAATACAATTATGCTAATGCTTTGCCCGTGTCAATAAGGCGTGCTCAATCTCTGCTCATTTTTAAAACTATGGTTAGAATCACTACCACTCTCTTTAATAGTTGTTTTTCTTGATTTCTATGTTTTTGTTCCATACTTATTACTTTATATATTTGTCTATATAACATATATATATATACATTATTATATTTATTTATTTTATATATAAATAGTACACCTAAGACTACCTACATTACTGTCTTTCCTTTATTTTTTTTTAAATCCATCCAAAGGTTGTCTTGAAAAGATCGCTTTTAGCGATAGGGCCGCCCATTGTGTCACCCAGTATAATGTTTTCTTCGTCTATACTTTCTGTAACTTATATGGTGTACATAATAAAGAGTATTCTATTCTATTAAAATACAATCAAACATACAATCATAAATACAATTAAAATAGGTTTTCAATCTCAATAATGGATCAATACATAAAGGCATATTATTATGTAGTAGGTAACTGACGTCAGCCATCGTGCAGCCATGCTATTCTCTAAGAGACAGTTTCTTGGCTGTGCTCGTCGACGAGCTCGTCAGCGAGACAGTCTTGAGATCGACCGATCGTGCGGCGCTGATTCAAACGGTATTCTCTAGTGCGGTTATGGTCGTCGACGAACTCTAGGCCTGACATCGCCTGTCACAATTTCGTAGACGAATTAGGGCTTGAAACAAATTATTAAAATTAAAATCGATAAATCTCGACTGAGAGTTTTATGGACTTAAAACGTATAATAAAGGTCAATTTTCAAGTATTTTAAGTAATAGAGTGAAACTAGAAACGATTTCATAGTCATAAGAGTTTAAATAATGCATTTTTATGATTGCATTTTAAGGCTGAATGAAAATTTCTTTGCCTATTTCGTAAGTAAAAACAACGCGCTGTGACGCTGCCAGACATGACACCCAAACACAGAAAATTTTGCAAAATCGCAACCGACGGTTTTTATTTAATAATTTGTTGTTCGTTTTTATTTAAAGTATTTTCAAGTTGAAAAACTGTGAAGTGCTTTCACAGCGATTGATTTTAACATAGTTCTGTGACTGTGTGAAATGTAAGTATTGCAAAATTTGACGTTATTATTGTTGTCCAATAAATATATAATATGTTTATCTTTAGATAAAATATAATAGTACTGCGTTGAAATACATTTGCAGGATGTAAACCAGGGCTATCTTGGCATAAGAACAATATGAAAATGGAAAACCAGCCGAACACAAAACAATTGGTGAGGTTTTTTAGAAAAGTCTTAATAGGTATGTTATATTTTTTGTATTTCACTAATTTATTTATATATCGTATTTCAGTCTGAGGCTAGATGACCACCTGCAGTGCCTCATAGGAGAGAAGCCTCAATTGCCTCTTTATGTAAGTTTAGCTTAATTGTTGGTTCAGTGTAAGAAGCTCTAGATAATTAAATAGTGTTCTCATTTTTCATACCCAGGTTGGACCAAGTTGTTGGGGTTTTTTTTTAACAGAAGCCAAAAATTCAATTAACCTGCAATACTATAATGTATCTGCCTATAATATCTGAAACATCCATCACATCTACTCTCTTTCTTTCCTTCAGAAAGAGAGTATATGTGATGCTGGTTTACATAGTATCCTGCACATATTTTTACCTCTAATAGTAATTTTTTGCATTTTTATGTTTACAGCTCCTCGTAGGCGGTGTTTGCTAACGGTACGAGGCCATCTAATCCAATGCTCATTTCTCAACAACCTTCACAAAGGCAGACACAAATGGAGCTATTGAAGAGAGGCATTTGGAAAACCAGCAACTCCTTATTGGCAACCAGTAGACGAAATTGGATATGTATAAGGAAATAAGCAAGTGGTCAAGAGAAACCTGAGCACTGCAGGATTTATGTGCATTCATCAGAAGAGGAAGTTGAATGCCTGGAACATGATTTTAATATAAATTATAAATATAGATATTATTATAGTTTAGATTCTGAGAGATGTTAAGAAATTTTAATACAAATTTAAGGGCAAGTACTGGCAAGTTATCACTACTATGTGGTCTAAGTTACTTAAATATTTATATAAGATTATAAAAAAAGATACTTCAGATTAGAAACAAAAAGGGTCTATATTAGAAAATAAAATTATATTACTGGAAAATTGTTTAATAAATAAATCTGGGTTCTATAATTTTGAGATTGTTTTATTAGTCATTATGTATATTATGTCTAATTATTTTTTAAGGTTGCGTGCTTCCACTGGATGCAAGATGCACGCGACTGGTCAATGTGGCGAAGTTTGGTGGATGCCTATGTCCAGCAGTGGACGTCATTCGGCGTATATGATGATGACGATATAGCCGGACAAATCATCACAAAAAATATTATTTAATGTACTCAAATATATTTATGACATATAATTTTAACTATAGAAGCTACCAATTAACCTATGCAATTCATACTAATATAATAAATGTGAAAGTAAGCCAGTCTGAAACCTTTTCACTCTTAAACCGCTGAACTGATTTAAATGAAATTTGGTATGGAAACAGTTTGAGACCGTAGGTAACTATCTTATGTCCTTCATAGGTTAATTTTTATTATGGAAATCTTCCTTAAGGGAGTGGAAGTTTTTATAGTGAATTAAAATTTTATTGCCTTATATAAAAAATTGGCTTTTCAAAGTACTAATGCTACGCAGAGGTAGTTGCGGGCAACAAATAGTTACATAATATATAAATTCACATGAAACATAAAACGCCTGTACGCTAAGAGCTAAGTCGTTTTCCAATATGTTATTAAATGCTGAGAAAGCCTGTAACTATGGATAAAGTCTCTATCCCCAAATGTTGTTTTCAACGTTGCTAATTCTCTCACCTGTCTAACTGTTAAAATCATTAATTTTCTTAGCTTCTTTTAATAAATGTTGCTTCAGTTTAACCAAGCTGCCATTTTTTTAATTAATCGAAATAGGTAACTTATTTTAATACAATATTTTATTAATAGCTTCTGCCAGCGGCTTCAACCACACGAAAAGCGTTTTTTTATCCTAAGGGTACAATATATTGGGCAGAAAAGTAGCCTTTCTGCTAATCTTATAGCTATCATCATCATCATAACAGACGAAAGACGTCCACTGCTGGACATAGGCCTCCCCCAAGCGTCGCCACATTGCCCGATCCCGTGCGTCTCGCAACTAGATGATCCCCGCAACCTTCACCAGGTCATCGGTCCACCTGGTGGAAGGCCTTCCCACGCAACGTCTTCCGGTTCGCGGTCGCCACTCCAGAATCTTTCTACCCCATCAGCCATCCGCTTCGCTTCGCCGTTCTTATAGCTATAATCTATCTCTATTCCGCCTTTGTACCCGTATTAATAAGTTTTCCTTGTAAATGTTTATAACTTTTATGGTGTACAATAAAGAATATTCTATTCTATTCTCTATGCATAATTTCATCCAGTTTCATTCTGGCGTAGTTGAGTAACAAACATACATCCACACACACATCCAAACCAACAAAACTTCCCATCCAAACTTTCACATTTATAATATTAGTTAGATTAAAAACCAAGAAGAATTACGTTACGCGCAAAAATAGTGGCTTTTGGATTTGACAGATAAAAACGAGGCGGTAAGCCAGGCTGCGAGCCTCTTCGACGCTGTTTTTTCTTACGGAATACCAAAATGTATGAAGAACTGTCAACTTGCTCGACATTGAGTAGTTCTAACTCACGGCCGTCACAGCTTAGAGCGCTAGTGTCGCTATTCGCGGCTTAGCGAATACCAAACTGTAGATTCGTCGCTGGCACAGCACTGCGCTCAAGGCTGTATCCTTAGAGAATAGCACTGCCCCGCCAAAGCCAAGTCGTCATATCGATGCCTCTTCTCCGGGCAATCCATGACAAGCAGTGGGGATTTGTCAATATAAGCCTTCTCATTGTCCTTTTCGATTGTGATTACTAGATCTGAACAAAACTCAGCCCGATTTTCCTTTGTCCGTTTCAGTAGATAGATAGTAGGTAGGTATACTCTTTACTGTACACCACAACAACATCTGCGTCGGCAACAAGGAATCTGAGACCTTTATGAAAGAAAAAACAATGCATTATTTACGTCAGCAACGTTACTCGTGTGTATATTTATTTTAAAAATCAAAGAAGTTTCCTCAGCAAATAACACCATGTTTAGTTTTTTTTTCAATAGATGGGGTAAATCGTTAATGTATACTAAAAATAAGAAAGGACCTAATTGAGCCCTGGGGTACCCCCATTTTCACGTTCAATCCCGACGAATTGCAATTTCTTAAAAAATCACGGTATGTGCTTCTCTCGGAATCTTCTTCAGTATTTTGGTTTGGCACATCATGTTGAAATAAACCGTTTCTCTTAAAATCTCCGCAGCACTTTATTGGCTTATTTTGAAACGAAGACTATAATTTATGCAGTGTAGGGATCAAATCATCTGCTAAGCACGCTCGTGATAAATGCTTTAAGTAGGGTTATCAAAACAAATTATCGAAATAAACAGTGTGTAATGTGACTCGCTGAAAAATAGCAGTTCCCCGATCCTACCGACTGAGCCAATGTTATGTACGCGTCAATGAAAGACAGAGATCTGGTAACAACTGCTTTATTAAAAACTAGCGGACGCCTCGCGGTTTCACCCGTGTAGTACCCGTTTCTGTGGGAATACAGGGATAAAAAGTAGCCTATGTCACCCGGGGATAGTGTAGCATCCAAACGGTGAAAAATTTTTTGAAATCGGTCCAGTAGTTTTTAAGTTTATTCGTTACATACAAAAATGCAAATCTTTCCTCTTTATAATATATATTAAATATTAAAAACTAGAAACAACTCACATTCATTTTTTATCGAAGTACCGATATAACAGTGTGTGAATGGTTACGATTAGCATTATTTAAATTTGCGGTCTAATAAAAACCCGGAAAAGCCGTTTATGCCATTTATTTTAAGGCGGACTAATTGCAGTTATTACTTTAATGCCTCAAGGTAAATTTAGATTTTGATATTTGTTTCAAGGACTTCTTAACCTTATCTCTCACATGCCTTCACAACTTTACGCAAGTGTAAAAGAAACGCGAAAAAATATATTTTCGTAGATAACTCTCCAGCTCAGTTGGTGCCTCGTTGGTACCTAGGTATATCAAATAAATTGTTTTCAAAAGTGTTTAATGGGACGGCCTCACTATAAATGCCTACTTTTGATTGCCAGAATCATCAACAGTAGTTATCACCAGAAAAGCTATGAACGCTGACGAGTCCTGGATTAACGATGCACCTGTTTTTGACTTCACGACAAATTCAGCAGAAAATCAAAGCGAAAGAGGAAGAAAAACCGTAATTTAAATTATGTTTGCCGAAGCAGAAAAAGATCATAAGAAATTTGATTTTATATTTCGTATATAATTATTCGTAAAAAAACTATTTCACAGCTCGCGACAACCCTACCGTGGCGCCAACAAAGTCACCTCTTATACGCCACGTGCTTTCATTCATAAGCTCACCCGACCGGTGTCATCGACCGCACGATGAGCCGCATTACTCATCTCCATGCTAATATGCTTGAATACATTAAATCGTGAGAATTCTTTATGTTAATGTGGTTTAATATGTTTTCTGTTATGTGTTGTGGCATTTGTTTGATCGTGTTTTGTTTTTGAGGTCAGCTTTGTACTTTCATTCAATTATTATTTGGTTTTTGGGCAGATATGTCTAAATAGGTAACGCGGTATTATTTAACAGTACTTGGGCGACCGAGCTCTGCTCGGGTGAAACCAGAGAAAACGACGTTTTCTAAAAATGAAACGTAGCTAGATCGATTTATCGCCCCGAAACCCCCTGCATACTAAATTTCATGAAAATCGTTGGAGCCGTTGCCAAGATATAGATTATATAAACATATTTACAAGAATTGCTCGTTTAAAGGTATGAGATTAGATAGATTAGATATTTGCATCAAAAGCTATTCTATTACAAATAATAGGGTTTTTTTGTGCATTGTATAAAGTCAATTTGCATGTTATATTTAAGTGAATGTGTTGGAACCAGTAGGGTAGCAACTGTATCGCGGGTATTCTGAGGCGTATTTTAGATACTTAGAAATGCAGGTTTATGGAAACTTCAGACGCTCAAACAGGTGACATCGTTTGAAAATCAAAATCGAATTCGTACAGAGTGTCTGTAGAGTCAGATTCTGCTTGCCTTTGCTTCTGGGGCCTACTGCAAGATAGTCTGTTTTAAATAATGATTTCATTTTAAAATACTTTACGACATTTATCGCGTGTTCATGCTGCGACATTTTTCCTTATATTACTTACAAAAGCCTGCAGTATCAGTTTCCAACTTTCGGACGTGTTGAGTGAGCTTATAAAATAATTACAATTACACATGTATACAGATATCGTTGTCAGAATACGGTAAAACTCAGCCACAAGAAAGACATTCAATTAATGTTTTTTTTGTTTTATTGGTAGGTAAATGTTGTGAACTCCTTAACACTTTGGCTGCCACGAGGGTCACCGGTGACCCCCAAACAATACATTTTCTATTGTGTTTATTTCGTGGCAGTCAACCTGTTAAGGTGTCTTTAAAAGTTGTTTTCATGGTGTCTAACTATCAGCTATCTCATCTTATACAGATACAACAGGTATGCTTCATTTCTAAACTGACTAAGGCCCATATTTTTGATCCCTTATTAACTAAACAAATGGTTGAAACAAAATGCGTTTTTAACCATTAGTAGAGTTGACTACAGATAAAAAAATGGGCTTAACGTTATCCAAATAACTTTTTTTTACCCGACTGTCGAAGGAGGGTAATGTGTTTATCAGTCTATGTATGTATGTAAGTATGTATGTATGTTTGTTCCTATATGGCGTTCCAGAGACCAAACGCGTTGGCCGATTTTGATGATTCGTACGTCAATCGATGCGTCTTAACCCGGCGAGTATCACTGGCTGACATTAAAATTGGATAATAGAAAAATGGCGGATTTTGGGCGCCATATCGTGGGGTCCCAATTTTTTTCAATATGAATAAAGGGTTTCAAAAGGTGATTTCAAAAATATATAATACTTATATGTTTAAATGTACGTTATTCGAAAAAATAGGGTAGGGTAGGGTAGCGTAGGGTAGGGTAGGGTAGGGTAGGGTAGGGTAGTGTAGGGTAGTGTTGGGTAGAGTAGTGTAGGATAGGGTAGTGTAGCGTAGGGTAGGGTAGTGTAGGGTAGGGTAGGGTAGTGTAGGGTCGGGTAGGGTAGGGTAGGGTAGGTAGGTAGGGTAGGTAGGTAGATAGGGTAGGTAGGTAGAGTAGTGTAGTGTAGGTAGGTAGGTAGGGTAGGGTAGGGTAGGGTAGGGTAGGGTAGGGTAGGGTAGGGTAGGGTAGGTAGGTAGGGTAGGTAGGTAGAGTAGTGTAGTGTAGGTAGGTAGGTAGGGTAGGGTAGGGTAGGGAAGGGTTTTTTTTTTTTTTTTTTAATCTTAACTCTAATCCCCGCCAACGAAATTGGCGCCTTATGTGCTTAACCTCTGTCATTCCGGTCAATCTTCTATGCCTCTCGTACATTCATTCCTCATACCGTATCTTTCTTGCATTCATCATCTTGAATTCCGTGGGTAGGACTACTCCCACTTTTATTAAACTATTCTCTGGCATAATTTATTGCTTATAAAAATAGTTAAAATACATTAAAAACAGAGGTGCTATTATAAATTTGAGCAAAAGGAAATTTTAACATATTGGGCAAAAGGTGCTATTTATCACAGATCAGATAATACAGCTAGGGATAGAACACAATAGTGCCATCTATCACACAATTAAAACATTTAATAAACTTAGGTACTAATTTGATATATTATAGCCACTGCAGTTTTGTGCGTGTTTTCCTATGCTTCTAAGCTGTTATTGTTGCAAAATAATAGTGAAACATAGTGACACTTCAACTTTTGTTTCGTGCAATGACTACGTTCGCCACATTAACGCAGTATATCAAAAACTTTTCACTAAGTCTCTTGTCCATGAGCCCATGCAGATTCTCCCTCGATATTTTCCTGTCCAGCTCACATTCAAGTTGGTAGCGCTCCCTGGTAAATAACGGGCATTCTACAAGTATGTGCTGGACAGTCTCTGCCACGCCTGGATCGCAGACGCACGATGGGCTCTCCTTACACTTGAAACGATTCAAGTATTCAGAGAACCCACCGTGCCCCGTCAAAACTTGCGTGAGGACGCCTTCGGGCCGCACCTGTTGTACGATACGGAAAGCCGCTATTTAGGAGGGGCTATTTAGGGTAGGGTAGGGTAGGTAGGTAGAGTAGTGTAGTGTAGGTAGGTAGGTAGGGTAGGGTAGCGTAGGGTAGGGTAGGGTAGGGTAGGGTAGTGTAGGGTAGGGTAGGGTAGTGTAGGGTCGGGTAGGGTAGGGTAGGGTAGGTAGGGTAGATAAATGTGTGGTGTTTTTATGGCAAAACAAAGTTTGCCGGGTCAGCTAGTTTAAAATACAATTATGCTAATGCTTTGCCCGTGTCAATAAGGCGTGCTCAATCTCTGCTCATTTTTAAAACTATGGTTAGAATCACTACCACTCTCTTTAATAGTTGTTTTTCTTGATTTCTATGTTTTTGTTCCATACTTATTACTTTATATATTTGTCTATATAACATATATATATATACATTATTATATTTATTTATTTTATATATAAATAGTACACCTAAGACTACCTACATTACTGTCTTTCCTTTATTTTTTTTTAAATCCATCCAAAGGTTGTCTTGAAAAGATCGCTTTTAGCGATAGGGCCGCCCATTGTGTCACCCAGTATAATGTTTTCTTCGTCTATACTTTCTGTAACTTATATGGTGTACATAATAAAGAGTATTCTATTCTATTAAAATACAATCAAACATACAATCATAAATACAATTAAAATAGGTTTTCAATCTCAATAATGGATCAATAGATAAAGGCATATTATTATGTAGTAGGTAACTGACGTCAGCCATCGTGCAGCCATGCTATTCTCTAAGAGACAGTTTCTTGGCTGTGCTCGTCGACGAGCTCGTCAGCGAGACAGTCTTGAGATCGACCGATCGTGCGGCGCTGATTCAAACGGTATTCTCTAGTGCGGTTATGGTCGTCGACGAACTCTAGGCCTGACATCGCCTGTCACAATTTCGTAGACGAATTAGGGCTTGAAACAAATTATTAAAATTAAAATCGATAAATCTCGACTGAGAGTTTTATGGACTTAAAACGTATAATAAAGGTCAATTTTCAAGTATTTTAAGTAATAGAGTGAAACTAGAAACGATTTCATAGTCATAAGAGTTTAAATAATGCATTTTTATGATTGCATTTTAAGGCTGAATGAAAATTTCTTTGCCTATTTCGTAAGTAAAAACAACGCGCTGTGACGCTGCCAGACATGACACCCAAACACAGAAAATTTTGCAAAATCGCAACCGACGGTTTTTATTTAATAATTTGTTGTTCGTTTTTATTTAAAGTATTTTCAAGTTGAAAAACTGTGAAGTGCTTTCACAGCGATTGATTTTAACATAGTTCTGTGACTGTGTGAAATGTAAGTATTGCAAAATTTGACGTTATTATTGTTGTCCAATAAATATATAATATGTTTATCTTTAGATAAAATATAATAGTACTGCGTTGAAATACATTTGCAGGATGTAAACCAGGGCTATCTTGGCATAAGAACAATATGAAAATGGAAAACCAGCCGAACACAAAACAATTGGTGAGGTTTTTTAGAAAAGTCTTAATAGGTATGTTATATTTTTTGTATTTCACTAATTTATTTATATATCGTATTTCAGTCTGAGGCTAGATGACCACCTGCAGTGCCTCATAGGAGAGAAGCCTCAATTGCCTCTTTATGTAAGTTTAGCTTAATTGTTGGTTCAGTGTAAGAAGCTCTAGATAATTAAATAGTGTTCTCATTTTTCATACCCAGGTTGGACCAAGTTGTTGGGGTTTTTTTTTAACAGAAGCCAAAAATTCAATTAACCTGCAATACTATAATGTATCTGCCTATAATATCTGAAACATCCATCACATCTACTCTCTTTCTTTCCTTCAGAAAGAGAGTATATGTGATGCTGGTTTACATAGTATCCTGCACATATTTTTACCTCTAATAGTAATTTTTTGCATTTTTATGTTTACAGCTCCTCGTAGGCGGTGTTTGCTAACGGTACGAGGCCATCTAATCCAATGCTCATTTCTCAACAACCTTCACAAAGGCAGACACAAATGGAGCTATTGAAGAGAGGCATTTGGAAAACCAGCAACTCCTTATTGGCAACCAGTAGACGAAATTGGATATGTATAAGGAAATAAGCAAGTGGTCAAGAGAAACCTGAGCACTGCAGGATTTATGTGCATTCATCAGAAGAGGAAGTTGAATGCCTGGAACATGATTTTAATATAAATTATAAATATAGATATTATTATAGTTTAGATTCTGAGAGATGTTAAGAAATTTTAATACAAATTTAAGGGCAAGTACTGGCAAGTTATCACTACTATGTGGTCTAAGTTACTTAAATATTTATATAAGATTATAAAAAAAGATACTTCAGATTAGAAACAAAAAGGGTCTATATTAGAAAATAAAATTATATTACTGGAAAATTGTTTAATAAATAAATCTGGGTTCTATAATTTTGAGATTGTTTTATTAGTCATTATGTATATTATGTCTAATTATTTTTTAAGGTTGCGTGCTTCCACTGGATGCAAGATGCACGCGACTGGTCAATGTGGCGAAGTTTGGTGGATGCCTATGTCCAGCAGTGGACGTCATTCGGCGTATATGATGATGACGATATAGCCGGACAAATCATCACAAAAAATATTATTTAATGTACTCAAATATATTTATGACATATAATTTTAACTATAGAAGCTACCAATTAACCTATGCAATTCATACTAATATAATAAATGTGAAAGTAAGCCAGTCTGAAACCTTTTCACTCTTAAACCGCTGAACTGATTTAAATGAAATTTGGTATGGAAACAGTTTGAGACCGTAGGTAACTATCTTATGTCCTTCATAGGTTAATTTTTATTATGGAAATCTTCCTTAAGGGAGTGGAAGTTTTTATAGTGAATTAAAATTTTATTGCCTTATATAAAAAATTGGCTTTTCAAAGTACTAATGCTACGCAGAGGTAGTTGCGGGCAACAAATAGTTACATAATATATAAATTCACATGAAACATAAAACGCCTGTACGCTAAGAGCTAAGTCGTTTTCCAATATGTTATTAAATGCTGAGAAAGCCTGTAACTATGGATAAAGTCTCTATCCCCAAATGTTGTTTTCAACGTTGCTAATTCTCTCACCTGTCTAACTGTTAAAATCATTAATTTTCTTAGCTTCTTTTAATAAATGTTGCTTCAGTTTAACCAAGCTGCCATTTTTTTAATTAATCGAAATAGGTAACTTATTTTAATACAATATTTTATTAATAGCTTCTGCCAGCGGCTTCAACCACACGAAAAGCGTTTTTTTATCCTAAGGGTACAATATATTGGGCAGAAAAGTAGCCTTTCTGCTAATCTTATAGCTATCATCATCATCATAACAGACGAAAGACGTCCACTGCTGGACATAGGCCTCCCCCAAGCGTCGCCACATTGACCGATCCCGTGCGTCTCGCAACTAGATGATCCCCGCAACCTTCACCAGGTCATCGGTCCACCTGGTGGAAGGCCTTCCCACGCAACGTCTTCCGGTTCGCGGTCGCCACTCCAGAATCTTTCTACCCCATCAGCCATCCGCTTCGCTTCGCCGTTCTTATAGCTATAATCTATCTCTATTCCGCCTTTGTACCCGTATTAATAAGTTTTCCTTGTAAATGTTTATAACTTTTATGGTGTACAATAAAGAATATTCTATTCTATTCTCTATGCATAATTTCATCCAGTTTCATTCTGGCGTAGTTGAGTAACAAACATACATCCACACACACATCCAAACCAACAAAACTTCCCATCCAAACTTTCACATTTATAATATTAGTTAGATTAAAAACCAAGAAGAATTACGTTACGCGCAAAAATAGTGGCTTTTGGATTTGACAGATAAAAACGAGGCGGTAAGCCAGGCTGCGAGCCTCTTCGACGCTGTTTTTTCTTACGGAATACCAAAATGTATGAAGAACTGTCAACTTGCTCGACATTGAGTAGTTCTAACTCACGGCCGTCACAGCTTAGAGCGCTAGTGTCGCTATTCGCGGCTTAGCGAATACCAAACTGTAGATTCGTCGCTGGCACAGCACTGCGCTCAAGGCTGTATCCTTAGAGAATAGCACTGCCCCGCCAAAGCCAAGTCGTCATATCGATGCCTCTTCTCCGGGCAATCCATGACAAGCAGTGGGGATTTGTCAATATAAGCCTTCTCATTGTCCTTTTCGATTGTGATTACTAGATCTGAACAAAACTCAGCCCGATTTTCCTTTGTCCGTTTCAGTAGATAGATAGTAGGTAGGTATACTCTTTACTGTACACCACAACAACATCTGCGTCGGCAACAAGGAATCTGAGACCTTTATGAAAGAAAAAACAATGCATTATTTACGTCAGCAACGTTACTCGTGTGTATATTTATTTTAAAAATCAAAGAAGTTTCCTCAGCAAATAACACCATGTTTAGTTTTTTTTTCAATAGATGGGGTAAATCGTTAATGTATACTAAAAATAAGAAAGGACCTAATTGAGCCCTGGGGTACCCCCATTTTCACGTTCAATCCCGACGAATTGCAATTTCTTAAAAAATCACGGTATGTGCTTCTCTCGGAATCTTCTTCAGTATTTTGGTTTGGCACATCATGTTGAAATAAACCGTTTCTCTTAAAATCTCCGCAGCACTTTATTGGCTTATTTTGAAACGAAGACTATAATTTATGCAGTGTAGGGATCAAATCATCTGCTAAGCACGCTCGTGATAAATGCTTTAAGTAGGGTTATCAAAACAAATTATCGAAATAAACAGTGTGTAATGTGACTCGCTGAAAAATAGCAGTTCCCCGATCCTACCGACTGAGCCAATGTTATGTACGCGTCAATGAAAGACAGAGATCTGGTAACAACTGCTTTATTAAAAACTAGCGGACGCCTCGCGGTTTCACCCGTGTAGTACCCGTTTCTGTGGGAATACAGGGATAAAAAGTAGCCTATGTCACCCGGGGATAGTGTAGCATCCAAACGGTGAAAAATTTTTTGAAATCGGTCCAGTAGTTTTTAAGTTTATTCGTTACATACAAAAATGCAAATCTTTCCTCTTTATAATATATATTAAATATTAAAAACTAGAAACAACTCACATTCATTTTTTATCGAAGTACCGATATAACAGTGTGTGAATGGTTACGATTAGCATTATTTAAATTTGCGGTCTAATAAAAACCCGGAAAAGCCGTTTATGCCATTTATTTTAAGGCGGACTAATTGCAGTTATTACTTTAATGCCTCAAGGTAAATTTAGATTTTGATATTTGTTTCAAGGACTTCTTAACCTTATCTCTCACATGCCTTCACAACTTTACGCAAGTGTAAAAGAAACGCGAAAAAATATATTTTCGTAGATAACTCTCCAGCTCAGTTGGTGCCTCGTTGGTACCTAGGTATATCAAATAAATTGTTTTCAAAAGTGTTTAATGGGACGGCCTCACTATAAATGCCTACTTTTGATTGCCAGAATCATCAACAGTAGTTATCACCAGAAAAGCTATGAACGCTGACGAGTCCTGGATTAACGATGCACCTGTTTTTGACTTCACGACAAATTCAGCAGAAAATCAAAGCGAAAGAGGAAGAAAAACCGTAATTTAAATTATGTTTGCCGAAGCAGAAAAAGATCATAAGAAATTTGATTTTATATTTCGTATATAATTATTCGTAAAAAAACTATTTCACAGCTCGCGACAACCCTACCGTGGCGCCAACAAAGTCACCTCTTATACGCCACGTGCTTTCATTCATAAGCTCACCCGACCGGTGTCATCGACCGCACGATGAGCCGCATTACTCATCTCCATGCTAATATGCTTGAATACATTAAATCGTGAGAATTCTTTATGTTAATGTGGTTTAATATGTTTTCTGTTATGTGTTGTGGCATTTGTTTGATCGTGTTTTGTTTTTGAGGTCAGCTTTGTACTTTCATTCAATTATTATTTGGTTTTTGGGCAGATATGTCTAAATAGGTAACGCGGTATTATTTAACAGTACTTGGGCGACCGAGCTCTGCTCGGGTGAAACCAGAGAAAACGACGTTTTCTAAAAATGAAACGTAGCTAGATCGATTTATCGCCCCGAAACCCCCTGCATACTAAATTTCATGAAAATCGTTGGAGCCGTTGCGTTGCCAAGATATAGATTATATAAACATATTTACAAGAATTGCTCGTTTAAAGGTATGAGATTAGATAGATTAGATATTTGCATCAAAAGCTATTCTATTACAAATAATAGGGTTTTTTTGTGCATTGTATAAAGTCAATTTGCATGTTATATTTAAGTGAATGTGTTGGAACCAGTAGGGTAGCAACTGTATCGCGGGTATTCTGAGGCGTATTTTAGATACTTAGAAATGCAGGTTTATGGAAACTTCAGACGCTCAAACAGGTGACATCGTTTGAAAATCAAAATCGAATTCGTACAGAGTGTCTGTAGAGTCAGATTCTGCTTGCCTTTGCTTCTGGGGCCTACTGCAAGATAGTCTGTTTTAAATAATGATTTCATTTTAAAATACTTTACGACATTTATCGCGTGTTCATGCTGCGACATTTTTCCTTATATTACTTACAAAAGCCTGCAGTATCAGTTTCCAACTTTCGGACGTGTTGAGTGAGCTTATAAAATAATTACAATTACACATGTATACAGATATCGTTGTCAGAATACGGTAAAACTCAGCCACAAGAAAGACATTCAATTAATGTTTTTTTTGTTTTATTGGTAGGTAAATGTTGTGAACTCCTTAACACTTTGGCTGCCACGAGGGTCACCGGTGACCCCCAAACAATACATTTTCTATTGTGTTTATTTCGTGGCAGTCAACCTGTTAAGGTGTCTTTAAAAGTTGTTTTCATGGTGTCTAACTATCAGCTATCTCATCTTATACAGATACAACAGGTATGCTTCATTTCTAAACTGACTAAGGCCCATATTTTTGATCCCTTATTAACTAAACAAATGGTTGAAACAAAATGCGTTTTTAACCATTAGTAGAGTTGACTACAGATAAAAAAATGGGCTTAACGTTATCCAAATAACTTTTTTTTACCCGACTGTCGAAGGAGGGTAATGTGTTTATCAGTCTATGTATGTATGTAAGTATGTATGTATGTTTGTTCCTATATGGCGTTCCAGAGACCAAACGCGTTGGCCGATTTTGATGATTCGTACGTCAATCGATGCGTCTTAACCCGGCGAGTATCACTGGCTGACATTAAAATTGGATAATAGAAAAATGGCGGATTTTGGGCGCCATATCGTGGGGTCCCAATTTTTTTCAATATGAATAAAGGGTTTCAAAAGGTGATTTCAAAAATATATAATACTTATATGTTTAAATGTACGTTATTCGAAAAAATAACTAACTAAAATGTCATATTTTTTTTTTTATCAAAACCTCAAAAAACCCGACTGCTTCAAAAGCGAACTAAAAAGACGTAGACAAGGAGAAAATCATGCTGTGCAGGCGGAAGATACACCAGATTGGTCCAGCCCGCGAATATGTCTAAAACTCAAAGCGGATATTTGTGTTACTAAAGTTTTAAGGCTCTGCGCAGTAGCTATTTTTGTGTGAATGTTGAAGGTGAAAATAGCATTGTATATATGCCTCTTTCACTCGCTTAAGTTTGCCGTATCGTCCTATCTGGCTTACTCTATGCGGTTTACTCGATGACAAACTGTTTCTTGCGCAATGGTTTGCAGAGCCAACTTTAGAGACACAAAGATCCACTGTGACTACTATATTCAGACAAGAAGTAACAAAATAGTATGTTGCTTACTCCATTAATATAACTCGACACAAGCTCTACATTTGTGTGTTGGTTTAAATATCAAAATTATCATTTGGTCCTACACAATTTCAATGTGGGTGTGTACCTAATATAATTTATAATAGTTCCGTAAACACTCAACTGATAAAATACATGTAGACGCCGGCAGGCTTAATGATTTGCAAAAACTGGAAGGTCGCCTAGACGTACTTTGCTTTTTATACGATTACGCTGCAGGCGAAACGAGTAAGTATTTAAGAGGTTATATCCTGCTTGGGGATTATAAATAGGCCATTGCGAATATAAAGCCAGTGATACACATGTTCCGTTTGCCAATTTGTTCAACCTGCACGCGTCAATGATAGAACAAAAATTCATTCAAGTTTACATCCATAACATCACGCCTGTATATTGCGAAGAGTTATAAAGAGTTATATCTGTAGTACACTCACATTACGCCATTATACAGTGTGGGTACGACGATACTGGCTTTACTAGTGCATACGAGTAGTTTCAAACTATCGAATAAATCTTAAATAAAAAATCTGTGCACTATGCTTAGATAGTCTAACTATCTATACTGACTTAACTATTGGATATATTTTTAAATGCAGACTGGGAATGACCGGTCATCTGTCCACCAGACCGAATCGGATTAGAACAATGGTAATTTCTATTGTGTCTGGCAATGGACAGTTGAAGGTTTAATCGATATACGTATATAAAGTTGAAATTATTATCGTATCGTCGTCTCATTTTTCGTGTCACTAGGAATGTTCTTATAAACGAAACAACGAATTTTAATGTGTTTTTTACAATCATTTAGAGAACATACTCCGGTAGGTTTATGTGTATCACAAATTCATATTAAACTTGTGTATAATAAATAAATCTCGACTTTATGTCAAGTTGTAAAGACCGTACGGAGCTGAGTTATTTTTCTAAAATAATTGTGCAGTTGGTCATCCAATTTTAGCGGCACCGAGGCCGCCACTTACGAACTAGTGACATGACGTCACACAAATCCTGCATCGCGCAAGCAAAGTTTTCGTCGCAATTAGAACACATATAACAGTCCGACAACAACCGTTGGGCAGTTGCCCGGACCAGACACAACACCCGTCTGGTCGGAGGATCCTCCCTTTTCTATGGTGGTTTGTGGGACTTTACACCCTGTCCGAATACCTCCAAACAATCATACAACGCTAATATTTGGGGTGGCAAGTACCTATGTCCTATTCAAATCAAGTAGTACGCTTAAATAGTACCGATATTTTAATATTTCTTAATTAACCGTAATTGTAATTTAATGTCTCTCAATGACATCAATCAATCGACTTCTCTTGAATATGCAAAATTAATAGTCGCACAAAATTAATGTTCTCTTTCTGTTTTATAGACATATTCAAATTGAATTAGCATTTCAAAATTAATTTTATTCTAAGGTATTTAGTGATCTCAATTAATTTATTTATTATAATCTTGATTAAAGATTGACAACCTAGTTGCTACTAGTTTTTAGGGTTCCGTAGCCAAATGGCAAAATACGGAACCCTTATAGATTCGTCATGTCTGTCTGTCTGTCTGTCTGTCTGTCTGTCTGTCTGTCTGTCTGTCTGTCTGTCTGTCTGTCCGTCCGTATGTCACAGCCACTTTATTCCGAAACTATAAGAACTATGCTGTTGAAACTTGGTAAGTAGTTGGAGTCTGTGAACCGCATTAAGATTTTTACACAAAAATAAAAATAAAATTATAAATTTTGGGGGTTCCCATACTTGAAACTAAAACTAAAAATATTTTTTTTCATTAGACCCATACGTGTGGGGTATCTATGGATAGGTCTTCAAAAATGATATTGAGGTTTCTAATATCATTTATTTCTTAACTGAATAGTTTGCGCGAGAGACTCTGCCAAAGTGGTAAAATGTGTGTCCCCTCCCCTGTAACTTCTAAAATAAGAGAATGATAAAACTAAAAAAAATATATGATGTACATTACTATGTAAACTACCAGCGAAAATTAGTTTGAACGAGATCTAGTAAGTAGTTTTTTTTTAATACGTCATAAATCGTAAACCGCAATTTACCAAGTACGGAACCCTTCGTGCGCGAGTCCGACTCGCACTTGGCCGGTTTTGTTAATAGATGATAAATTTTTATTACAACTTTATCGTCTCGATTTTGCAATTAGAGCAAATTGATTTTTTGCTGTTAATGCAATACCTAAATATAGGTAAAGTTAGATGCCCGGTACCACCAATTTGATAAATTAGTACTGAAATCTCCAAACTGGTACTTCGGGTAAGAGTGACACGGGCTGGTGATTGTCACTGTAGCGGAGCGTGTTGTCGATGATTTCGTGGTGGCTGTCTTCTGATGACAGATCATGTGAGAGATCATGCCTGGAGGCTCGTAGCTATCATTACCACGGCCTTGACGAACAGCTATTTATCGGCTCAATCCTGATGATATAGCTGCTGAACCGTTAATACGATGACTACTTCTGGTAAAGCCCATTTTATGCTATTAAATTCGGGTATTTATCTATGGGCCTTGTTGCCTGAAATAAATGGATCATTATTATATTAATTTTAAGGGTACAGGCAAAGAACAGGGAATGTCACAAGTTTTCATTTTTCCATTTTTTATTGGCAAGCAAATCTTTATCTATGGTAGTTTTATTCCCAATCACTAACTTTTTTTTAAAGTAAACGTAAGGCGCCAAAAACACATTTTTGTTTATGGCCGAAACGAAAAGAACCGGGTTTGAATTTCCATGACATACCGTTTCATACTGGTAAAGAAGAGGATACAAATTACATACTTCTAAACTTTTAACTGCATATTTCTCAAAATCTTTTTTTAGGGCATTCCCTGTTTTTGCCTGTATCCTTCATTTAACCTGATGAAATCATTATTACCAAAGTCGCAAATAACTTGTAACTTTGTAAGCTAGTCTTGTTTAACACAAGTACCAATAACTTAATGAGAGTACAAAGTTAACAAGCCGGCCAGGTATAAGATTAACAATATAATTATAAGCAGAACGTGAGAGCAAGTTACATCATGTGAGACAGAAAATAATTACCGAAGAATCGCTCACCGTTATGTTAGGACGCAAGTTATAAGAGTTTAGCGTTCTTTTAATTTGACAAAGCTTTATGAATAGTTGATAGCTCGTGATGGACTTTTTATATTATAGTGTCTCTTTGGATGTCATTCAAGGCTTCAGGCTAATAAAATAAATATAAAAGTAAAGAGAGACTGTCGATTTTGTACGGCGGCACTACTCAAATAACAACAAACTGCAATAATAACTATATTTAACAAAGCTTTTTAAAAATACACCTGATATTTTCAACCAAGACGATACACTTGACACAAATACACTTGAATAGTAGCTATACTTCATAAGAGACAGCTTGATCTCTGCGACATATTATTATGTCAAACTGACGTATACGTTATTGCTAGAGTGCTCGCACGATAAGTCTGCGCGCGACGGGTGGCGTGCTTAATGTTGCCAGCATAACTGATATTTTTTCCTACATTTAATCAATAGTCATTTTTCTCTCGAAACTTAAAAGTAATTTAAGTTAAGCATAATTAATTACTAGCTTTTTCTTCTTGCATAGAATATGATGACAGAAGCTTCATGAAATTATTGTAAATCTTTTATTGAATACTTAGTAGTACCTACTGTTAAATTTGGTCTAACAATGGTCCTGCAGTGGCTAATACCTTCAATTTCATTTCTTTTTTAATTTCTTCTTAAACAATTTTTGAAGAAGCTGCTGCCACATAACCCTCTTGAGTTATTTGGGTGACGGTGCGTTCAGAAACGCTTAAAACAAAACAACGATGATGCATTAAATTACATGATGCCTGTCCTGTCCCGCCGGTATATTTATGTACCACCCAAAAACCAATACTGTCGGGCACCGGTAGTACGAAAATTTAGGGAAATTTTAGTATTTTGGTATCCCTAAAAGTTACCTGTCAAATAAGCAACGCGGGCTCTATCATTGTAAAACGGTACCTTAGGCCCGTTATTGTCTTGTGCACTTGAAGAAAACATCCCTGCCATAACTTTAAATTACTTTTAGCATAATGATGGCGATTATTTACTACGGAAACAATTAAAAACACGGAATACAACGCACTCTCTTGACACCTGACATAAATGACAAACGATTAGTTCTGTCTGTCCGTTTTGGCCGCGCGCAGACTTAACTTGCGCGCACTCTAGCCTGTCAAGCGCTATTGTCACTGTATTGACACTGACAGCTGTCGCAGAGATAGTCAAGTATAGTCAAAATATCACCTGTTCCAAAATGTCCTCAGTGAAGTTTGATTGGTTGACGTTATTAATAAGTACTTTCCTTAAGTTGGACGATTTTGTGCTATTTAGATTCTAAAACCAAAACGCCAAAATCTTCTACCTTACACCATCCATTATGCAACCATAGTTGTCAGTTTTCGGCGCTCGAGGCAAGCGCAGCGTGCAGTCCCGAGTTCAATGCCACGGTCGGTCACTATGAGGTCAAACTTACGTAAACTTTAATGGGCTGAGATGAGCACGTTTTTTACAATATGATGAGCTTATATAATGAACCGTTAAGATTGCGTGTGTTTGTTTCGGTTAATTAAACTGGTTTGATGGTGCAGAAGGTTGGATGTGCGTAATGGTTTTGTCTGGTTATTCATACGATTAGCACTCTATGTGATATACCTACGTGCTTACCTAACTTAAGTACCTATGTACTATAAGGGTCAAAAGTGCAGTCACACTCTACCAAAACAGAAAAGGAATTTTTTTTGTAGGCTTCAGAATTTCAACTTTTCTCGGTTAGTAGGCATAATGTATGCTTTAATTTCTATACAAAATATTAAATCAGTTGTGGATAATTTAACTTCTTCTACAAAACCTAGCCATTTGAGTTTTGGGAGAGTATGACAGCAATTTTGATCCTTGACTGTACCTCAGTGTGTACCACCTATATGTATTTCACCCCATCTACTTTCTACCCACCTATATGTATTTCATAACATCACAGTGGCTGCTATTTACCTGTGTCAATTTCTAGGTTAACATCATCATCTTCCTGTCCTTGTCCCATATTACTTGGGGTCAGCACGTTTTCTTCTTCCATACAGTCCTGTCCCCCGTCACGCCATCGCTGAGTCCCTTTTCTTTCATATCACTACTCACACTCACACAGTCCATCAATCTTTTCATTGGCCGTCCCCTCACTCTCCACCCATCCATATTTTGTATTCATAACTTTTTAGTAACATGCGTTTCATTCCTTCTCATCACATGACCATACCAAGACAAACGGTTTCCTTTCAACTTTTCTGTCACTGGCACCATGTTAAAATTGCCCTAATATACTCATTTCTCACTTTATCGATTCTCATCACTCAGCAAATCCATCTCAACATTCTCATCTCTGCTACATGCATTCTCTTTTCATCCATCTTTTTCACAGCCCAACATTTTGATCTATGCAGTACGACAGGTCTAACTAGGTTACAGGTCTAGATTAACATGATTAAAACACAAAAATTGTTGACAATACTAGAGCAAATTGCACAATTTATACACTTTGTTGGTCCTTGCAAATCTGTCCTAAAGGTTCTAGAACATTTAATATTGTATTCTGAATGAATGAACTTTCTCTTATATAGATATACAGAGTCAAAACAAAGAACAAGAAAATTAATTAAATATTAAAATAAATTTAAAAAATTCAATATGTGACGGAATTTATGATATTTTTATGGAAAACTGTTGACCCTATGCTTCACTGCAAGCGATTTGGCGACAATCAATCGCCATCTTTGTTACGCGTAATAAATAAAGGCTTTATTTTTTTTCAACTTAATTTTGCCAAGCAAATACATCCATAGCTATCATACCGAACTGGGTTTGTGCTTTTGGATATTGTCATAATCAGTTTTTATTAATATTATCATTTAAATGTATCATAACCCTTTCTTTTGGCTTCGCCGTAGTCGGGTAAAAAGGCGACAGTTAAGAAGTTAACGGCTTATCTACCAGACATTGTTGCATCAGAAAATTTTTATTTATTATTAATGATAGCCTCGCGTTTGACCACTATTTTTTCTCCTGATGGTAAGCGATGATGTGGTCGACGATGGGGAGAGAGTTTTATTGAATCAGCCACGATAAGTTAGCCGGAACTTAGCAAAAAGTAGTGATATAAACCAGTCTTTATTTGTAATACAGGTTAGATATTTACAACAGTGAATAAACAAATCAAATCAATAGCAAGGGCTTTAGACAAAGTCACATCCTATCAAAAACAACGATTATTATAAGTCCATAATGTATGAATTTGACCACAGGAGATTTCGGTAACGGTTCATTTTAAACTTTTGATAATCTTTACCGCTGACAGAATGACCTTTTATCTAGAGCTCAAGGACGAAAGCAAAATCGCTCCCCGCTCGCAGTATACCCGACTCCGAACGGTAGTAATGGCTCACAACCAGAACGCGGGCGTGCATTTACAAGGCCAACCATTATTGCTCGTAATTCCGCATTGACTAAGTGAATTTCTGACATGTTATTAAAACGATACGATATTGGGATCGTGGGCGTTTCCCTTATAAAATGTTTGACATTATATTTGGTTGGCACTACTGTCGGACAAAGCATGTTTGATGATAAATAATGTCATAAATAAATGAGTGATCTGTTTTTGTATTTGTTAGTTCCGTATTTATCTCTCAGTGACAAAACTGTTGGAACGAAATAATCAATAATTTTGCCTACTTCAAATATTACAAGAATTTGGTGATGAAGCATAACACCGTGAGGAATTGAGGGAAACATCCGCGAGAGGTACACTTTAGACTGCCTAAAACACAACTGTATCACTTTCATTCGATTGATCGAAGTGAATCTGACTGAAGTGGGTTGTCAATCCGTACAATCAAGGTGGAATGTCTGTTCACTTCAAGGTTTCACGGTGAGAATCTTACAGAAGAGACCGGCAGGTCCCTTAAAATCACACACCTCTACTTATAACAATCACGACGATAAAACTGAAGAGTTGACCAAACAAAGCAAGACAAGACAGAACTTAATAAGGAAAAAGCACATTTAATTCAAATAGCTTACAGGAAAATTGACCATGATAATAACTAAGTTATTACGATGATATTAACCAAGTGACACAAACATCTCACTATGGTAGTAACAGTAGGTAGAGGACTGGCAACTTGTCTGCTGGTACATAATTGTAAGCTCCGTTCTCTTCAATTATCTATTGACTTTTATATCGGATGACTAATCGCGTATAGTTCAGCTTTGATCCATTTTGTTCGCATTTATTGTTCGGCCTTCAGTACACAGCTGCATAATATCAGAGCTACATTTTGTGACAGTACTTTTAGGAGCCTTTGGCCTGCAAAATACTGGGCCAGTGGTATGTAACAAAACACAGGACTGTGTCAGACCAGGATTGAGATTTCGGTATCAACTGAAGTAGTGCAGAATCGTCACCGATGAGAAGAATAAATAAAGGCCTCAGTCCACTGATGGGTCAGTTCGGGATTGTCATAATTAAAGCAATTATGAATTCAATTCCGGGGTAAACAAGTTATCAGGCTTTATGAAAAACTTCGACTTTGGTTTGTTGAAACCAGAATTAAAACTACATTATGACTTCAATGAAGTTTCCATAGGATTCACTTAAATTTTTGCAATATTCCTTAGTCCGTACGATAATTTACTTGTCAGAATCCGTAAACACCACTACATAAACACAAAAACCGATTCCCGAAAGTTTATTTTTTGCGAAAATCCCACCGCACTATTCCCAAACCACTGCAACTCCTGAAAGCCAGAATCAACAATGGTGACCAACAGAAAATCGCTGAGGCAATGAAACTTGACGAAGTCCCAGCGAATGAATTAAACTGTCTTGGATACCGTAACGAAATTAATCAGAGCAGAATAACAGAGGAGTCAGAAAAAATACAAATTTCGACTTCCCTCCACCACTAACTTTATAAACTTTATACCAAGCAGCAGAAAGAACAAACAAGGCCAATAGGCAATCCCGATAGTATTACGGAAAACTTCCTTCCTTAATAATTGCAGGACCAGCTACTAAGAACGTCTAAGATTGCACAGATGCAGAACATGAACAATTTTTGTAAGAAATATCCAATACCTTGAACAAAGATTAGGCTTCAATTACTAATGACATTCATAATAATCTTCGTATCAATTTTTCTTACAAAGTAAGACATATTGCCACCTAGGACCAGTCTTATTCTCGGTCTAATACTCTTAGAAATTCGATATGTATTGCACAAACAGTATTGATTTTCAAATTACTTTGTATATAAATTGTTCGCAACCTGACAAAGAATCACACTTCTCACAACTTTGGAAGAGACAACCAAATACATCATCATGTTCCATAAGGTAATTTATTATTTTCTACCTATTCATAATTTCTTTATTTTAATAGATTTTCAAGGTCCAGTAAGTTATGGGCCAGGTCTTTTCATATTAATGTGATTTTGTGCCCAGTGATCTTGGAAATTAAATCATTAATTAATAAATTAATCAAGTGTAAATAATAGCATCTACTACCTATGGTAAAAGTATCATCATCATCATTAATTCTAAGTAATATAATTTATTAGAAATACGAACTTCCATAAAATAAGTTGGTAATTAATATTTTTAAATGGTATCTTTCTTTATTCTACAGTTCACAGTCTTATCTGGCCTGGTGTTATCAGCCACCTGTATGGTCTTGCATCAGCCTCAGTTACCAATTCACCTCGGCCTTCAATACGATTCAAACCCGAACTACAACTTCGCTTACGAAGTCAACGATCCCCATACAGGAGATATTAAGAACCAGCACGAGAGTAGAAGAGGAGACACTGTACTCGGACAGTATTCTCTGCTGCAACCTGATGGTGTTCGAAGGACAGTAGACTACAGAGCCGATGACCATACAGGCTTCTTAGCTACTGTCAACAATAACGGACGACCAGTGCCTACCGCTCAAGCGCAGCCAGCAGGCAATGGTGGCAACGGGTACCTGAACTTAGCAGCCCAGAACTACCAAGCCTGGCCGACTCCCAGTGCCCAATCGTACCAAGCTTGGCCTACACCTAGTGCTCCGTCTTACCAAGCTTGGCCAATTCTCAGTGCCCAGTCATACCAAGCTTGGCCCACTCCCAGTGTCAGTCCTTCTCCAGCTTCCACTCCGGTAGCCATATCCAGGTCTTCCATCACCCAAACCTTTTCTCATGGACCTGGTGGCCACAGTGCCCATAACCCTTGGGCTTAGGTCAAGATCTGTTTTAATGGACACGGCAAGTGAAATGGACTCCGATATATTGCATTTATATTTTAAGTTGTATAATATTTCCTATGAATATCTATGAGAATGACTAAGTGATAATGTACCTATGTATGTAATAGTCGACCGGATCCCAATAGCCTTGCTACTTTATGGTCAGTATTCAAAACGAAATTAGCTATAATAGCGAAGTGTACGAGCGGAATCTTAATTATATAACAAATACTCTATGTCTTTAGTTTGATATGTATCCTGTAATATATGTGCCTATGTATTTCTTTTTGTGAAATAAAAAAAACCTTCAATATCACTTTCCGAGTTTTTGTTAGTCCTTGATTATTGTGAACTGATTTGAGTACAATACAATTTAGATCCGCTCGTGTCAACGATAATTTGATACCTTTGATACATTGGCAGTAACTCAAGTATAAAAAATAGCCTGCATACTCGTAATTCTAGAAACTTAAAATAGCCTGTATACTCGTAATCCGAGTAACTTAAAAGGTGGAGACATAAAGATAATATTAAACTAGTTTATTTATACAAGCTCGTGCAACTGAGAACCTTTCCATTCGGTGCATCGCCCTGATTCGAACTTGACTTTAAGACATTTCCTGAATTTCTTCATAATAAGAACATTTAAAATAAAACTGGAACAATACTTGGTTGATATAAAAAGCTGGGCAGGAGCTGTGAAGAGCAACAGATCCACAGGATTCGCCGACGTAGTCACAACAACAAAAAACATTCAAAATGACTGTGAAGGTAAATACTCTTGTTTTCTTTATTTTTGTCATCTTCAATAATTAAGTGATACATATAAAAACATCAGCAATTACTGTAATATCAATTTATGTTTTACATTTTTATTGGAAATTAAAATAAAAACAAGACATAGAATTTGTGAATTTTCGATTCCCAACATAGTATTTCTGTCAACATCATAGATCATAAGACTAATTTTCGTTTTTTTTTTGCAGTTTGTCGTCCTCTTTGCCTTGATGGCTTTCGCCAGCGCCAGCGATCTCTCCAGCTTCTCCTACGGCGTGGCTGATCCCTTCACCGGAGACTTCAAGCACCAGATCGAGAACCGCGTGGGCGACAACGTGCAGGGTCAGTACTCTCTGCTGGAGTCTGACGGCACCCGCCGCACTGTGGACTACGCCGCCGGCGCCGAAGGCTTCAACGCCGTCGTCCGCAAGGATCCTGCCTTCATCGCGGCCGCTCCCGCTATCTCTTACGCCGCTCCCGCTATCTCCTACGCCGCTCCTGCTATTGCCGCTCGTGCTATTGCCGCTCCCGCGATCGCTGCTCCTATTTCTTATGCCGCTGCTCCCCTTGGTATTGCCAAGATTGGAGCCGTCCCCTTACCGTTCGCCCGTTTCTTCTAAAACAAGACTACCGACTTTGTATTTGTAAATATTGGATCTGTAAATAAAATTATATATTTTCTGAGTTTCTAATGATATAATTATGATTTTTATTGTTGAAATACTATATATATTACATATACAACTACACATACAACCCGTACCACGTATAACATACATAGTCACCCACCGACCATATCATGAGCCTTATTTTGAGAACACTGTACGAGCATCAAAATGAACGTACGAGCATCGGTCGGGTTGATTTTTTTTTCATGAATTTGATGAACATTCTTGAAAAAACACAACCTAACCGATACTCGTAATTGAGAAAAAGTTAGTCAGATATTCTTTTTATGGAAGAATTAAAATAAAAGAAACGACTTCGACTATTTTCAAAGTATAATAGCTTAACATAGAGGAAGTAGGTGGAACTTTTTGGCTAATTACCTAATGAGTTAATGACTATAAAAAAGCAATTAATTATATGTTTGACCTCTACCCAATTAATAACGTTGGCTGAACTATATAATTACTATATTAAACTAATTATGATTATACCTTCACGCTCTCATTCTCGTTAAATTAAAGAATAACTGATAATACTATAGGTATGTATCAAAGTAAAGATAGACTAAAAGATGACAGAAAAACCCCTTTGAAACTTTGTTCATGAAGTTTAAATAAATAAATGAAATACGGAATGGGCCAGAGGACCAACTGAAAAATTCACTAACGAGAGTGGCATTTGTAAAAATATGCTCAAGCATTGTAATAGGTACCTGCAACATGATACAAAGCGGGTCCGGTGACCCACGTGAGTTCTCTGATGAAAATTATGAAAATGATATAAACTACACCATTAAAATTATAATAAATTGGCCAAATACTAACAACTTTGCAAATAAACATACAAAACACAAAATAATGCATTTTTATCATAGATCGTATCAACGATCTAAATATTAATTATAATAGTCACATGTCCACATTTTGGGACACTCTGTCCACAAAATGATGAAACAGATGTCACAAAATTTCTAGGCATTTTAATTGACAGTCAACTGACATGGAAGACAGAGGCAGAAGAAATCTGTAAAAAAAACTATGCGGATCTGCTTTATCTCAAAAAAAAAGTTAATATCTAAACAGTATTACTAGCATAACATAGTCTTGTCGTTTCTATTTTAAGACTAGCTGTTTCACGCGGCTTCGCTCTCTTCAACTGGCTACCTACCTACCCATCTACCCTATCTACCCTACATACATGATTGATGCGTAACTAAAACCGTTTACGTAGCGCACGCAACGGAAGCTCTCAAAAAGGCATATTTTGCCCGTTTTTAGGGTTCCGTACCCAAAGGGTAAAAACGGGACCCTATTACTGAGACTCCGCGGTCCGTCTGTCTGTCTGTCTGTCTGTCACCAGGCTATATCTCATGAACCGTGATAGCTAGACAGTTTAAATTTTCACAGGTGGTGTATATCTGTTGCCGCTACAACAACAAATACTAAAAACAAAATAAAATAAATATTTAAGGGGGGCTCCCATACAACAAACGTGATTTTTTTGCCGTTTTTTACGAAAATGGTACGGAACCCTTCGTGCGCAAGTCCAACTCGCACTTGGCCGGTTTTGTAATATTTTTCACTTATGCTATTGCTACGCTCCTCTTGGTCGTAGCGTGATGTTATATAGCTTATAACCTTCTTAGCTTTATAATATTAGTATAGATTTGGTATTATGTATTGGGACAATTGTACCGAATGAGAGAGTATTTTTAAGGCCAAAAAAGCTGCCTACGAGCAATGAGTTACAGACAGCTGTGTTCCAATTTTTTAAAGTCAAAAATTTGTTGACCTTTTCGTTCTTTTACGTTTTAGAAATTGCTCTTTTTGTTAAATGAAATCGACTACTATTTTTAACTTTATCGGAAATCAGATGCCGAAACGTAACTTTGCGATATATGCAATACAAAAACTTATTACGCACAGGTGGATGTAGGACTGCTTCGTTGAGGAAAAGTATTTTTGGTATGGCACCGGTTATTTTTAACCAAACTCCTAATTCCATAAAAGAGGAATCAGTAACAACCTTCAAAAGAAACTAACTATACTTCTATTAAATTAATGTTACTATTCCGAGTCGGATTTTCTAGCTGATAAATATTAGTTGTGTTGTGTTGTGTTTGATGATAAATTGCATCAATGTTTTGCATGCCAAAATGGTAGAATGTACAAAGATTCTTTAATATTATTCATAATTATCATCATATCAGCCGAAAGAAGTCCACTGCTGGACCTATGTCCAGCAGTGGACTTCTTCCGGTCAATATGGCGACGCTTGGGGGAGGCATAGGCCTCCCCCAAGCGTCGCCATATTGACCGGTCCTGTGCGTCCCGCTTACAGCGGATCCACACATATATAATATGCTATTCTATTCTATTCAGCTAAATTAATGTTTAAATTACTTATACCGAGCACAAATGCCTAAGGTGTTAGGCACTTAGTTTATAAAAAAAAAAATAGAATTTCGAAAAGTACCATACTAATATTATAAAGGCGAAAGTTTGTAAGTGTGTGTGTGTTTCTATGTTTGTTACTTCATAACGCTCAAACGGGTGGATGGATCTGGATGAAATTTGGCACAGAGATAGCTTATAGACAGGAATAGCACATAGGGTACGTTTTATCCCGGAAATATGTTCCCTTGGGCTAATTTTCGACAATATGCGGGCGAAGCCGCTGGCAGAAGGTTGTTAATTATATAGGAATCATCTTCCACCGACAAGATGTTCAAACATTTCTTAAACCAAGATAACATCGTTCTATAATTTTGACAGTTATTCACAAACACTTTAGTAACAAGACTTGGTTTATAAATTAAAAAAATAATATTTAACACAAATGCTTGTATTATGACGTGGTTGTGTTGTAATGATTGTTGCACTACAAGGCTTATTTTTTTGTTTTGGTGAACTGTTAGTAATTAAATAACTTCTTCCTATTATAGAAACCTTACTTAAAAGTCTTTGTAGCCAGTAGCGTATATTGTAGCTAGCAAGCTTCAATTATCGAAAAGTAATTACGTTAGGGAAGCTATACGAGTATGCTAAAAACTGACTGGGAATTTCCCAGACTTTAATAACATGTAGCTCTTTTAAATGATCGGGTGATTTCATAACATCGTTTCATTTATATTACCTCTAGGATCCCAATGTGACCAAATCTTGATGATCCAATACGATTAGGATGGAGTTTACAACAAAAACGAATTATTTTAAATCTTCGAACTATTTTATTTGATCACAGCGTCGTTCATTGGTGTTTCAGAATAAATAACATTACATCTAAACATTATTTAGTACAGATGGGTGTTGTAAAGGCCGTGAGCGCCATGAGCGCCGTAAGCGATGGCACCATGAGCCAGAGGAGCGGCATGAGCTCCGTAGACTCCAGCGCTGTAGGCCAGGGGAGAGGCGTGAGCACCGTAAACTCCGGCGCTGTAGGCCAGGGGAGAGGCGTGGGCACCGTATACGCCAGCGCTGTAGGCGAGGGGAGCGGCGTGAGCACCGTACGCGATGGCGCCGTGAGCGACGGGAGCGGCGACCGCGCCGTAAGCGGTGACACCGTGGAAGTAGCCATGGGCCAGGGGAGCGGCGGCATATCCGTGGGCGAGAGGGGCGGAGTAGGAGACGACGGGAGCGGCATGAGCGACGACGGGAGCGGCGTGAGCGTACAGAGCAGGGTCTTTGCGGACGACGGCGTTGAATCCAGAATGGGCGTCAGCGGCGTAGTCGGCGGTGCGCTTTGTGCCGTCGGATTCGAGCAGCGAGTACTGGCCGACCACGCTGTCTCCGACGCGGGTCTCGTGCTGGCTCTTTACGTCACCAGTGTGGGGGTCGGATACGCCGTACGAGAAGCTGTTGTAGTCACCGCCGTGGATAGCGCTGCCCTGAGCAGCCGCCACCAGAAGAGCAACAATCACGAACTGAAAATAGAAAGGATGCTTATTAGAAATGGTATGTTGTATTATGCTGACAGGTAAAACATTCTTTGGAACCTAGGCCATATTAAGTTTCTGTAAATTAGGAATTATCCATGTCTAGTTTAAGAAATATTTATCAAAGAATGAGTATTTTTCACTTTTACCAAATATTTTATAAAAAGTAATCAAACAATTTCTAAATTTTTTTGCCTGCTTTTTTCATAAATCAATTAAATTAAAACAAACCTTAGATGCCATTTTGATATGTTTATTGTTTCACGAGCAAGCTGCGAATGTTTTATCAGGGTTACCAATTCTCCTTTTATACTATTCCTACATATGTTGCCGTAAGTAGTTTTAAGAGGAAATAAGAGACATGCAAATGAGGTCACTAAACTGAACCGTATCCTGTTTGTAACAGTAGATATTTTCCACGAAACTCTGACCATTCACGTACCCAGGAACTTATAATTATTTCGATGTTAATTGTATATCAAAGCTTTTTATAGGAAGAAATACATTTTGGAATGCCTTACTACCTTTGTCTCGCTTATCTAGGTATCTAGAAAATCATGCTGTGCATTCGGAGGAGCCAGCTCGCGAACATATATCCTCCGACTGCACAGCATGATTTTCTACTTGTTTACGTCTTTTTACAACTTTTTGTTTTTTGTTTTCCGAATTAGGTACATTTAAACATATAAGTTTTATATATTTTTGAAATCACCTCTTAAAACCCTTTATATTGATACCACACACGATGGGTTTGGAAGCAAAAAAAAATTGGTACCCCACAAAATGGCGCCCAAAATCTTTTCTTAAAGCCATTTTTTTAATTTTTCTATTTTAATGTAGCCAGTGGCACTCACAGAGTTAAGACGAATCGATTGACGTAAGAATCATCAGAATCGGCCAACGCGTTTGGTCTCTAGAACGCCACATAGGAACAAACATACATACATACATAGACTGATAAACACATTACCCTTCTTCGGGTAAAAACAGAATAAAATAAATATTTAAGTGATACTGTTTTTTTGCCGTTTTTTGTGATAATGGTGGGGAACCCTACGTGCTCGCGCACCAGCCAAGTGCGAGTCGGACGCGACTTTTTATGTATGAAAAACTTTGGTTCTGCTTTTGGAAAAAGGTTTATTTGATGTATAATTTTTTATATGTCATATTCATTACTGAAATAAGTAATACTACTAATATAAACCTACCAACGACTTTACGTTAAAATATTACGGGCAACAAACCAGTTCCCTGAGGCCTTAGACAAGTGACATTCTATCATCGAAAGCGAGGCAATAGCTACTGTAATACCTACTGAGGAGAGTGAGGGACAGTCAAAACGGCATCCTGAAAACTGTAGCTGAGAGCTTCGGCTCTCCGATTGTACAGCAGTTTTTGCATAGGTTGATTGTTACTAACACTAGGTAAGAAGTTTTTCTATGTTACTAACACTAGGTAATAAGTTTTTCTATGTTACTAACACTCTATGGATTTTTTGTGTCCGAAATAAAGATATTCTATTCTATTCTATTCTAATAGCGATTGGAAAAATGACAAAAACGTATGGAAATATCAAACGCTATCGACATGTCACGTGATCAATCACTTACTTACATTTTGGCATATCGACCATCGCCATCGCTGACATCGAATGACATCTGTCTATAGCCTCTAGGCAAACAAATGAAATTACAAGTAAAATTTCAAAATTTAAAAACCCCCGACACATTTATCTTGCGAAAACACTCCGATTCAAACAGTTAAACGCGCATAACTTTTGAACGGCTGAACCGATTTAATTCAAACATAGCTAAGACCACTCTCAACAAAATTACTATTCAAACCAAAAAACAAAATCGGTTCATCCGTTGAGGCGCTATGGTGCCACAGACAGACACACAGATACACAGCAACACACGTGAAACTTATTACACCCCTCTTTTTCCGGCGGGGGTTAAAAATATGTACACTCAAGATTCATCGCTCTTTTATTACGCACAGTGACTACGATTCTAATCAGAGAGCCACCAATAGTGTTACCATTATTTGTGCAATAAAAGGGAGCCTTTGTTGCACGATTGATAAATTGTGGGAAAAACTTGATGGAGTAGGTCAAAATTAGTTTGCCACGCTTTTGCTGTATGGGAGCCCCCTTAAAAACCATTTTAAAATATTTTTTGGCAATATGGATCTACAATATGCTTATACTGTTGAAATTTGTAGCCTGTAGCTGCATAAGTTTGGCTGTAAAATCTGTGTGATAGACGAACAGACAGACTGACTGACACATGAGTGACAGCAGGGCTCTGTTGGACCCTTCGGGTACGGAACCCTAAAAAGGACCTTTCAGACATTTGTTATTTCTACCCCGTATATTCTCTTCTTCTTCTTCGTCGTATCGATGATTCCTCAATTATATACGTTTTGACCAGAATTCAGCCACAGCAATGGCGTTTTCATTTGCCTCACAAAGGTCCTTCAGGGTGCCCCGTATATTAACAATAGGATATGGCCTTGTATATATTCTCTATAGGAACCTATGTCAGTGATACTAATACCTACCACTGAAATCATGTTGCAATAGGTAACGTTACAAAAATAACCACGTTGATTATAGTGACCTTAATACTGATACGCCTTTCTGTTAGTTTCTGACCATACTAAATATTTGTCAAATGATGTCACGAAATAATACGACGATAATCCCTTAGAACCTTTTGTCGTGAATTTTTTAGTAAATTTGTGCATGTGGTGTCGCGAGTTGCAAACCATGCGTTCAACGAGCGTGATCTTGGCGCTGCCACCAACAACAACGTGGAGTGAGTAAGTTTTGGGCCAAACAAATAATTATGATATCGGCACGAAGAGGAAGAATAAAATAATAAAAATGCGGAATGGGCCAGAGGATCAACAAAAAAAACACTAACAAGAGTTGCATGTAATATGCATGGCTGCATTGTAATAGGTACATGCAATATGAACAAATATACGGATCCATACGGCGCACTGCATGTGTAACCCGCGCGAGTTGTCTGCGGCAGTAATTTCCAAGTCACTTACACCGAGCACAAGTGCTTATTGAATATGATCTTTAGCGAACATCACTATGTTTTTTTTTTTGGAATGGCATGTATGTATCAGATCTTCTCCTTGAGGTGCATAGCCGAAAAACACCTGGCAAAGCACACAAAAGTGTAGACTTTTGTCTGCTTTAAAGCACAGTAGTGTGCTTTCGTTGACTTGGAGAAGACCTATGGCAGTGTGTGGAAGGATGAACTGTGGTCTACGCTGTCCGTGTACGGTGTGGACTGGCACTTGGTACGGGCACTTAAATCTCCGTATTATTATAAGGATTCCAGTGCTTGTGATAGAATTCATGGAGCGTTTACGGACTGGATTAGGATTGAAAGAGCATGAGTGCGGCTTGGAGAATGAATGAGTTACCTGTTATCTGTCTTGTCCTTAAATGCCTTATCTACGCAGATGATCAAGTTCTGCTTGCATCGTCAGCAGAACAGTTGCAAGGCATGGTTACTGTGATGAATGAAGCTAATAAGTTAAAAGGGATGAGATTAAATGCGAACAAGACGATGTATCGCAGTGCGAATTGAAAATTAATGATAAGAGTGTGGAGCAAGTGAACGAGTTTGCATATTTGGGAAGTATGGTAACAAGGGATGGTAAAATTGAACAGGATGTGGAAAGGAGAGTGAATGCAGGCAATAAAGTGAATGGTGCTCTACATTCGGCTGTGACCAGCCAGTCCATGTCTAAAGAGGCTCATCTTATGTATGAAAATGAAGATTGGGTATGACAAAAAAGACATGAAAGTAGGATTAATGCAGGAGAAATGCGTCCCTTGCGAAGTATGTGTGGTGTATCTTTAAATGATAGATTGAGGAATGATGTAATAAGAAAAAGTTGTGCTTTAAAATAAGGTGTAGTGACAAAAATTAAAAAGAGTATATGCTAAGATGATTTGGCCATGTTGAGAGGATGAATGAAAGGCGACTAACAAAAGATATTTAAGATAACGCCGGGAGGAAACGTCCTAGAAAAACATACATAGACCTTATTGGTGATGTTCTTCTGAAAGGCCAGGTGCGCAGTACTCATAACCGGCGTGCGTGTATGACTAGATGTATGAACGTGACCGTGAGTGAAGCAAAAGAAATATGTAAGGATCGTAAAAGGTAGCGTTCTATAGTTTCTGCTCCATGTGAGAAAGGCGTGAGTTTATTTATGTATGTATGTCAGTCATTTCTGATTATCATTTCTTTTGTACACATACACACATAATATCACGCCTGTTTTCGTCTGAGGGTTGGGCAGAGGTACATCTGTACTACTGCCACATTTTGCCATGTTATGTTTAAGTCCCAACTAATATTACGTCAATATATTATGTAATAATTATATTGACGACGTAGACGTAGTGGTTGAGCGATCGGCTGCTAGGCTGCGCGGGTTCGATTCCCGCACGGAACAAATATTTGTATGGCCAACAGATAGTTGTTCCGGATCTGGGTGTCTTGTGTATGTGAGTTTAAATGATTGTAAATGCACCCATGATACAAGAAGAAATTCCCAGAGTGTGGCAACTCTTTAAAAAAATGGATGTGAGCCTATTAACATAAGCCGGACACAAGTCCAGATTCCGAGCTGCTACTGAAAAATTATAGATGGAAAAACCCAATAACACTTAGCTCGACTCGTGAATCGAACCCAGGAACAATTGCTTAGCAGTAGTACTTATGAACTCAAGACCAACAAAGCAGTTTCCTTTGTCTTGCCTCATTAATAATATAGGTATCATCTTCAACCAACAAGATGTTTAAACATTTCTTAAACCACGATAACATCGTTGTATAATTATGAGATTTATTCACAAACTGTTTAGTAACAAGACTTGGTTTATAAATCGTACAATTAACACGAATGCTTGCAGTCTGTTCTTACTATGGCGTGGTTGTGTCGTAATGACTGTTTGCACTGCAAGGCTGAGTTATGAACGTCACTGTATTATTAAGTAGATACTTATTTCTTTGTTTTGGTGTACTGTTATTATAATTTAATATATTCTTCCTGATATAGAAACCTTGCTTGAAATTCTTTGTAGCATGAGATACTGTCTACTAATTATCGTAGCTAGGAAGTTAAAAAGCGATTCTCTTAAAGCAGGGACTTTAGACAAGTGACATGCTATCAACAAAAGCGTTGCGATAGCGATTGGAAAAATGACAGAAATGTCAAGCGCTACCAATACGACATCAATCCCTTTAAGGGCTACCACCGCTTAAGTGCCGTAAAACGGTCACTTTCTAAAGCATACTCCTTAGTAACTTCTATGTTACAAGGATTGAAAATAATATATATTTATTATTGATTCATGTACGTACATTATTTGTAGAACATGGTTTTTTCGTGTAAGTAATAGTTTTGCTTTAAAAAAGAATTAACAACACAATATTTTTTCGCTACTTTTGGATACTCTTCCAAAACGACTTGGATGTTTAAAAATATTTTTACACAGAATAATTGATGGCTAAAATTTCTGCATAAATGAAGTAGCATATGTAAATCAAAGAATATTTTGCAAACAAAACTGCCCAAAAGGTGGTTCAATATTGATATTCCGGTCCGAGCGGGCGCACGGTCAGTACTGTGTTAACATTGGGGAATATATACGCCTTAACTTTGACGTTTCGACCATCGCTGACAACGAATGCCACTTGTCTATAGCCTCTGGTATGGTTGAAAACTGACTCAGTTTTGAGAAACATGGGGAATCCCGAGGCTTTAATAACTTGAACTATAGTTCTTCTTCTAACTGATGGAGACAGCATTGCACATAAAATGCCTGTTGGATCCAAATGTGACCTACTCTTGATTATCTATTACGATTGTGAAGGATTTAGTATTCAACAAAATCAAAATATATGGTTCTTTGAATTATTTTATTTCATCAAAGCATCGTTCATTCATCATCATCATTATCGTTCATTGGTGTTTCAGAATAAATAACATTACATCTAAACATTATTTAGTACAGGTGGGTGTTGTAGAGACCGTGAGCGCCATGAGCGCCGTAAGCGATGGCACCATGAGCGAGGGGAGCGGCGTGAGCTCCGTATACTCCAGCGCTGTAGGCCAGGGGAGAGGCGTGAGCACCGTAGACTCCGGCGCTGTAGGCCAGGGGAGAGGCGTGGGCACCGTATACGCCGGCGCTGTAGGCGAGGGGAGCGGCGTGAGCACCGTACGCGACGGCGCCGTGAGCGACGGGAGCGGCGACCGCGCCGTAAGCGGTGACACCGTGGGAGTAGCCATGGGCCAATGGAGCGGCGGCGTATCCGTGGGCGAGAGGAGCGGAGTAGGAGACGACGGGAGCGGCGTGGGCGACTACGGGTGTGGCGTGAGCGTACAGAGTGGGGTCTTTGCGGACAACGGCGTTGAATCCAGAGTGGGCGTCAGCAGCGTAGTCAACGGTGCGCTTTGTGCCGTCAGAATCAAGCAGCGAGTACTGGCCAACCACGCTGTCTCCGACGCGAGTCTCGTGCTGGCTCTTGACGTCACCGGTGTGGGGGTCGGAAACGCCGTACGAGAAGCTGGTGTAGTCCCCGCCGTGGACAGCGCTGCCCTGAACAGCCGCCACCAGAAGAGCAACAATCACGAACTGAAAAAAGAAAGGATGCTTATTAGATATGCTATATTTTATTATACTATTTGACAATAATTTAAAAGTTTATAGTATGAGTAATTTCCACTTTTACCAAATATAAGATAAAGTAATCGAACCATTCCTTTGAAAATTTTTGCCTGCTTTTTTCATAAATCATTATAATTTAAACAAACCTTAGATGCCATTTTGATATGTTTATTGTTTCACGAGCAAGCTGCGAATGTTTTATCAGGGTTACCAATTCTCTTTTTATACTATTGCCGTACGGAGTTATTTTTGAGAGGACATAAGAGACATGCAAAAAAGGTCAATAAACTGAACTGTATCCTGTTTGTAACAGTATATAATTTTCTATAAACCTCTGACATTCACGGACCCAGGAACTTTTTTTTTGATGTTAATTGTATGTCAAAGCTTCTTATTTTGATAGGAAGAAATACATATGACGGACGTTTGCTATTCGTAAAGTCGTTGGTGTCGCTTCAATTGACCGATAAAAGGGACATATTATGGTACTTATAACAATTATGTTCTATTGTGGTTGCTAATTACCACTCATTTCTAGATCTTTGACACTCGTTATGGGTAGCAATAAGCCCAAAAGTCTGATAGCTAGTCTTACCAAGAAGATACCTATTATGTTACACAGTAAATGAGTTGAGGGCATCAGAAATGTAGTCACACCATGTTTAATAGTACTGACTAGAGTGGTAACAAATATAATTAAAGTCTATGTAAATAACGACGTTATTTTTTTATGGAGTGCATACTCTTTATTGAAATAAGAAAAATCACTGGTGATTCACTTTTTCCACAAGATTAACTGACCAAGACCTTAACGTTAAAAAAAGAACGAGTAACAAACTAGTTCCCTTGGTAAACAAATGAAATTGAAAGTTAACTCAAGAGTTCATCGTTTTCTTATCAAGAGATGAAGCAGGATTACCATAATTATTAAGGTTAGCTCTATCACTGTGGTTCTAATTGGAGAGACACCAAGCATCTTCCCATTAATTATGCAATTAGGGTGAGCCCTTGTTGAACTATTGATGGGAATCCGCTTATTGCGGAACCGGAACAGTCGAAAGCTGCCTGAAAAGAAGTAATAATTTGTTTCGGCCTTCATATCAGTCCACCGCGTGACAAAGGTACCGCCATGTACTTGCCATATATCCTACTATCCTTATTATATATACAGGGTATTACAGAAATGTCGCAATTCCTGAAAAGAGGTAATTGTCCTTATCATTTTTAACATTTTCTACTATGGGACTAATCCCAAAATCGCAGAAAAACAATTTATGTTTGCGTAACTCGACAAAATGTACTGAACAGCTATTTTTTTTGCGATCGACCTCATCCCACCGGCCCCCTTCTACCATCGGACATCTAGACGCACTGCAAGTTACCATCCTCACCAAGTTTCTATGCCACCAATTCGCACCAAGCGCTTCCAAACATCCTTCATAATGCGCGCAGCAAAAGAGTGGAACTCACTGCCTGCGTCTGTGTTTCCGAACGTATACAACCCGAATCTCTTCAAAGTTAGAGTGAACAGGCTTCTTCTGGGCAGTTCTGGGTAAGCTCACTCTATCGTCGACTTGTCTCTGTCACCTCTGACCTAGACAAGATTCAAGAGCAAACCCATCACAAAAAAAAAAAATATCGCGTGATTGATCCGATAGTAGAAGTTGATGATAATTATGAGCACAATGAACCCTTTTCAGGCATTGTGTGATTTCAGTTACAAGCTATATTTAGTAACCTATGCCAGAGATATTTAATACCTATCGCTGAAATCATGTTGCAATAACGTCATAAAAAATAACCACGTCGATTATACTGACCTTAATACTGCTACGCATTTTTGACAGTTTCTGACACAAAGGTAATTAATATTAGTCAGATTATATCTTGAAATGATACGCAGTTTCGATTCCTTAATACATCTAACATTGTTTTATATTATTAACGCAATCTTGATAAGCTCAGCATGAATGTGTAGTTTTTCATAAATAACTTATTTGGTTTAATATAATAAACTATAGCACGCACGATAAATTAAACAAGAAAATTTCAATGAATACATGAGCTTATAATACTCGTACATTATAAAGACAAAAAATAATTAAGGTAAATTAATAAAATCGCAAACCATTTTTGGCTAAGCAATTGTGGTCTTGGTTGGCATTTGAAACAGCACGTTGCTCATATGTACGATTCCTGTCAATAATATCAAATATCAAATATTTTATTGACAAATAAGTATTTACAACAATATAATTGCAACTCTGACTTCTGAGCTAGGTAAAAACCTGTGTTACAGAAGTCAGTGTCTTCTCCCCTTGTTGACACTTGTTTAGATTGGAAATGAGAATCAAATAAAAATATTTATAACATGCTCAAAATAAGATTATAATAGCATACATTTGAAATTAAATCAGTATAAAATTATAATACCAAACTATTGTATCTTAATCGCACCAGCAGCCGCTAACTGGAAAAGTATCAGTATTTAGGGAAAGGCCTATGTCCAGCAGTAGATGTATTTTGGCTGAAATGATAATGATGTTGTTCAGAGTTTGGAAAATAAAGGAAAAGACTTACATTTAAGTGCCAAGTGAGTAATTAATACTAAAGATGACCCTATCAAATTTAAAAGAGAGAAATTCTTAAAGACAATGCAAATATCTATAAGATGCAAACACCATTGTGGAGATTGTAACTGTTAATCAAATCTTAATTGAAAATTACCCACAGTACATACCAGGATTCGATTCGACCAGTGACCTTCCTTGCCCGTCCACTACTTCCTATCAATTTCAACGAAACGGTCAAGTAAGAATAGTATATAAAGAGAATTGGTAACCCTGATGTATCATTCGCAGTTCGCTTGTGAAACAAACAGTAACTTAACAAAATGGCATCTAAGGTTTGTTTGATTTTGAATTGTTTATTTGTGAAAATGGATGGACTGGCAAAAAGTTTTGTGATGTAATAAAAGTTGCGGAGAAAAAGTTTTTGCAGCATTACATGTACAACTTTTGTGTTGAAAATGAAAATGGGCATCACTCGATTACCTTAGAGTGACTTTAAATAAAACTACTAATAAACAAATTAGAAATACGAGTATCTATCAGAATTTTATGCCTTAAGCTCAAGGCGCTATTGAAAAAAGATCTTGTAACTCTTAACTATAAACGAGATACCCATCTATATGTGCAAGTAGTGCGCTGAGTAATTTCTAATAATCACCCTTCTATTTCCAGTTCGTGATTGTGGCTCTTTTGGTGGCGGCTGCTCAGGGCAGCGCTATCCACGGCGGTGATTACAGCAGCTTCTCATACGGCGTGTCCGACCCCCACACCGGTGACGTCAAGAGCCAGCACGAGACCCGCGTCGGAGACAGTGTGGTCGGCCAGTACTCTCTGCTCGACTCCGATGGCACAAAGCGTACCGTCGACTACGCCGCTGACGCCCACTCTGGATTCAACGCTGTCGTTCGCAAAGACCCCGCTCTGTACGCCCACGCCGCTCCCGTCGTCGCTCATGCCGCTCCCATAGTCGCTCACGCCGCTCCCGTCGTCTCCTATTCCGCTCCTCTCGCCCACGGATACGCCGCCGCTCCCCTTGCATACAGCGCCGGAGTCTACGGTGCTCACGCCTCTCCCCTGGCCTACAGCGCCGGAGTCTACGGTGCTCACGCCTCTCCCCTGGCCTACAACGCCGGAGTCTACGGTGCTCACGCCTCTCCCCTGGCCTACAGCGCTGGAGTCTACGGAGCTCATGCCGCTCCCCTGGCTCATGGTGCCATCGCTTACGGCGCTCATGGCGCTCACGGTCTTTACAACACCCACCTGTACTAAATAATGTTTAGATGTAATGTTATTTATTCTGAAACACCAATGAACGATGCTGTGATCAAATAAAATAGTTCGAAGAACCAATTTTTCTTGTTTATTTTTTATTGCTTTACCAATCTGCTACAAGTGTTTATACCCTACTATGACGAAGTCAAAAGGTATAGATATAAATTTATTTAGCAGTCTATGTATGTACCCAAACTAGTCGATTTATGATCCTGAATCAATCTGCCTAGCCTTTTCCCAACTATATTGGGGTCGGCTTCCAGTCTTACCGGATTCAGCTCAGTACCAGTGTTTTACATGGAGCGACTGCCTATCTGACCTCCACAACCCAGTAACTGGGTAACACGGTACCCCTTGGCAAGACTGGTGTCAGATCTCAAGCTTCTGACGAACCGTAACGACTCTCAAAGATTTTCAAATGACAGCCGGGACCAACGTCTTAACGTGCATTCCGAGGCACGGAAGAAACTCGGTATGTTAAAATGGTCACCCATCCACGAACCGACCTCATCAAGCGTTGCTTAACCTTGATGATCGACCAGTGCGGCTGTTTTTATTTTGCCACGAGCTATTCAGTAGATAATTCGTTTGCAAACTTCATAGCATGTTTGCCTGTTATATCGCACATAGTGCTCTTCATCATTTCAGCCGAAATACGTAACACGACTTCTGACCATAGGCCTCGCTCAAGTGTCACCATATCGACCAGTCCCGTGCGTCTCGAATCCACTGGATGCCCGCAACCGTCATAGCGTCATAGTGCTCTTAAGATATATTAAATAATATACAAACTGAGTCAATACGGAAATTGGGTCGTGCAATTTGATCATAATGTTGATTATAGTAGATTATATTATTTTATTTAATAAGGCTACGGTTGAAATGATCATGATGATTGATGATGATATATTCCTCCTTATGCATTTCGATAATGGTGACCCAATGAAATTATGTCCTAGCGTTTGCCTTAACATGACTCGCTGGACCAAGTTTGAAATACCCAGTCACAATTAATGCAATAGACTGTTAGCTGGTGCTGTTAAAATTATAGGTATAGAAAGGCTTACCCTGACCACATTAGCCAAATTGGGAACAAACTTGTTAGGTTATGGAGCAGCACGCTAACGAAACTCACTACTAAAACGCTGTAAAAATACGCGGAGGACTACTACCCTAAAAGTGGTTGATGACAGCTATTGTCGGCGGGAGCAGAATATAGGATATACATGACGGTTGTGTTTCGTTTACTCTTGAGAAAAGAGCAAAGAGCGCCTAAGAAGTATTCACTTCAATATCCGTATTAATCTACTTAATATTTTAAATACGAAAGTTTGAAAGAAAAGAAAGAGAAAGAAAGAAAACCAGTTTATTTGGCACACACAGATACACACAATGTACAAATAAAAGGAAACGTAATTTAAAAAAACAATTACATACATAGTGGATGTGGATTTGGATGGATGTGGGTGTGGTGTATGTGTGTGTGTGGATGTGTTGAACGGATCTTGATGAAATATGGCAAAGAGATAGATTATAGTCCGAAACAGCACATAGGCCACTTTTAATCCCGGTATAATGTTCCGTGGAAAAAGAAAACTTTTTAGTATCGCACTTATCTATGTTTCGTTGGGATAATGTTAATGCAAGCAAAGCCATTGGCAGAAGCTAGTAGTGAAAGTATAATATAAACAACTATAAAAGTAAACTCGATAATAACACACTCATTATATGATTTGCATCGTTGCCTTATTATATTTATATATCGGAGGAAGGTAAATGATCGCTTGTAAACTTATTAATTCAGTTTTATTTAATTGGCAACATTTAGCTTCTGATTCAAATTTCAATTAGATTTTATTCGATTGACAACACTTCATTTCCCTTATGTCAAAATACTTGAATTCGATTGGATGTTCAAAGCGGTGGTTTTGTCGGATGTGTGCTTGAGCCAATAAAGAAGCGGCGGTCGCCATACTTGGCGATCTGTGTGGGGTCCCCGCCATGGTGGAGCTAGAGTTGGAAAGAAAACGCGCGGACACGCGTTTGGTGTTTGAAAAAAGAGTTTGGAGGAATTCTAAAGTGGCGTGTATAAACTTGAAAAGTGTGGTTTTGTTCGGACGCGACTTTTTATGTATGAAAAACTTTGGTTCTGCTTTTGGAAAAAGGTTTATTTGATGTATAATTTTTTATATGTCATATTCATTACTGAAATAAGTAATACTACTAATATAAACCTACCAACGACTTTACGTTAAAATATTACGGGCAACAAACCAGTTCCCTGAGGCCTTAGACAAGTGACATTCTATCATCGAAAGCGAGGCAATAGCTACTGTAATACCTACTGAGGAGAGTGAGGGACAGTCAAAACGGCATCCTGAAAACTGTAGCTGAGAGCTTCGGCTCTCCGATTGTACAGCAGTTTTTGCATAGGTTGATTGTTACTAACACTAGGTAAGAAGTTTTTCTATGTTACTAACACTAGGTAATAAGTTTTTCTATGTTACTAACACTCTATGGATTTTTTGTGTCCGAAATAAAGATATTCTATTCTATTCTATTCTAATAGCGATTGGAAAAATGACAAAAACGTATGGAAATATCAAACGCTATCGACATGTCACGTGATCAATCACTTACTTACATTTTGGCATATCGACCATCGCCATCGCTGACATCGAATGACATCTGTCTATAGCCTCTAGGCAAACAAATGAAATTACAAGTAAAATTTCAAAATTTAAAAACCCCCGACACATTTATCTTGCGAAAACACTCCGATTCAAACAGTTAAACGCGCATAACTTTTGAACGGCTGAACCGATTTAATTCAAACATAGCTAAGACCACTCTCAACAAAATTACTATTCAAACCAAAAAACAAAATCGGTTCATCCGTTGAGGCGCTATGGTGCCACAGACAGACACACAGATACACAGCAACACACGTGAAACTTATTACACCCCTCTTTTTCCGGCGGGGGTTAAAAATATGTACACTCAAGATTCATCGCTCTTTTATTACGCACAGTGACTACGATTCTAATCAGAGAGCCACCAATAGTGTTACCATTATTTGTGCAATAAAAGGGAGCCTTTGTTGCACGATTGATAAATTGTGGGAAAAACTTGATGGAGTAGGTCAAAATTAGTTTGCCACGCTTTTGCTGTATGGGAGCCCCCTTAAAAACCATTTTAAAATATTTTTTGGCAATATGGATCTACAATATGCTTATACTGTTGAAATTTGTAGCCTGTAGCTGCATAAGTTTGGCTGTAAAATCTGTGTGATAGACGAACAGACAGACTGACTGACACATGAGTGACAGCAGGGCTCTGTTGGACCCTTCGGGTACGGAACCCTAAAAAGGACCTTTCAGACATTTGTTATTTCTACCCCGTATATTCTCTTCTTCTTCTTCGTCGTATCGATGATTCCTCAATTATATACGTTTTGACCAGAATTCAGCCACAGCAATGGCGTTTTCATTTGCCTCACAAAGGTCCTTCAGGGTGCCCCGTATATTAACAATAGGATATGGCCTTGTATATATTCTCTATAGGAACCTATGTCAGTGATACTAATACCTACCACTGAAATCATGTTGCAATAGGTAACGTTACAAAAATAACCACGTTGATTATAGTGACCTTAATACTGATACGCCTTTCTGTTAGTTTCTGACCATACTAAATATTTGTCAAATGATGTCACGAAATAATACGACGATAATCCCTTAGAACCTTTTGTCGTGAATTTTTTAGTAAATTTGTGCATGTGGTGTCGCGAGTTGCAAACCATGCGTTCAACGAGCGTGATCTTGGCGCTGCCACCAACAACAACGTGGAGTGAGTAAGTTTTGGGCCAAACAAATAATTATGATATCGGCACGAAGAGGAAGAATAAAATAATAAAAATGCGGAATGGGCCAGAGGATCAACAAAAAAAACACTAACAAGAGTTGCATGTAATATGCATGGCTGCATTGTAATAGGTACATGCAATATGAACAAATATACGGATCCATACGGCGCACTGCATGTGTAACCCGCGCGAGTTGTCTGCGGCAGTAATTTCCAAGTCACTTACACCGAGCACAAGTGCTTATTGAATATGATCTTTAGCGAACATCACTATGTTTTTTTTTTTGGAATGGCATGTATGTATCAGATCTTCTCCTTGAGGTGCATAGCCGAAAAACACCTGGCAAAGCACACAAAAGTGTAGACTTTTGTCTGCTTTAAAGCACAGTAGTGTGCTTTCGTTGACTTGGAGAAGACCTATGGCAGTGTGTGGAAGGATGAACTGTGGTCTACGCTGTCCGTGTACGGTGTGGACTGGCACTTGGTACGGGCACTTAAATCTCCGTATTATTATAAGGATTCCAGTGCTTGTGATAGAATTCATGGAGCGTTTACGGACTGGATTAGGATTGAAAGAGCATGAGTGCGGCTTGGAGAATGAATGAGTTACCTGTTATCTGTCTTGTCCTTAAATGCCTTATCTACGCAGATGATCAAGTTCTGCTTGCATCGTCAGCAGAACAGTTGCAAGGCATGGTTACTGTGATGAATGAAGCTAATAAGTTAAAAGGGATGAGATTAAATGCGAACAAGACGATGTATCGCAGTGCGAATTGAAAATTAATGATAAGAGTGTGGAGCAAGTGAACGAGTTTGCATATTTGGGAAGTATGGTAACAAGGGATGGTAAAATTGAACAGGATGTGGAAAGGAGAGTGAATGCAGGCAATAAAGTGAATGGTGCTCTACATTCGGCTGTGACCAGCCAGTCCATGTCTAAAGAGGCTCATCTTATGTATGAAAATGAAGATTGGGTATGACAAAAAAGACATGAAAGTAGGATTAATGCAGGAGAAATGCGTCCCTTGCGAAGTATGTGTGGTGTATCTTTAAATGATAGATTGAGGAATGATGTAATAAGAAAAAGTTGTGCTTTAAAATAAGGTGTAGTGACAAAAATTAAAAAGAGTATATGCTAAGATGATTTGGCCATGTTGAGAGGATGAATGAAAGGCGACTAACAAAAGATATTTAAGATAACGCCGGGAGGAAACGTCCTAGAAAAACATACATAGACCTTATTGGTGATGTTCTTCTGAAAGGCCAGGTGCGCAGTACTCATAACCGGCGTGCGTGTATGACTAGATGTATGAACGTGACCGTGAGTGAAGCAAAAGAAATATGTAAGGATCGTAAAAGGTAGCGTTCTATAGTTTCTGCTCCATGTGAGAAAGGCGTGAGTTTATTTATGTATGTATGTCAGTCATTTCTGATTATCATTTCTTTTGTACACATACACACATAATATCACGCCTGTTTTCGTCTGAGGGTTGGGCAGAGGTACATCTGTACTACTGCCACATTTTGCCATGTTATGTTTAAGTCCCAACTAATATTACGTCAATATATTATGTAATAATTATATTGACGACGTAGACGTAGTGGTTGAGCGATCGGCTGCTAGGCTGCGCGGGTTCGATTCCCGCACGGAACAAATATTTGTATGGCCAACAGATAGTTGTTCCGGATCTGGGTGTCTTGTGTATGTGAGTTTAAATGATTGTAAATGCACCCATGATACAAGAAGAAATTCCCAGAGTGTGGCAACTCTTTAAAAAAATGGATGTGAGCCTATTAACATAAGCCGGACACAAGTCCAGATTCCGAGCTGCTACTGAAAAATTATAGATGGAAAAACCCAATAACACTTAGCTCGACTCGTGAATCGAACCCAGGAACAATTGCTTAGCAGTAGTACTTATGAACTCAAGACCAACAAAGCAGTTTCCTTTGTCTTGCCTCATTAATAATATAGGTATCATCTTCAACCAACAAGATGTTTAAACATTTCTTAAACCACGATAACATCGTTGTATAATTATGAGATTTATTCACAAACTGTTTAGTAACAAGACTTGGTTTATAAATCGTACAATTAACACGAATGCTTGCAGTCTGTTCTTACTATGGCGTGGTTGTGTCGTAATGACTGTTTGCACTGCAAGGCTGAGTTATGAACGTCACTGTATTATTAAGTAGATACTTATTTCTTTGTTTTGGTGTACTGTTATTATAATTTAATATATTCTTCCTGATATAGAAACCTTGCTTGAAATTCTTTGTAGCATGAGATACTGTCTACTAATTATCGTAGCTAGGAAGTTAAAAAGCGATTCTCTTAAAGCAGGGACTTTAGACAAGTGACATGCTATCAACAAAAGCGTTGCGATAGCGATTGGAAAAATGACAGAAATGTCAAGCGCTACCAATACGACATCAATCCCTTTAAGGGCTACCACCGCTTAAGTGCCGTAAAACGGTCACTTTCTAAAGCATACTCCTTAGTAACTTCTATGTTACAAGGATTGAAAATAATATATATTTATTATTGATTCATGTACGTACATTATTTGTAGAACATGGTTTTTTCGTGTAAGTAATAGTTTTGCTTTAAAAAAGAATTAACAACACAATATTTTTTCGCTACTTTTGGATACTCTTCCAAAACGACTTGGATGTTTAAAAATATTTTTACACAGAATAATTGATGGCTAAAATTTCTGCATAAATGAAGTAGCATATGTAAATCAAAGAATATTTTGCAAACAAAACTGCCCAAAAGGTGGTTCAATATTGATATTCCGGTCCGAGCGGGCGCACGGTCAGTACTGTGTTAACATTGGGGAATATATACGCCTTAACTTTGACGTTTCGACCATCGCTGACAACGAATGCCACTTGTCTATAGCCTCTGGTATGGTTGAAAACTGACTCAGTTTTGAGAAACATGGGGAATCCCGAGGCTTTAATAACTTGAACTATAGTTCTTCTTCTAACTGATGGAGACAGCATTGCACATAAAATGCCTGTTGGATCCAAATGTGACCTACTCTTGATTATCTATTACGATTGTGAAGGATTTAGTATTCAACAAAATCAAAATATATGGTTCTTTGAATTATTTTATTTCATCAAAGCATCGTTCATTCATCATCATCATTATCGTTCATTGGTGTTTCAGAATAAATAACATTACATCTAAACATTATTTAGTACAGGTGGGTGTTGTAGAGACCGTGAGCGCCATGAGCGCCGTAAGCGATGGCACCATGAGCGAGGGGAGCGGCGTGAGCTCCGTATACTCCAGCGCTGTAGGCCAGGGGAGAGGCGTGAGCACCGTAGACTCCGGCGCTGTAGGCCAGGGGAGAGGCGTGGGCACCGTATACGCCGGCGCTGTAGGCGAGGGGAGCGGCGTGAGCACCGTACGCGACGGCGCCGTGAGCGACGGGAGCGGCGACCGCGCCGTAAGCGGTGACACCGTGGGAGTAGCCATGGGCCAATGGAGCGGCGGCGTATCCGTGGGCGAGAGGAGCGGAGTAGGAGACGACGGGAGCGGCGTGGGCGACTACGGGTGTGGCGTGAGCGTACAGAGTGGGGTCTTTGCGGACAACGGCGTTGAATCCAGAGTGGGCGTCAGCAGCGTAGTCAACGGTGCGCTTTGTGCCGTCAGAATCAAGCAGCGAGTACTGGCCAACCACGCTGTCTCCGACGCGAGTCTCGTGCTGGCTCTTGACGTCACCGGTGTGGGGGTCGGAAACGCCGTACGAGAAGCTGGTGTAGTCCCCGCCGTGGACAGCGCTGCCCTGAACAGCCGCCACCAGAAGAGCAACAATCACGAACTGAAAAAAGAAAGGATGCTTATTAGATATGCTATATTTTATTATACTATTTGACAATAATTTAAAAGTTTATAGTATGAGTAATTTCCACTTTCACCAAATATAAGATAAAGTAATCGAACCATTCCTTTGAAAATTTTTGCCTGCTTTTTTCATAAATCATTATAATTTAAACAAACCTTAGATGCCATTTTGATATGTTTATTGTTTCACGAGCAAGCTGCGAATGTTTTATCAGGGTTACCAATTCTCTTTTTATACTATTGCCGTACGGAGTTATTTTTGAGAGGACATAAGAGACATGCAAAAAAGGTCAATAAACTGAACTGTATCCTGTTTGTAACAGTATATAATTTTCTATAAACCTCTGACATTCACGGACCCAGGAACTTTTTTTTTGATGTTAATTGTATGTCAAAGCTTCTTATTTTGATAGGAAGAAATACATATGACGGACGTTTGCTATTCGTAAAGTCGTTGGTGTCGCTTCAATTGACCGATAAAAGGGACATATTATGGTACTTATAACAATTATGTTCTATTGTGGTTGCTAATTACCACTCATTTCTAGATCTTTGACACTCGTTATGGGTAGCAATAAGCCCAAAAGTCTGATAGCTAGTCTTACCAAGAAGATACCTATTATGTTACACAGTAAATGAGTTGAGGGCATCAGAAATGTAGTCACACCATGTTTAATAGTACTGACTAGAGTGGTAACAAATATAATTAAAGTCTATGTAAATAACGACGTTATTTTTTTATGGAGTGCATACTCTTTATTGAAATAAGAAAAATCACTGGTGATTCACTTTTTCCACAAGATTAACTGACCAAGACCTTAACGTTAAAAAAAGAACGAGTAACAAACTAGTTCCCTTGGTAAACAAATGAAATTGAAAGTTAACTCAAGAGTTCATCGTTTTCTTATCAAGAGATGAAGCAGGATTACCATAATTATTAAGGTTAGCTCTATCACTGTGGTTCTAATTGGAGAGACACCAAGCATCTTCCCATTAATTATGCAATTAGGGTGAGCCCTTGTTGAACTATTGATGGGAATCCGCTTATTGCGGAACCGGAACAGTCGAAAGCTGCCTGAAAAGAAGTAATAATTTGTTTCGGCCTTCATATCAGTCCACCGCGTGACAAAGGTACCGCCATGTACTTGCCATATATCCTACTATCCTTATTATATATACAGGGTATTACAGAAATGTCGCAATTCCTGAAAAGAGGTAATTGTCCTTATCATTTTTAACATTTTCTACTATGGGACTAATCCCAAAATCGCAGAAAAACAATTTATGTTTGCGTAACTCGACAAAATGTACTGAACAGCTATTTTTTTTGCGATCGACCTCATCCCACCGGCCCCCTTCTACCATCGGACATCTAGACGCACTGCAAGTTACCATCCTCACCAAGTTTCTATGCCACCAATTCGCACCAAGCGCTTCCAAACATCCTTCATAATGCGCGCAGCAAAAGAGTGGAACTCACTGCCTGCGTCTGTGTTTCCGAACGTATACAACCCGAATCTCTTCAAAGTTAGAGTGAACAGGCTTCTTCTGGGCAGTTCTGGGTAAGCTCACTCTATCGTCGACTTGTCTCTGTCACCTCTGACCTAGACAAGATTCAAGAGCAAACCCATCACAAAAAAAAAAAATATCGCGTGATTGATCCGATAGTAGAAGTTGATGATAATTATGAGCACAATGAACCCTTTTCAGGCATTGTGTGATTTCAGTTACAAGCTATATTTAGTAACCTATGCCAGAGATATTTAATACCTATCGCTGAAATCATGTTGCAATAACGTCATAAAAAATAACCACGTCGATTATACTGACCTTAATACTGCTACGCATTTTTGACAGTTTCTGACACAAAGGTAATTAATATTAGTCAGATTATATCTTGAAATGATACGCAGTTTCGATTCCTTAATACATCTAACATTGTTTTATATTATTAACGCAATCTTGATAAGCTCAGCATGAATGTGTAGTTTTTCATAAATAACTTATTTGGTTTAATATAATAAACTATAGCACGCACGATAAATTAAACAAGAAAATTTCAATGAATACATGAGCTTATAATACTCGTACATTATAAAGACAAAAAATAATTAAGGTAAATTAATAAAATCGCAAACCATTTTTGGCTAAGCAATTGTGGTCTTGGTTGGCATTTGAAACAGCACGTTGCTCATATGTACGATTCCTGTCAATAATATCAAATATCAAATATTTTATTGACAAATAAGTATTTACAACAATATAATTGCAACTCTGACTTCTGAGCTAGGTAAAAACCTGTGTTACAGAAGTCAGTGTCTTCTCCCCTTGTTGACACTTGTTTAGATTGGAAATGAGAATCAAATAAAAATATTTATAACATGCTCAAAATAAGATTATAATAGCATACATTTGAAATTAAATCAGTATAAAATTATAATACCAAACTATTGTATCTTAATCGCACCAGCAGCCGCTAACTGGAAAAGTATCAGTATTTAGGGAAAGGCCTATGTCCAGCAGTAGATGTATTTTGGCTGAAATGATAATGATGTTGTTCAGAGTTTGGAAAATAAAGGAAAAGACTTACATTTAAGTGCCAAGTGAGTAATTAATACTAAAGATGACCCTATCAAATTTAAAAGAGAGAAATTCTTAAAGACAATGCAAATATCTATAAGATGCAAACACCATTGTGGAGATTGTAACTGTTAATCAAATCTTAATTGAAAATTACCCACAGTACATACCAGGATTCGATTCGACCAGTGACCTTCCTTGCCCGTCCACTACTTCCTATCAATTTCAACGAAACGGTCAAGTAAGAATAGTATATAAAGAGAATTGGTAACCCTGATGTATCATTCGCAGTTCGCTTGTGAAACAAACAGTAACTTAACAAAATGGCATCTAAGGTTTGTTTGATTTTGAATTGTTTATTTGTGAAAATGGATGGACTGGCAAAAAGTTTTGTGATGTAATAAAAGTTGCGGAGAAAAAGTTTTTGCAGCATTACATGTACAACTTTTGTGTTGAAAATGAAAATGGGCATCACTCGATTACCTTAGAGTGACTTTAAATAAAACTACTAATAAACAAATTAGAAATACGAGTATCTATCAGAATTTTATGCCTTAAGCTCAAGGCGCTATTGAAAAAAGATCTTGTAACTCTTAACTATAAACGAGATACCCATCTATATGTGCAAGTAGTGCGCTGAGTAATTTCTAATAATCACCCTTCTATTTCCAGTTCGTGATTGTGGCTCTTTTGGTGGCGGCTGCTCAGGGCAGCGCTATCCACGGCGGTGATTACAGCAGCTTCTCATACGGCGTGTCCGACCCCCACACCGGTGACGTCAAGAGCCAGCACGAGACCCGCGTCGGAGACAGTGTGGTCGGCCAGTACTCTCTGCTCGACTCCGATGGCACAAAGCGTACCGTCGACTACGCCGCTGACGCCCACTCTGGATTCAACGCTGTCGTTCGCAAAGACCCCGCTCTGTACGCCCACGCCGCTCCCGTCGTCGCTCATGCCGCTCCCATAGTCGCTCACGCCGCTCCCGTCGTCTCCTATTCCGCTCCTCTCGCCCACGGATACGCCGCCGCTCCCCTTGCATACAGCGCCGGAGTCTACGGTGCTCACGCCTCTCCCCTGGCCTACAGCGCCGGAGTCTACGGTGCTCACGCCTCTCCCCTGGCCTACAACGCCGGAGTCTACGGTGCTCACGCCTCTCCCCTGGCCTACAGCGCTGGAGTCTACGGAGCTCATGCCGCTCCCCTGGCTCATGGTGCCATCGCTTACGGCGCTCATGGCGCTCACGGTCTTTACAACACCCACCTGTACTAAATAATGTTTAGATGTAATGTTATTTATTCTGAAACACCAATGAACGATGCTGTGATCAAATAAAATAGTTCGAAGAACCAATTTTTCTTGTTTATTTTTTATTGCTTTACCAATCTGCTACAAGTGTTTATACCCTACTATGACGAAGTCAAAAGGTATAGATATAAATTTATTTAGCAGTCTATGTATGTACCCAAACTAGTCGATTTATGATCCTGAATCAATCTGCCTAGCCTTTTCCCAACTATATTGGGGTCGGCTTCCAGTCTTACCGGATTCAGCTCAGTACCAGTGTTTTACATGGAGCGACTGCCTATCTGACCTCCACAACCCAGTAACTGGGTAACACGGTACCCCTTGGCAAGACTGGTGTCAGATCTCAAGCTTCTGACGAACCGTAACGACTCTCAAAGATTTTCAAATGACAGCCGGGACCAACGTCTTAACGTGCATTCCGAGGCACGGAAGAAACTCGGTATGTTAAAATGGTCACCCATCCACGAACCGACCTCATCAAGCGTTGCTTAACCTTGATGATCGACCAGTGCGGCTGTTTTTATTTTGCCACGAGCTATTCAGTAGATAATTCGTTTGCAAACTTCATAGCATGTTTGCCTGTTATATCGCACATAGTGCTCTTCATCATTTCAGCCGAAATACGTAACACGACTTCTGACCATAGGCCTCGCTCAAGTGTCACCATATCGACCAGTCCCGTGCGTCTCGAATCCACTGGATGCCCGCAACCGTCATAGCGTCATAGTGCTCTTAAGATATATTAAATAATATACAAACTGAGTCAATACGGAAATTGGGTCGTGCAATTTGATCATAATGTTGATTATAGTAGATTATATTATTTTATTTAATAAGGCTACGGTTGAAATGATCATGATGATTGATGATGATATATTCCTCCTTATGCATTTCGATAATGGTGACCCAATGAAATTATGTCCTAGCGTTTGCCTTAACATGACTCGCTGGACCAAGTTTGAAATACCCAGTCACAATTAATGCAATAGACTGTTAGCTGGTGCTGTTAAAATTATAGGTATAGAAAGGCTTACCCTGACCACATTAGCCAAATTGGGAACAAACTTGTTAGGTTATGGAGCAGCACGCTAACGAAACTCACTACTAAAACGCTGTAAAAATACGCGGAGGACTACTACCCTAAAAGTGGTTGATGACAGCTATTGTCGGCGGGAGCAGAATATAGGATATACATGACGGTTGTGTTTCGTTTACTCTTGAGAAAAGAGCAAAGAGCGCCTAAGAAGTATTCACTTCAATATCCGTATTAATCTACTTAATATTTTAAATACGAAAGTTTGAAAGAAAAGAAAGAGAAAGAAAGAAAACCAGTTTATTTGGCACACACAGATACACACAATGTACAAATAAAAGGAAACGTAATTTAAAAAATCAATTACATACATAGTGGATGTGGATTTGGATGGATGTGGGTGTGGTGTATGTGTGTGTGTGGATGTGTTGAACGGATCTTGATGAAATATGGCACAGAGATAGATTATAGTCTGAAACAGCACATAGGCTACTTTTAATCCCGGTATAATGTTCCGTGGAAAAAGAAAACTTTTTAGTATCGCACTTATCTATGTTTCGTTGGGATAATGTTAATGCAAGCAAAGCCATTGGCAGAAGCTAGTAGTGAAAGTATAATTTAAACAACTATAAAAGTAAACTTGATAATAACACACTCATTATATGATTTGCATCTTGGCCTTTATTATATTTATATATTTTTTATTTCGTTGCCCCACACTAGGAATTTCTTCCTGTATTGTGGGTGCGTTTACAAACATTTAAACTCACATACACAAGATACCCAGTTCCGAACGTTCTGTAGGCCATACACATATTTGTTCCGTGTGGGAATCGAACTTGCGACACACAGCGCAGCAGACGATCGCTCAACCACTACGCCAACCGTGTCGTCATAATATTTTAAAGACGACGACGAAAACGTAATGAACACCTCTGATGCTACTTAACGTGGCCACTTATAGACTCAATTCAAATAGACAGTTAAGTATCGACTCAAGAAGAAGAAGTATTCAAAAAACCTAGTTACCAATTTGTCCTTTGTCCTTATCAACGTCTCAAATCTCTTCATTCAACCTCCATACTGGTCTCCTTTTTAAATCCTTCACTGGTCTCTTTTTAAATCCACCACACGTACATACACTCGCACATAGGCTTGTTATTCAGTGGCACTCAACCGGGACTCTTGGTGACAAGTAGATCGTGAATAATTTACGTTATGGTACGAGGTAATGAAGCCACTTCGATTAAGCATGAAATGGTCTAGAACATGGTGCAACTTAGGGTTAGCTGGATTAGTAGTGGATGATTGTGTATTTGATGAGCAGATGTGATAATGAGTTGGTGGAAGGAATAGTGATGAAATACAAACAAAACACTTGTGATGACGCTCAGTAAGCAATGTATTATGATAGTTGTGTTATAATGAAAAGCAACAAAACCTATTCATTCTGCACACACAATACAGAAAACCAAAGATTGTAAATGTAACTTTACTAAAACTGATAGCTTTTTATTTCCATTAAAACAATAACGAGGCATTTTTGATTTGCAAAGGAATCCGTCAGTCAGAAAGATGAAGTTAGTTGAAGCCCATTCTGAAGTTGATCTCCATGATGAAGAACGGGCAGGCTTTTTTCTTTATTTACCCTTTACTCCTATTGTGAACTGTTACTGTTTATAAATGTTGGTGCAAACTAATATTACGTGTGAACTCAACAACGATGGCGACCACGCGCCGACATATATTATATCTATATACACAGTAAGATAAATAATAACAGCCGCGAGGGTCGATCTTCAAAGTTAAGCAACGCTTGACGAGTTCGGTCCGTGGATGGGTGACCATTTCAACATAGCGAGTTTCCTCCGTACCTCGGCAAGCACGTTAAGCCGTTGGTCCCAGCTGTCATTTGAAGATCTTTGACAGTCGCTACGGGTAGTCAGAAGCTTGAGATCTGACACCAGTCTTGCCAAGGGGTACCGTGTTACCCAGTTACTGGGTTGTGGAGGTCAGATAGGCAGTCGCTCCATGTAAAACACTGGTACTCAGCTGAATCCGGTTAGACTGGAAGCCGACCCCAACATAGTTGGGAAAAGGCTAGGCAGATGATGACGTAAGATAAGTAAATGTACAATGCACTACGTTTCCACATGTTACCAGCCTATATTAGATACCGATTTGGTTAAATTAAATAAAAACAATATAATAACATAAATACGATTGTTTCGTTATCTTAGAACCTAATAGTTAATACATACTATAATAATACAAAATAATTAAAAAAAATGAGAATGGTGCTTAATAATTTGTTCTTTAAATTTATGTTTAGATAGGCGCTCGTGGCTAAATAATAACAGCCGCACGGGTCGATCATCTTGGTTAAGCAACGCTTGACGAGGTCGGTCCGTGGATGGGTGACCATTTTCAACATACCGAGTTTCCTCCGTGCCTCGGAAAGCACGTTAAGCCGTTGGTCCCGGCTGTCATTTGAAGATCTTTGACAGTCGTTACGAGTAGTCAGAACCTTTAGATCTGACACCAGTCTTGCCAAGGGGTACCGTGTTACCCAGTCTGGGTTGTGAAGGTCAGATAGGCAGTCACTCCATGTAAAACACTGGTACTCAGCTGAATCCGGTTAGACTGGAAGCTGACCCCAACATAGTTGGGAAAAGGCTAGGCAGATGATGACACAGTAAGATAAGTAAATGTACAATGCACTACGTTTCCACATGTTACCAGCCTATATTAGATACCGATTTGGTTAAATTAAATAAAAACAATATAATAACAAAAATACGATTGTTTTGTTATCTTAGAATCTAATAATACAAAATTATCAAAAAAAATAAGAATGTTGCTTAATAATTTGTTTTTAAAATTTATGTTTAGATAGGGCAAATACATAGATATCGTTACAATTATTATTGTAAGCTTTGAACCAATCCCCGGAGCGGCTCCCTCTTTCCTGTATTTTTACAACTCTTATCCACATAAGAGCGTGCCTCTCGACTCATTACTGTTCTAGGTACAATAAAGCATAGTTTACTTACCAATTCAGAGCATTCAAACTTATTATGTTTATTTCGATGGAGTATCATTCCTTGGAGAAACAAGCGTCCAGAGCGTAATGTGTGTGATATAAAGTCCAACATTGGATTGGAAGATATATGTCAAGTCATCACAGGACAATATGGTCATTGTTATTTGATAACTGTCTGTTTTTCTAGGCAGATAACCAACCCATTTTAGTCGGATATCTTAATGAGTATGTCTTTGCCTAGCAGTGCACTTGCAGCTACGCTGATATCATGAAGACGTTAGCAAACATCAATATCGTATCGTACGATATGTTCCATACCACATTCTTTCAACTGCATTTGTTTGCGCAGGGATGTGGTGGATTTCTGTTGTGGGAAAACACGATATTTATTATTTCTTCTATTAATTTTTCATTCCGCTTCAATCCATCAATCTGCCTAGCCTTTTCCCAACTATGTTGGGGTCGGCTTCCAGTCTTACCGGATTCAGCTAAGTACCAGTGTTTTACATGGAGCGACTGCCTATCTGACCTCCACAACCCAATAACTGGGTAACACGATACCCCTTGGCTAGACTGGTGTCAGATCTCAAGCTTCTGACTACCCGTAACGACTGTCAAAGATCTTCAAACGACAGCCGGGACCAACGGCTGAACGTGCTTTCCGAGGCACGGAGGAAACTCGGTATGTTGAAAATGGACGCCCATCCACGGACCGACCTCGGCAAGCGTTGCTTAACCTTGAAGATCGACCAGTGCGGCTGTTATTATTTATTTCTCATTCCGCTTCATAGTTAAAAAATAAAAAATTGTTATCATTTACGTAGCCTTTTCATAAATATTTTGGGTTCCTGCCGTATTGGATATGGTTGAATACCACAAACTAGTTATTTTTTAACACGGTAGTTAGCCCTTGGCAAGACTGGACCTACAATTGATGAGCGAGACCAAAAGTCTAACGAACATAAAAATTCGTATTAAATATTTTATCCTAACTACATATAAAGCTCTGTGACATACAATGAAATCAAAATAATTTTAAGTTCCTGATTACGTAAATGGTCAGAGGTTCGTGGAAAATATCTACTGTTAGAAACAGGATGCAGTTAATTTTAGTGACCTTATTTGCATGTCTCTTATTTCCTCTTAACACTACGTACGGCAACGTATGTTGGAAAAGTATAAAAAGAGAATTGGTAACCCTGATAAAACATTCGCAGCTTGCTCGTGAAACAATAAACATATCAAAATGGCATCTAAGGTTTGTGTTAATTTTATTTTTAAATGAAAAAGCAGGGCAAACCTTTTAAAGAAAATAGCTACTTTTTCTTATAATTTGTGAATTCCTTTTCTTCTAATTTTAAACTTTTAAAATTTACTACGAGAGATTACTAAGTTACTAAAACTTCTCATGACCTTTTTTTTTGTCTGTACTACCACGGGGAGATAATGCAGATATGTGGGACTCTAACCCACTAAAACTCCACGGTGTCCTCCTGTGCCGCTTATGGCGGGAACACGGGCACGCGTTAGCATTCACCGCGAACCCGCCGCGGCTAAGTTTCAAATTATGACCTATAAATTTAATTTAACATACCATGTCTAATAATAAGCCTCCTTTCTATTAACAGTTCGTGATTGTTGCTCTTCTGGTGGCGGCTGCTCAGGGCAGCGCTGTCCATGGCGGCGACTACAGCAGCTTCTCGTACGGCGTATCCGACCCCCACACCGGTGACGTCAAGAGCCAGCACGAGACCCGCGTCGGAGACAGCGTGGTCGGCCAGTACTCGCTGCTCGACTCCGACGGCACAAAGCGCACCGTCGACTACGCCGCTGACGCCCACTCTGGATTCAACGCGGTCGTCCGCAAAGACCCCGCTCTGTATGCTCACGCTGCCCCTGTCATCGCTCACGCCGCTCCCGTCGTCTCCTACTCCGCTCCTCTCGCTCACGGATACGCCGCCGCTCCCCTGGCGCATGGCTACTCCCACGGTGTTGCCGCGTACGGTGCTCACGTCGCTCCCCTCGCCTACAGCGCCGGAGTTTACGGTGCTCATGCCGCTCCCCTGGCCTACAGCGCCGGAGGCTACGGTGCTCATGCTGCTCCCCTAACCTACAGCGCTGGAGTCTACGGTGCTCATGCTGCTCCCCTTGCTCATGGTGCCATTGCTTACGGCGCTCATGGCGCTCACGGTCTCTACAACGCCGCCCACCTTTACTAAATAATGTTTAGATATAATATTATTTATTCTGAAACACCAATGAACGATGCTGTGATCAAATAAAATAGTTCGAAGAACCAATTTTTCTTGTTTCTTTTAATATGCATTATCAATCTGCTACAAGTGTTTATTGCTACCCTACTACGACAAATCCAAATAAATTAATATGATTTTTTTGCAGTCTCTGCATGTATGTACGCAAACTAATTGATTGAAACGATAATTCTTTAGACGAAAAATTTTTTTTTTTCTTATAATATCGCTCATCGTGTTCTTAAAACGTTTTAAATAATATAAACTGTATCAATACGGGAATAGGGTCGTGCACTTTTAATAATTGTTTTAATTGCAGTTGATTATGAATAGTCGTCTTTATGGATTTTCGTAACGTCGATTCTATGAAATTATCTCTTAATTTATGCCTTAGAGCTATAGTTTTTTACCGGATTGGGTTGCTAGCGCGCACACTGGATCAAAAAACTGGCCAAGTGCGTGTCGGACTCGCGCACGAAGGGTTCCGTACTTGGAAAATTGCGGTATACGATTTATGACGTATTAAAAAAAAACTACTGACTAGATCTCGTTCAAACCAATTTTCGCTGGCAGTTTACATAGTAATGTACATCATATATTTTTTTCAGTTTTATCATTCTCTTATTTTAGAAGTTACAGGGGGGGGACACATTTTACCACTTTGGAAGAGTCTCTCGCGCAAACTATTCAGTATAGAAAAAAATTATATTAGAAACCTCTATATCATTTTTTTTTTTAATTTATTGTTTTATTTTTATTTTTGTGTGAAAATCTTAATGCGGTTCACAGAATACATCTGCTTACCAAGTTTCAACAGCATAGTTCTTATAGTTTCGGAAAAAGTGGCTGTGACATACGGACGGACAGACAGACATACAGACAGACAGACAGACAGACATGAGGAATATATAAGGGTTCCGTTTTTTGCCATTTGGCTACGGAACCCTAAAAAACGGTCGGGTTGGTGATAAATGCGCAAACTAGACAACAGCCGGCCGACTTATACCCAATGATATCTTAATTTGTAAGCAGCTTTCGAAGAGAGCAGAGTATTTATCAAAGAGGCGTGTATGGCCAAATCCGAAACTATGAGGAATAACGAAAAAAACTCAACGGAGTTCCTAGGCCGATTTTAATGAAAATTCAAATTGGATCTTTGAAAAACCATTTGTCTTAACCAGCAATCGGACCCGAATATGTTGGAAAAAAACACACAACAACACAATTAAACTATTCGAGTGTATCGTTAATAATAAGGATAAAATACTGGGAAGAAATGCCATTAATAAAATACTAGGCATTCTACAAAGACTCGAATTTTGCCCTTGTTGACATTATAAAATCTTGCGCATTGAGAATACCATTAATGTGCGTAAAGCTAAGAAGTGGAATACCCTGCCAGAGTCTGTACTTCCTGCTAGCTACAACCTAGTAGTCTTTAAGTCTAGAGTGAATACGTTACTTCTAGGTTCTTAAATCGTCGACCATATCATCGCTTACCTTCAGGTGAGATAGTGGTCAAATGCGAGCCTATCAAAAATAAAAAAAATGTATAAGGCATCAAAATTATTGTAATGTTGTATGCAGTACAGTCTTTTTTATATTTTATAGGCTCGCGTTTGACCACTATCTCACCTGTTACAATACTTCAGTTATTGAATTCGGCTATTATTGAAAATAATAACCACCATTTTCAACAATTAATCACTTTAGGTTTAACCCCTTAACTGCCGAAACGCGGATCCACGCGAAACACAATGGCTTTTTAATTGTTTCGGTAATAACGGCAAACAACCGTTTACAATTTTTTTTTTCATTACTAGAGTATTTTGTTAAAAATTGAGTATTCCCTCAAGTTTGTCGATAGAAATTACTTCCCAGAATATGATCCTAGTATCGGATTTGGCAATCCACGTCCACTTGAATGAATCCCCGGTTTAATGTGAGTCTATCTGAACTGTCAGCCGATTAAAAAAAAAAATAATAATAATTAAACAATCGGTAAGTATGCGCTCGTGATAAGAGCACCATACTACTTTAGCAGTCGGCCGATAGTTTGCCGATAGAAGAATTTAAAGGCAATCGTGTTAAACACGTAGGTTTCGGTGCCGCTTGGTAACAGAGCTGACATTGCAACTGAGGTGGGGCGAAATGTCGTATGGCGCTTCCCAGGGCCTTCCATATGATATCACGGTTGAGGGTTGGAGGCCGCGGCGGGAGACGAGTGCCAGTATTGCGGTGCGCCGCTCTCCCTATGTTCCGCGGCCTTTACGGAGTCGCCACCGTCTGATGGCGGACGCGGTGGGGATGTAGGGGAGGACCCTATCCCCTGCGGCTGAAAAGTGGTAGGTGGCGGGACCACTGACCTGACCCGTCCCACTGCATTCCACGCACCTGGCCCAGGGGGACCAAGGGTGCAATACACGGGATCGTCTGGCGCCCATGTGCTGGTTTGGTCCCTTGTGTGGTGACGGCGTGCAATGTGTTCTGGTACGCCGGTGATGGGGGGTATCCCCAAGAGGAGGGTCCGGTGATGGACAGCCGCGGCTGGGTCGCGGTGAGTACTAACGCGTGCCCGTGTTTCCGCCATAAGCGAAACAGAAGGACACCGTGGCGTTTTAGTGGGTTGGAGTCCCACATAACTGCGCTATGGTGGCGCAGTATGCATGAGTATTTCTCCAGGCTGAAAAAAAAACATATTAAAACAGATTTGGATGAAATTTGGCCCACCAGTAGACCTTGTCCTAGATTAGGACAAATTATACTTTTTATCTTGGAAATATACTCCCTTCAGATAGGTTATTTTTTATATAGAGTATGTTCCCTTGTGACAATATCCGACTTTCACATACGTGAAGCCGCTGGCATAAGCTAGTACTTTATACTTTTTGACTTTTCATAAATCGTTATATACTTGAGAGCAATGAAATCGCACACCTTGACTTTTTTTTGTTAAGGCAGTTTTTTTCATGATCTGTAGTTAGTAGAATATAATTTTGTAAAGCAAATCGAACTCAAAAATTCCATAACTTATATTATCAATGAAACAGCCACTCCGTGCCTATACTAGTCATGAAACCCCAATTAAAATTTGACCTCTGTAATTACTTTAATAATTACTCAAACGTGCGAAGAAGGCTTAACTGTTGTAAAATAAATAAAATCAAAACATCAACAACGTAAAGAATGCGTTGAATTTGAAGGTCGTGGAATTAAAATCGCAGCCTTTCCTTAATGACTAGTGAAAGTTTCAATTACTGCAAATTGGAGTATGTAGGTAAGAACTTGATGACGTGTTACCACGTGGTTTTCCGAAGGATGTGTATTGTTAAGGTTCCACTAGTCGTCCGCACGAACTATCTTGTGCGTGGGGTTAAAATGCATGCTATCTCATCCGAAAACATTTGCTAAAGAGATTGATGCTGTGATTAGCAGTAAGAAGCTAGTTCTCGTACGAATTAGCACTTTTGCAAATTTGTAGCGAAATGGATGATGATTTATTACAAAAACGAGCGGGAGTCTAGATATCATGAAAAAACTACGATATGTATATTTACAAAATAAAATTATTTGCATTGTTGAATTACTAATCTATCCCTGTATGGAGGCCGTTTTGTAATTTTCCTTCTTCTTATGGTTTTTATTTCCGCCCAAAGATGCGTTAAAATTAGTGTTGAAATATGGAACTTTCGACGCTCATAACTTTCAAATATTGTATTTTTTTCTTTTCTGTTTCCATATAAGGCTAGATAATGATGAGATAAATTGATGTAATTTTTTATTTTGAATTTATATCGTCAAACAGTGGAGCAATCGCCAGACTACGTTTGTATGGAAGAATTTTCGACTATTGTAACCTTAAGGCAACCTTGGTCATGAATGGCTGCGTGGAAACCCCCGTCCGTAAGGGCAATCGGGTAAGGAAGGCAAATTATATTGAGGGCCTATCTATAGTCTTCGACACAAAAGATGCTTTATTTTCAAGAGCGTACATTATACCAAGTAAAGCGAATATTTGAATAGGGGAGCTCATTTATCATATCTTTTCTCTCGGAGATGTTTACACAATCTAAATCATGCTCGAGTGGCTGAAGTCAACCACACCACCACCACCACCACCGCCACCTAATTAACCACATAAGTCTAAAAATGAATACTAATTTAAACCTAAACCAATCAAATTTAAAGTCAAACAAAAAACATGAAATGACCTAAATGTCGCGGAATCTTCATACACCATCACTTACGAATCTTACGAGAAAATAAGATTTATTTAAGTACTAAAACTAAAAGGGCAAGAACCTAAAACAGGATCCTGTCCCAAATAACCCACAAGAACTCTAATACCCACTGGTCAGTACTTAACGAGTTCCGCATAACTCACTGCCGAGTTGCCGACGAAATGTATACCAAAAAACGTACAAATGCGTGACCTTAGTTTGCTGCATGTCTTTTACTTCCTATTAATAGTACAGCCACAGTCATGCAGGAATAGTATATAAAGAGAACTGGTAACCCTGATTAATCATTCGCAGTTCACTTGTGTAACAAACAATAACTAAAAATGGCAGCTAAGGTTTGTTTTAATTTTCTTTGTTTAGTTTTCGTATTGAAAAAAGTTTAGCGTGTAAAAAGTTGTGATAGTTTGGATTAGATTATAAATTCTACTAAAATAATTTACTATTGGTTAAGAATACTAAATTAGTGGACCACGTGTTTCAAAGATAATTGTAATTTCTATTTGTATGGTTTCGAAACTGATTGGTGATGCAAAAGCTGTAAATGTTTGCCAAAGCCTGGTGCCTTAGTGTAAAAATGAAACTGAAAGAAAGTCTCCAATATTAAGATGTTTCCTTTTTACCAATATAAAAAAGAAAGTATTGCTTCTGTCTGTTACATAAAGCATAATAAACTTAGGCTTTCACATCTTTATCTTTCTGCATTTGACAGATCTTATTTCGGGTTTATTTGTTTGAGCTCTTCGTAACAATACAAAAAAAATCTTTTAACAATAAATATTATTTAAAATTGTGTGATACTCATATTATGTGTGGTATATAAAGCTAGTCAAAAACCAATTACATAAAAAAGGGCTGAAACAAATTAACATTTTTGTTTCTCCATTAATATTTTTTTACCTATTTTCAGTTCGTCGTTGTTGCTCTTCTGGTGGCGGCTGCTCAGGGTAGCGCTATCCACGGCGGTGACTACAGCAGCTTCTCGTACGGCGTGTCCGACCCCCACACCGGTGACGTCAAGAGCCAGCACGAAACCCGCGTCGGAGACAGCGTGGTCGGCCAGTACTCGCTCCTCGACTCCGACGGCACAAAGCGCACCGTCGACTACGCTGCTGACGCCCACTCTGGATTCAACGCCGTCGTCCGTAAAGACCCCGCTCTCTACGCTCACGCCGCTCCAGTAGTCGCTCACGCCGCTCCCGTCGTCTCCTACTCCGCTCCTATCGCCCACGGATACGCCGCCGCTCCCCTGGCTCATGGCTACTCCCACGGTGTCACCACTTACGGCGCGGTCGCCGCTCCCCTGGCTCATGGTGCCGTCGCGTACGGTGCTCACGCCGCTCCCCTCGCCTACAGCGCCGGCGTTTACGGTGCCCATGCCTCTCCCCTGGCCTACAGCGCTGGAATCTACGGTGCTCATGCCGCTCCCCTGGCTCATGGTGCCATCGCTTACGGCGCTCATGGTGCTCACGGTCTCTACGGCGCCCACTACTAAATAATGATAATATAATAATTATTTATACTGAAACCCCAATGAAAGATGCTGTGATCAATAAAATAGTGCGAAGTACCATATTTTTTGTTTGATTCATATAAAATCATTACCTGATTTAAAAAAAACAACAACCCGTTCTCCCCTACTGAGAATTAAATAAGAACATTTTTTTTTTTTTTTTTATATATTATAGGCTCGCGCTTGACCACTATCTCACCTGATGGTAAGCGATGATGTGGTCGACGGTGAAGCACGCTTGCCTAGAAGTAACCTATTCACTCTTGACTTAAAGACTCCTAGATTGTAGCTATCGGGAAACACAGACTCCGGCAGGGAATTCCACTCCTTAGCTGTACGCATAATGAAAGTATTTCCAAAACGTTTAGTGCGTATGGGTGGTATGTCTACCATGTAGCGATGGCGCATCGCCGTACGTCTTGTAGTCCGATGATGAAACGGGCTTGGTGGAATTAGATCATGCAATTCCATCGCACACTCCCCGAAATGCAACCGATAAAAGACCGACAAGCTGGCTACTCGGCGACGATGTTCAAGGCTCTGGAGCTTTGACTTAACCAGTGCCTCATCGCCGATGAGCCTTTTGGCCCGCTTTTCGATCGACTCTAGTGCATCAAGCTGGTATTTGGCGGATCCGTCCCAGAGATGAGAACAGTACTCCATGCATGATCGAACTTGCGCTTGATACAAGCTGAGCAGCTGTTCTGGCGTGAAGTACCTTCTAACCTTTGCAAGGATCCCCAGCTTTTTGGCAGCCAGCTGAGCCTTTGCCTCAATGTATGGGCCAAAATTGAGAGTCGATGTCAACGTAACGCCAAGAAGCTCAAGATGGTCAGTTATTGGCACGGTCACATCTCGGAAAGTTGGAGCCGGTTGGAATTGGCTCTTTTTAGCGGAAAAAAGACACGCCTGGGTTTTAGCAGCATTAAACCTGACCAGATTGGCATCGCCCCATTCGGAGACTGCCTGCAAGGACAGGTTCAGGCGCTCCACCATGGCCTCCCGCAGAGACTGGATCTGAGGTCCGGTAGCTCGAGCGTTGGACATGTATCTCTCAGCAACAGTGCTGTCGTCTGCATACCCAAAGGTGCCGGGTTTTAGCAGATCGTTAATATGCAGCAAGAATAAAGTTGCTGAGAGTACCGACCCCTGAGGGACCCCGGCATTGATATCCAATTGGTCCGACGAGCAGCCATCGATAACCACTCGAATGGACCGATCTCTCAGGAAGTCTGCAATCCAATCACACAGACCACCGGGCAAACCGAATGAAGGAAGCTTACCAATAAGGCTTTCGTGCCAGACCCTATCAAAAGCCTTCGAGATGTCGAGGGAGACGGCAAGCGCTTCCCCGTGCTTCTCGATGGCCTCACTCCAGATGTGAATGGCATACGCTAGAAGATCCCCAGTAGACCGATTTCGGCGGAAGCCGTATTGGCGGTCACTAAGAATATCGTTAGCTTCTAGGTATGCCAGGAGCTTATTATTGAGTACACGTTCCATACTCTAAGAACATATCATGCATTGAGAAGAAAGAAGTGATTGACAGATGTAAACATATTTCATGATTCACACATGAAACAGTAACAACGATTTCATTCGTTCTGGTTCATTCTGTTCAAAAAGCGATTCAACCTTTGTGAGTTAATAACTCAAATTAACAACGAGAAGGTCTAACCGTATCCGCAGGTCTAATAACAGAGCAAGTAAAATACCGAAACTAAGTGCGAAAATCTAGCTCACCTTGAATGACCGTGCATTGTGCTAGTTAAATAATTTTACTATTGGTAAACATATTCTAGGAAATGTGCCGAAATTAAGTAGCAAATATAGTAGGAAATAGGCATATTACGCAAATGTTAGTCCTAATGAAAATAACACTTGTAATGTTACGGTCACTTAAGTAGATGACTTAATCTTATTTAACATTTTATGAAGCTGTTTATATTATCTTATTTCCTAATCAAGATAAAATATGAGAGGTTGAATTCATTACTGTTAATTGAAATGTTTACTAGCTTAGACTTAATGATTGACAGAAACCGGACAGTAATGAAGCTTTGGTTGAAAACGAGGATTTTAATTAATTCTAAAGCGCCTAAATTAACTGAACATTAAAGCCCTTTGAGAGAATGCAAAATAACTTTAGACGTGTTACCTAGTAACGAGTTTTAGAAGAAATACTCATACTTCTTTGTTTACAACACAAACACAATCGAATAAGAACAGTAGGTCAGTTCCCTAGTTGTAACAAACACATCATTGAATGCCACGCTTTTTGTGAAACACGTACGGATCGTTAATTTAATTATATCATTGTTACACCTTGTCTCCTGAGAGTGTTCGTCTATTTTGTAATGAGTCTCAATCACAACTGTTCAAATCAAAGTTTCTCAGAGATACATTAGTTTTGCTTCAAGTTCAAATTAATCTACTCGTTGAATGAAAGAATCGATTCCAACAGTGTGAAATATGTGCTGTCAGAATTTGTAATGAGTATAATTTGAGTCCGTCAATAAACTCAAATCGAAGTACACCAATCAAACGTTTTGAACAAAAAGACAGCTCAAATAATTACATTAGCATGGGAATCAAAATAAATAAAATACGATAATAAAGGTTCTTAATTTATTAGTCGTTTAAATCATAGATCAGTAGCAGTCATTAGTTCACCAAGCCAGACCAGCTCCGAGACCCTGGGCACCATACGCGCCATTACCATGACCATGAGGGGCTGGGTGGGATACGGAGTTTGAGTAACTGTGGGCAAGACCATGAGGGTTAACAGCTCCATGGGCCAAGGGAGATCCGTAGGCACCATTCAGTCCATGGGCACCATAGGCACCGCCGTTCAGTCCATGTGCACCATAGGCACCACCGTTCAGTCCATGGGCACCATAGGCACCACCGTTCAGTCCATGGGCACCATAGGCACCACCGTTCAGTCCATGGGCACCAAAGGCACCACCGTTCAGTCCATGGGCACCATAGGCACCACCATACGCTCCACCGTAGGCACCGTTGTAAGCTCCAGCGTAAGGTCCAGGGTTGGGGCGAGCAGCGTTGTGGACAATGGAGTGGGAGTAGTGAGAGACTGAGGGAACTCCACGGTTACCAAGGTGGCCGGCCAAAGGGTTGCCGTAACCGTTGGCATCAGCGTAACCAGGATAAGCTTGGTTGCCGGGGTAACGGTTGGCACCGGGGTGAGCAAATGCACCGGGATGAGCAAGAGCACCAGGGTGGGCGAGGGCACCAGCATGGCCGAGAGCACCAGGATGAGCAAGAGGGCCAGCATGGCCAAGACCAGCGGAATGAGCAAGAGCTCCGGGGTGGGCAAGAGCACCATGATGAGCAAGGGCTCCAGGATGAGCAAGAACACCACCATGGCCGTAAGCACCGGGGTGGGTAACAGCACCAGGGTGGCCAAGAGCACCGGGATGGACAAGGGCACCAGCATGGCCGTAAGCACCAGGGTGAGCTAAGGCACCAGGGTGAGCTAGAGCACCGGTGTGGGGATGAGGGCCTGCGCCAGCCAAAGGAGAAAGAGGAGCCGGATGAGCTAGAGCGGGAGCAATGGGTCCATGAGCCAACGGTCCTGGGTGGGCTACTGGTCCATGTGCGTGAGCAGCTCCTCCTAGTGGAGCATGAGGTCCAGACGGATGAACACCAACAGCAGGCTCCTTTCGTACAACAGCATTGAATCCAGTGGCGGCGTTGGCGGCGTACTCCACAATCCTTTTGGTGCCATCGGATTCCAGGAGTGAGTATTTGCCAACGACGCTGTCACCGACGCGTTTCTCGTGCTGATCCTTGACGTCACCGGTGTTGGGGTCGGACACGCCGTAGGAGAAGCTTGAGTAACCACCGCTGCCGTAGGCTGATGCCACCAGCAAGGAGAGTACGATAAACTGGAACAAACACAATTTTATATTATTGAGGATCAATATGAGGATATATCTAAAGCAACAGTTACCAAATTTGAAGGTTGGTCGTGGATCGAATACAAAATAATTTTCAACGTAGTTAAGAAAAAGGTTACAGCCCAATAAAACCAGGAGTTCCGCAAGGACCAACACTGAGCCCACTTAAGATCACTCTATTTTATATTGCTTTCCTTTTAATATGATTGTTTACCTTAGCTGCCATGATGCTGTGTTCTTCTTCGACTTAGGCTTGTGAATGATTTAACTCCGTCGGTTCCAAATATTTATATTCACACGGAGGCTCCGCATTGTAGTTTTGGGGGTCATAGTTTGAAATCATTGCGCTCATATCTGCTCTTAAATTTCGAAAGATTCTCTTTCAGAGGTTAATTAGGAACTGAAATACCTATTATGTAAATTAATTTTGCACTTAGAATGGTAACATTGGCCTCGTTGATGAGTTAAATACATGTTAAGATGTCGATTTGCTTGTTCTGAATTAAGAAGTTATCTTTAAATTTTGCCGTCTGGTTAAATACTACAAGCAGTTTAATTTTACGGGCTTAAATAACAATGGAGATGCATATGAAAATAAACGAGGAAGTATTTGGTACTTTTACATTCTGTTTAAGCTTCACGATAATTTCTTGTAAAAATTTGACGATGTTATTTAGGTGTCTAATGAGGGCCGATATTGATTTTTGTATTACTAATAATTTAGTATACGGCCTTTTTTAAAGATAGTTTTATCAGGACAGATGGGCTGATGATGATTTATTCTCGATTAGCTACAACACAAGAACCAATACTTGCATAAAAATCATTCTTATTATTTGATAAAGCTTATGAATTTAGTTGTACTTACACTCCATCTAGCTCTTTGTAGAATATAGGTTTTATATTTTTAGTTTTACCCTTAGATATCTACCTTAATTTTTTTTATTTTCATACCTATAGGTACAACCCTTGCTGCAACCAAACTACAGCTTTTATTTATTTTACTAGTACATTATGCATAAGCAGCGTTATTTCTGCCACAAAACCAAAGAAGCGTCAAGCAAGTTTTGATTCCCAATTTTCGAACCACTTTTCAAATTTTAGTAGCAACCTTGATTTTCAGCATGTGGCCTAAAAATGGTAAAAGGTCATCCTTATAATTTCATGCAAACTAATCCATTACTTTGTCTTATCAGCAAAAGGTAAACATAAAAACCATCATTAACCGTACTAAACCGTTCAGCTTACATCATCTAAAATTGCATCAAAAGAAGGAGATATACATGATATCGTAGGTCAACAATAATTCGCAAATGTTTCCTGTAAAACTGATTGCACATACTCTAGAGATTATAAAAAAACACCTATATAAAGGCATGGAACATCTAAACTCATCAGTATTTGTGTAAACAATACCAAAAAATGTTCTCAAAGGTAATTGAGTAAACTAGAACTACAAAGAACAATTTGGTTGATAATTTAAATAATCTCAAAAACTTGGGAAAATTTTGTTATTTGATTCTTATGTCGTTGCCCAATATTGTCTAATTAGTTCAAAATTATCATGTTCTGAATTGTGCTAGTTGGTACTGTTCTCATTCATTTAGGTAGATTTTGATTTGGTTCTGTGATTTTGATAAAGTTTTGGTATATTTATAACCAGCAGCGTGTGAGTTTGGTCCGTATTGGTGTCAATGATAGCATGGTATAGTTACGTGCGCTTGAGTATTTTATAAATTAATTTGAATTTAGATTTATTTTATAGGCTCTCCTTTTGATGGGCTGCAAATGATTAAGACCATCAAAGACATATTTTACACAATTGATTTCAATAGTATTATTAAAATTAACGGAGACTTGGTTGGGAGTTATATCTACGATAGCAAGCGACTTTAATCAAATTGGAACAGTGGTATTAATAATTCTTGACAATTCAATTCCCGCCTAACATGTTGACATTTATTCAGCAGAGTTTTTTACTATAACGTATTTATTACATTGACTTTTATTTGTAACATTTTATTACATTACTTTGAATTTATGTAACTAAAATTAATCATTTTATCTTCACAGCTTGCTTTTGTGGTGCTGCTGGTAGCCGCCGCTCGCTGCAGCGCTTCAGGGGGTTCATCAAGCTTCTCCTATGGAGTATCAGACCCCAACACCGGTGACATCAAGGACCAGCATGAAAAGAGAGTTGGAGATACCGTAGTTGGCCAATACTCTTTGCTTGAAGCCGATGGCACTAAACGTACTGTCAAATATTCTTCTCATCCCCAGACTGGGTTCAACGCTGTAGTGCATAAGGATCCTGCTGTTGGTGTTCACCCACCGTCTCCTGTAGGATACAATGGTGCTGCTTCTCCGGGTTATGGTGGTCTAGGATACGGTGGCGCCAATCCTCTGGCTTATGGACGTCAGAACGCATGGAACCCAGCAAGCTCAGCATACATTGGCAATCCTTACGGTGGTGCGTATAGTGGATATGGAACCTATAATGGTGCAGCTAATGGCTGGAGCCAGGCCAATATTGCCAATGGTGCCAACGTTTGGCCAAGCAGTGCCACTAGTGGAGTCTACGGGGCTAATGGATGGCCCAGCAGTGCTGGTAACAACGGAATATATGGTTCCAATGGATGGCCCAGCAACACCGGTGTGAACGTTTGGCCTAGTAGCGCTACTGCTAACGCTTGGCCTGCCAATGTTGGCGCTAACGCATGGCCCAACAATGTTGGTGTAAACGCGTGGCCCACCAATGTTGGCGCAAACGCGTGGCCCGCCAACGTTGGTGCCAACGCCTGGCCCAGTACTGCTGCAGCAAATGTATGGCCCCAGAATGGTGCCAATGGAGTTTATGGTGGTTACGGAGCATCTGGATATGCTGGTTATGGTGCAAGTCCTGTAGCGAGTGGTTACGGTGCACATGGAGTGAACGCTGCTAGCAATTTGGGTTGGTAAACCTAAAAAACGACATTGAAGACCTCGACCGAATTATGATTTAATTATTTTTTATCTTTTATATTTTTCTGTTTTAGTTTTAATCTAAGGGTGAATGAAGCACTGATCTCTTATGGCAAAGAATGATCTTTCGAATATTGCAAATTTAATATTCGAATATTAGAAGATTTCGAAATAATAATAATATTGTGTTTTTGTTTTAATAATCCTAAATTGCTTTGACTAACATGAATAAAAAAAACCGGCCAAGTGCGAGTCAGACTCGCGCACGAAGGGTTCCGCACCATTATCGCAAAAAACGGTAAAAAAAACACGTTTGTTGTATGGAAGCCCTCCTAAAATATAAGTTTTATTGTGTTTTTAGTATTTGTTGTTATAGCGGCAACAGCAATACATCATCTGTGAAAATTTCAACTGTCTAGCTATCACGGTTTATGTGATACAGCCTGGTGACAGATAGACAGACAGACAGACAGACGGATCGCGGAGTCTTAGTAATAGGGTCCCGTTTTTACCCTTTGGGTACGGAACCCTAAAAACAAATGAGTTTTATTGTTTCGTATCTAACGAAAATGTATGAAGATATTATTAATACAAACATATAAATGAAAGGACAATGTTCTAAATTGGATTTCACAAAAAAATGCAAATAAAATTCATACACAATTAATTTTAAAATCAATGGTATTTAAAACCCATTAAGTCATAAACTTTAATAGTGTGAATACAACAGAGATAATAAACCCGATTTTAATTACATTAGTGAGATATTACTCATTTCAAATGTTACATTTTCGTCAATAAGTATTTCCTGGTTGACCAGTTTTGAGATTGAACTTGCAAAAAATAAATAACAAATCACCATTACGCCAAAATATCTCACTATTATTTATGTAGTAGTAGGCAATATTGTGATACCAACACTCAACAATGAACCTTGTTCCTTTCTCGGATAATTCAAAATTACGTTAGCAAAAGTAAACTTAAAATTCCTGGCACATAGAACTTAACATTTAATATTAAAATTCTTGTACTTGTTAAAATTTTGATCACACATGCTGGTATTTCCATGGACAATAATATATTACATCCTTCTATGCAATCACAGTTTTATCGAGTAGGTAATACCAATGCAGCAGTAAATATTAATAACTATTCTGTCACCAATCTAAAGCTAAGATGGAACTACAAAATATAGCCATCTTACTACATAATTAACACCATACTTACTTAGGCATAATTTTCATATAATTTTAGAACATTAACACATCAAAAGTTCAAAAGACCAAAATCTTGGTTGTTTCTGAAAAACACGAGATCCTGAAATCGCAATCAGTCAAAAAGGAAAACCATGTAATGTTAAAATAGATACTATAATTCATCATCATCATCATTTCAGCCGAAAGACGTCCACTGTAGAAAATAGGCCTCCCCCAGGCGTCACCAGGTTGACCGATCCCGTGCGTCTCACATCCAGCGCATTCCCGCAACCTTAACCAGGTCATCGGTCCACCTAGTGGGAAGCCTTTCAACGCATCGTCTTCCGGTTCGCGGTCACCATTCCAGAACTTTTCGGCCCCTTCGGCCATCCGTTCTGCGAGCAATGTGCCCTGGCCACTGCCACTTAAGTTTCGCAATTCGCAAATTTCACTTCGGGCTTTGGCGGTAACTTTGGTTCTCCTGTGGATATCCTCATTTTCTAATTGCGCGTTATCTTTTCGCCCAATTTAGCGCAGTGTCTCAAGACAAATTTCTATGACCAGAGTGTGTTGCCAGTAATTACCTATGGGACCGAGACGTGGTCGCTCACATTGGACCTAATCAGAGCTTAAAGTCTTCTAATGAAGTGGGCTATGCTTGGAGTTTCCTTGCTATACTATAATTACGGCGGAATAATTAAAATACTGCTGCATTGGTGGCCTAGTTGCAACGGCACTGACTTACAAATTGTCGTGGGTGTGAATCTACACATGTGCTTCCCTTGGTGTAATTTATTTCACCACTACTATTCTCAAAACGTTATACGTCTTGAGGAAACCAGCATGTCTTAGAACCAAAAGATTGAAGACCTAAGACGTCAACACATCGGACTAGACCAGCGCGGTGGATAATGGCGCTCTGTAAGGTACACTTGCACAATCAACTTAACTCTGAGTTAGTTGCTAACACGAGGTTAAATCGACAAAATCTTACTTAATATTCTAAATGTGAAAGTTTAGATGGATGTGTGTGTGGATGTATGTGCGGATGTATGTTTGTTACTCAATCACGCCAGGTCTTTATTCATCCCGGTATAATGTTCCCTTGGGATAATGAAACACTTTTTACGCGGGCGAAGCTGCTGACAGAAGCTTGTATGCAATATATGTTTTTCGTGCAAGTGGGCTTTAGAAGAGTGGGCTTAATGTTGTTATTAGCTCAAGTTCTTAATAAAATAATATAACTTGTTTAGTAAAATTAACTTCTACAATATTTCTACTAGTAAACTTCAAACAAGAAAGTTGCATGCAAATATTGTAAGCATCGGAGATTGCCTTGAAGTGCGAATGTAGAGCAAACTCATATTGATAAAGATCTTGTTTCCACGCCATTTATAATACAGCTCAATTATTCTTCTTTACATTTTAGAGATAAGTCAATTTATTCATTTTCATGATCATATATGAAGAAGACAATGTTCCAAAACTATTCCCAGCTCCACCAACACCTGGTTTCTGAAATCAGAGAATTTGAAGTTGAGAAATTCTCAAACTAATTGGATGACAAAGTTTGAAAATATATGTTATGGTAGAATATGAAAGTTCTGAAATTCAAATTCTCAGTTTAGATATCTGGAAGAATGGTCTTTTCATTTCATACTTACTATCACAAAATATACAAAGAGCAATTGAACAGCCATGTGACACATGTATGATCTATGACGTCATCACCACCTACCACCTCTATCTATCAATATCACCAACTTCCTTTCTCTAGAATCGTAAAGAAGTAATTCTACGTATATACAAGCTTTTGTTTCAGAGCAAAACTATTTCAACAGAATATCATCCTCAAATTAAAACAAAACGCAATCCAGGAAGTCAAAATCAGAACGAAAAAGAAACAAACCAAAAACGAGCAAAAGAAAAAAAGCGACCAAAAACAAATTACCATAGCCAATGATGCGTGCACCGAGATGCAACCTTTGATGCGCGGACCATTTCTTCGACGTCAGTACAGATTCTCATCAGTGACCTTGCCCTTCCGGATCCGTCGGCATCACAAAGGCTATTACGCTTGTCGTACGTGTTTGGGGTTCCGTTGGAAAAAAAGGGATGGTAAAACCGAGTTTATTATAGTAAAAATTGACCATTGTTGCGATGGTTGGGACACGCCTTCATCTACCAATGAACGTGAACTAAGAAATATTGAAGTTATTGAGACCATGTTCTAATAAAAGAAAATTAATTTGACTACGAAAAAATAAAATATAACTTTCCAAAAAGGTAAAAGAAAATACATCCTATACATTTTCTATACCTTCGATTTACCTTGACCTACTCATGACATCTTCTTGTAAATTTTTCAGATTTATCAGCTTTATCATTTGTCAGGTTTATCATTTCTCTCATTTTACTTGGGAGTTGGGAAACATACATAAAGTTTTAAAATTTTCGTACGAATTATTCCATGAACTCCGAAAATAATTTAAAAAGGTGCAATTTTATAAATCCACAAAAATAGAACACGGATCCAAACGTATCTTACCTATCACCCGATTTAGAACTGGAAGATACGATGAACAAATCCAAATAAAAAACACCTACAGAACCCGCACAAGCCTAAGAAAAATAACTTCACATAATTTTTAAAGATCAACAAGTAATCATAGCCGTCAGCCACGCCCTCGCGTTCGAAGCTCATATATAAGCTCCTAGCGACCTGAGCAAAGCACCAGTCAACGAGTGGAAATCCTCAGTCGATCGCAATGGCAGCTAAGGTGATTATCTAATAATACCTAGTGAAGTGGAAAAGTGTAGATTAATAAGATTGTATTGATCAGTGATAATGTATAGGAAGGGAAATATAGAAGTATTTTTTCAATCATTTCTAATTCGCATCTAATATCAGATTACTTGCACGATTTTTTTTAAAATAAAGATACACTAGTTTTTATTATTTTAAAACAAAGTAAAATTATGTCTAACTTTTTCTAAACTGTCGCAATGCTACAGTTGTTGTTCCATCTAAGTTTATTTGCTTTGTTCAGATGTTTTTGATGATGCATTAGAATCTTCTGCACTCTCTAATTGAAATAAATGCTGTTCGTTACAATTTCAGTGCTTGAATATTTGCCATTGGACATGGCAGTTTTCATATTATCTTAGCCCAAAAGTTAAAAGCATTTTTTTGAAGAACCTGTGGCTCTAAACTCTACCATTGCTCGACATAGACCCCTACAAACAAAACAACCAGATATTACCAACCTATGCTAACTTAGTTTTATTGTTTTCGTTTCAGTTCGTCGTAGTACTCGCCTTCGTGGCCGCAGCTCAATGCTCAGTGGTGCCAGTGGCGCACGTAGACACGGACTTCTCCCAGTTTGCCTACGATGTAGCAGACCCCAACACCGGCGACTACAAGAGCCAGGTGGAGACCCGCGTCGGCGGCGCTGTGTCCGGCCAGTACTCGCTGCTTGACGCCGACGGCACCAAGCGCACCGTCGACTACACCGCCGATGACGTCAATGGGTTCAATGCTGTTGTTCGTAAAGACGCCGCTGTTGTCTCCGCCCCTGTTGTTGCCGCCGCTCCTGCCGTTGTCGCTGCCGCTCCTGCGGTTGTTGCTGCCCGCACTGTTGCCGCTCCTGCCGTAGTTGCTACACATACTTATGCTGCACCCGCCTACTACGGTGCTCAAGTAGCCGCTCCTGCTGTCTACGCTGCGTCTGCCCCCGTTGTAGCCGCGCGTACCGTATCTGGCCCCGTCGCATACACAACTGGTGGCCGTTTTGCTTACGCCGCTGGCTCGCCTGTTGCCTACACTGCTGGACACCCAGTAGCGTACACCGCCGGCCACCCCGTTGCCTATACTACTGGCTACGCGACCGGTGCCCGTGCCGTAGTTGGCCCTTCCGTATATGCCGCCCGCACCGTCGCTGCTCCCTCGGTATATTCTCACTCCTACGGTCCCGCCTACTACGGATCTCCTCTGACCTACGCCGCCTACTCCGCTCCTGTATCGTACTGGTAAAATCCGATAGCCTTTTAAGGCTCCTTAGTGATAGACCACGACGTGTTTCATAAACGACATGTAAATATTTTTACTAGTTTGTACATACGTGTATGTATTAAAATAAAACGAATATTTTTAAACTACTTGTCTGTTTTATTGAATTCCAAATTTTATCACGTCTTACCTACATTTAACGGACGTGAAGTGAATTTCATGTATTAATACAATAGCGACCTTGAATAAATTCAACCAGTCCAACCACCACATTTATTTGGATGGGCACCGTATCTGAATTTGAGATGAAATAATAACAGTTGCTAAACTAAACCAGTAAGCCGTAGGTTATTAAACATGAGTTCTAAGTTAGTTTTACCTAGGATGCTTACAAAAGCCTCTACCAAGACTATACTTTTGAAAGTACCTAACCAAAGTAAGCACATTGAACAAGGAAGAAAAATGAACATCAAAAACCGGCCAAGTGCGAGTCGGACTCGCGCACGAAGGGTTCCGTACCATTATCGCAAAAATCGGCAAAAAAATCACGTTTGTTGTATGGGAGCCCCCCTTAAATATTAATTTTATTCTGTTTTCAGTATTTGTTTGTTGTTTGTGGACCGCGGAGTCTTAGTAATAGGGTCCCGTTTTTACCCTTTGGGTACGGAACCCTAAAAAGGATCAACTTTATAAACTAAGTATGATTGTGATACCTTTTGTAATTAAATGACTCACTGGCCGTCTGTCTAGTTTTCTGATCTGTTAAAGGACTTCCTTTACAAGTTACATACAAGGATGTGTTAAGTATATTATGTATGCTTGTCGGTCGCTCCATAGTTAATTAAATCTCTCTGTTTGATGCCAAACTTCCTTAAGAAAACAGATATAGTAGTGGAATTCATAGGGCTATTCGCATTTGCATCTCAATCGCAATCTGTCAAAAATTGGTCGAGATTTATTTATTAGTTTATCTTATAATATACTCACTACAAGTACAGGTTTCTTCACGATGTTTTCATTCACCGTTGCCAGCAATGTCCAAGATAAACATAGAAAGTACCTACATATGAATGGAAAAAGTCACATTGGTATTTGCCCGGATTCGAACCCACGACCTCAAGCACGAGAGGCGAGGTCTTAGTCACTGGGCCATCACGACATACTGCGTGAGAGAGAGATAATATTTCGACTTGAATTTGAACGTATTTTAAGTATGAGAATAATGTGCCGTTTCATTCTACATAGTACCTATGGGTTCCCTACTTGAAATTGAATGACGTTTGATCGAATAACAATTGCTCGAAAACGTTTACTCGATAGTACTTCAAAATCGATAAATTATGAGCTCGACAGTTTACTATCATGCATTAAAACCTCAAATAACTAGAATCTCGAATGATCGGCAGCGCGAAGCCCATTATCATGAAACATCATTTCTCGACCGACCATCTAATCGATTTACACAATAGTTTTTAACCGACTTCTCATAAAGAAGGGACGGTGTTCGACTGTATGTATTGTTGGGGTTCCGTAACCAAATGGCAAAAAACGGAACCCTTATAGATTCGTCATGTCTGTCTGTCTGGCTGTCTGTCTGTCTGTCTGTCCGTCCGTATGTCACAGCCACTTTTTTCCGAAACTTTAAGAACTATGCTGTTGAAACTTGGTAAGTATATGTATTCTGTAAACCGCATTAAGATTTTACATAAAAATTTTGGGGGTTCCCATACTAGAAACTGAAACTAAAAATTGTTTTTTTTCTTCAAACCCATACGTGTGTGGTATCTATGGATAGGTCTTCAAAAATGATAAAGAGGTTTCTAATAATTTTTTTTTCTAAACTAGATAGTCTGCGCGAGAGACACTTCCAAAGTGGTAAAATGTGTGTCCCCGCTCCTGTAACTTCTAAAATAAGAGAATGATAAAACTATAAAAAATTATATGATTTACATTACCATGTAAACTGCCACCGAAAATTAGTTTGAACGAGATCTAATAAGTATTTTTTTTTTAATACGTCATAAATCGTAAACCGACATTTACCAAGTACGGCACCCTTCGTGCGCGAGTCCGACTCGCACTTAGCCGGTTTTTTTTATGTAAGTTCACCAATTTCTCCGTAATTTTTGGACCGATTTTGAAAATTCTTTTTGTGTTTGAGAAGAAGAAGAATCACAGTACGAAGTCGGAATTTGATGATGGTATCCCATAGAAATCGAGGGAACTCCTCAAATATTATAGGCATAATTATCGCGTGTTTTCGGTATTTTCATCAACAATACAATCATTTGCACTCAGAAAGTATAATTTGCTGAAGTGGAACTGAAGAAGAAGACCACAGGCGACCACTGGAACTCCTTAACAATAAGTAATTATCTTGAATAGTTAACGGACTATGATGAAACAAACACTTATAAATAAATGGTACTGACGAAAATGGTACCATCGAACTGATCTGACAATGAAGCCTGAAGTGCACTGAAACGCTGTAATAAAACAATTTATCCCAGTCGTGTTTGGGCTTATTAGAATCTTAATGAGACTTACTTTGACTACCAATGATTTTCATGGAAATTTGAGGTACCAAAACTAAAAAGAAAGAAATGAAAACCTTTTTAACAAAAATAATTAACCAACTGCCAAAAAAAAACACACTACAAAGCGAAAAATTACTTTTTTTTCCGATGTCGAAAACGAAAAATAAATGGTACCAAAGACTAAAAAGAAAAAGCCAAGGCAAGATAATGGGCCTTTGCGCTGCCGATGATTCGAGCTTCTATGGGCATCCCTCAATTTATATGGGATCCCATCATCAGATTCTGACTTGGTGAAAATGAAAGCAGCCTTTTAAACACAAAAAGATTTTTCAAAATCTGTAAAAAATTGACGGTGAGATTGGTGAACTTTCATAAAACAAAACCGTTGGAATAAGAGTATACCAAGGTGAACTGTTTACACCTGCGTAGTGTGTGATGTTATGTTATGAAATGGTGTAAACAATAAACGGAAATGCGATTGCAGCTATCCCGAGTGATTTGCAGTCATTTATTGAAGAGTTCCGATGTATATATATCTCCAAAGTTCTTCATCAGATCTTGATGAAATTTAAATGGGACCACATGACAAGCACCAGCTTTCAAATAAAAAAAAATCATCGAAATCCGTCCACCCAGTAAAAAGTTCTGAGGTAACAAATATAAAAAAATACAGTCGAATTGATAACCTCCTCTTTTTTGGAAAGTCGGTTAAAAATACATACAGTTGAACATAGTACCTCCTCCTTTTTGGGAAGTCGGTTCAAAACTATTGTGTAAATCGATAAGATGGTCGGTCGAGAAATGAAGTTTCAAGATAATAGGACTTCGCGCTGCCGATGATTCGAGCTTCTAGTTATTCGAGATTTTGATGCATCGAGTGAACTGTCGCGCTCATATATTATCGATTTCAAGTAGTTTCCGATCAAGTGTTATTCGATCTCACGTCATTCGATTTCAAGTAGGGAACCCAGTACCTATAGTATTGTCAAATTGCAAAGAATGATTAAAAGGTTTGCATACCAGGAAGTTTTTAACTTCAGGTGACTGCAGGGTTTCATAACACCATTTTTAATTACTATCATAATGCACAAACATCGGATGGTCGATAAGATATAAAAAATCTGGAGTAGCGTCCGAGTAACTGAAGAAGCAGGCAGAGCTGGAAGGCGTCCCTCTATCTATTCGAAGTGGACCAATGACTTTGACGGATGAGAGCAGGGCGAACAGCAGGCTTATTATATACCTTGCAAGAGCAAAACGATAATGATTTTTGCGCAATAATTTTTTTTATTTTTTTTTATTTTTTTTTCTTAAAAAAAACGTTGCCCCACACTAGGAATTTCTTCCTGTATCGTGGGTGCGTTTACAAACATATAAACTCACATACACAACACCCAGAGCCGGAACAACTATCTGTAGGTCATACAAATATTTGTTCCGTGCGGGAATCGAACCCGCGACACGCAGCGCAGCAGTCAATCGCTCAACCACTGCGCCAACCGTGCGCCCAATAATTATAATAATAAATAATATTTAATAATTGCTCCTTAACTTTTTATTTATCGATTGGGCCCACGTTTGACCACAATCTCGCCTGATGGTAAGCGATGATGCGGTCGACGGTTAAGCACGTGTGCCTAGAAATAACCTATTTACTCTTGACTTAAAGACCCCAAGGTTGTAGCTATCAGGAAACAAAGACTCCAGCAGGGAATTCCACTCAAGCTGTGCGCAGAATGAAAGTATTCGCAAAACGCTTTGTTCATATAGGTGGGATGATCACCATGTACCGGTGGTGCATCTTCAATACAGAAGTTTTAGAGATTTTGGCGGTTTTTTTAGAAATAAATGCATTTGACACACAGCGAGCGATTAGCAAACGATTGTGTAGGACCTACCATAGCTACTCTGTAGATCATTCCGACTTTTATAACATAAAGCGTTTGATTGCGTGATGATTGCTGATTGCTGTTTCTTAGGTAATATCCTGCGGCTATCTCCTGTGTACCTGTACCTTGGAAGACGTGTATCAGACACTGGCAACCAAATTTATAGAGAACGGAATGAAAGGAGGCCTTTGTTTTTGCAAATAAAAATGAGATTTTCCCAATGTTGCTTTGGTTGGAAATAAACACAAAACAAAGTGTATTTACTTCTTTTATTCGTAACTTTTACTAACATTTATCAATTTGCAACAGCCGTACTGACACGTCGTTAGTCCCTTGTCACCTCGGGTAGGGACTGTCTTATCTTGTGTCCTCTTTGACACGGATATCTTTTTTTCTCGTTTCCGGGCATCGTGTGTATTTTCCACATTTCTCTAAGGTAAGGTTAAAAAAAGATGAATGATGTATGATTGTAATTTAGACTGAATTATTACTAACGTCTAAGTAGCTTACTTTAAAATCTTCATATTTAATATTAATAATTATAAAAACAAAAATCCTGACGCCTAAAAAATTATTAACAGAAAAGAGAAAAAGAACTACTAGGTATAGTATTTACGTTTAGTCCTGCTATGCTCTAGTCCCGCAGTCCCGCTATGCTCTCTCGAATAATACCTACTAAAAAGTTCCGCTTTGCACGAAATTATTCGATTCTACGTAAACAATGGAAGGCACAGTTGGAAAGAAAAGTGTTTGAATTCAATTAAATTGAGCAGGAAGCTGAAAATTATTATAATAAAACTAAAATCATCGATATCTTAGTTCGACATATTTTTAGGTTAAGTTTCACGTTTACGGAATTTGTTTTTAAAATGAATAAGAGGGGCGGTGAGGTGACCGTGCGTTAGTATGAGGAAACGAAACATTTATTAACTTTTTTTGCGAAAGTAACGGAATTTACTTACAAGGTTTTCTTAATTTACTTTTAAAATGGTTAAATTATTTATTTATTTATTTATTTAATCAGTAGTAACACATACATTTTCTATATTTAAGTTGATGCCAACATAAACTCAATAAAATATAACACCATAAATGCCAGCATAAATGAAATATTACACTGTAACACTTTTCTACATCACTGCCCGCGAATGTGATTTCGTGCATAGCAGAACTTGTTAGTAGGTATATATTTATAGAGTCGAGCATAGCGGGACTAACCGATAATTAATACGTATATTATGAGGTGCTGCCAGCGGTGAAAAACTAAGATTTGGTATTTTATTAATATATTATATATATTATTATATTATATATATTATATATATTTTATTAGTTGTGTATTTTATTTTATAAAAATTTGTTTTATTTCAGAGTTTTTAGTTTTATTGATCAATGAGTTCTCCAAAAAGCTATGTGGTAAAAGATTATTTATTTTTCTATCAAAGTTACGCTCATCGTGAATTTTTTTATCATCCCCTTTTTTAGGGAGCTATATTTAAAAAAAATGTCATTCCCACAACTGAGACGAATCCAAAGACACCACTTACGTCATAATCCGTCAAGCTGTTTGGGCTGTAGAGCATGCTATAGTAATGAACATACATACTTACATAATACGCTCGAAAACCATCCTACTTATTATTTACTTTTATAACCCGCCCGCAGTCGTGTACTAAAGTATATTTTTATTAGTAGGTGAAAAATATTATACATATTTAAGTGTTCTTAACATGCGATGCAAAGTACCTATAAAATCATGCCAAATGCAACGGCTTTGGTCATTCATTCTTTATTTTGGAAAATTCCATGCACAGATATCAACCAAAACTTTCAACACCGTTCAGCTCACGCACCCTGACATGTCAAAACCGGCCAAGTGCGAATCGGACTCGCGCACGACGGGTTCCGTACCACTATCGAAAAAACTGCAAATAAATCACCTTAATGGGATCCCCACTTAAATATTTATTTTATTCTGCTTTGTGGTATTTGCTGTTATAGCGGCAATAGAAATACATCATCTGTGAAAATTGTAACTCTCTGGCTATCACGGTTCATGAGATACAGCCTGGTGACAGACAGACGGACAGTGGAGTCTTAAAAATAGGGTCCTGTCTTTAACCCTTTGGGTACGGAACCCTAAAAAGGGACAGATTTATAACAGTCGTATACATCTGTCCTTACGCACACTCAAAATAACCTTACTCTAAGAGCTTATGATTACCCCCGTGTTCTGACATTTGGTTAGTGCTAGTCAATCAATAATTTTGGACTTTTCATCAATTGTTGTGACGTATTGAATTTCACTTACTTAGAGTCCCTGAAGTAAATGTGTTTATAACAGAACGCTTGTCTTCTTCTTTAAAATATTATTTAATAATTCATACAAACCTATTTTTATCGGTTACATTTCGGGGAGTGTGCGATGGAACTGCACAATTTGATTCCACCTAGCCCTTTTCATCACCGGACAACAAGATGTACTGCAATGCGCCACCGGTACATGGTGGACCCACCCATACGTACAAAGCGTTTTGCGAATACTTTCATTGTACGCACAGCTAAGGAGTGGAATTCCCTGCCGGAGTCTTTGTTTCCTGATAGCTACAACTTTGGGGTCTTTAAGTCAAGAGTGAATAGGTTACTTCTAGGCAAGCGTGCTTCACCGTCGACCACATCATCACTTACCATCAGGCGAGATAGTGAACAAAAACAAAAAAAACAACCAACTTCCAAGTTATTGAGACAGGTAATAATGTCCGGCATCAATGAACGACGCGACATCATAGTGTCACCAACAGGTACCGTCCAACACCCCACGCGTGAAGGTTGTTATAAACACCTGAACGATCTTCCTCGAATGTAATTATGTTAACATCTCGTGTTGCTACACCGTCATTTGTTTATATCACTACATTCCATTGATAGACTTCATATGCCACAGGATATTTTTTATCAATACGAGAAGCACGTTAATTTGTAATTTTAAAAGTACATAGGTAGGGAGTACTATGTTCACTCCTAGACTGTTTATAAAACAGCCAGAGAAGACGAAGTTATCAGAATAGCCATTCAAAAGATTTACAGAAATAATTAAAAATATCTTGAATCGGCGGTAGATAGCAATAGGCTCGCTATTTCAGGGAACTTAACCATAACTTCTGTAATGTGTCTGCCTATACCTTCGCGGAATATAGGTGTGATGTTATGTTGAACCGAAGAACCGGTTAAAGCAATTTGGCATGGAGATAGTTTGAGACCCTGGGAAGAACATAAGTTTACATTTCCTTGGGATGATAAAACACTTTTTACGCGGGCGAAGCCGTGCGCAGAAGCTAGTATAATGTAAAAATCAAACCTTATTTCTCTTGGTCACGCCATAACTTGAGAACGGCTTAACCGATTTAATTCAAGTTTTTTTTTTTTAATTTTTGATAGTTCTAACGGAAAGAGAAATAGAAAGTATATTTTTTTTATTTAAAAAAAACGTTGCCCCACACTAGGAATTACTTCCTGTATCGTGGGTGCGTTTACAAACATATAAACTCACATACACAATACCCAGAGCCGGAATAACTATGTATTTGTATCTACAAATACATAGTTATTGTTAATAAATATTTGTATGATCTCATACAAATATTTGTTCCGTGCAGGAATCGAAACCGTGACACGAAGCGCAGCAGTCAATCGCTCAACCACTGCGCCAACCGTGCGCCCAAAAAAGTGTAGGGTTTGTAAGGGTAGGGTTGGTTTAGGTTTACCTACCCTACCCGGTTAAGATAGGTAGGGTAGGGTACGCAGTTGACAGGAGCGAAGCCGCGGGCACATTTAGTTTTAAATAATTCTTGAAATACAGAAGCTTTCCTCAAGATCATAACTAAAGTTCACACAAACTATTGTTTTTTTATTAACATAATTGGTAACGGCAATTTTATTAAACTTATGCTACTCGTACAGTTTGTTTAAAAATAAACCTCCATATAATTTATAGGAAATATTCCATCGTCTAGATCAGTTCCTTGGCTTAACCCCAGTAATATGGGAATATCTTAATAATCTTATAGTTAGGAACCCGTAGACCAAACAATGATAACCCAAGTCAACTCTTTCAATGACATCTATATAAATAAAAAGACAAGTCCTGACTGACTGACTGACTCATCAACGCCCAGCCCAAATTCTTGGACCTAGAAAGCTGAAATTTTCCTTTTTTAATGTAGACAAGGAATAAGGAAGGATTTTTCGAAATTCAACCCTTAAGGGAGTTTAATAAGGGATGAAAGTTTGTATGAAACTCTGTCATTTTTAATTTGAAATGAATGAAATTTGATATTTACCCTTTAAATAGAAATAAAAAAATACTTCTTTAAGGATTTTTTGAATTTCATCCCTTGAAGGGGTAAAACGGGGTGTTAAAGTTTGTAAGAAAAATAACCTGTTTATAATCAAAATTACTTGAAACTTAGTATTTCTACTCTTCAAAACAATTAAGGAAACACGTATTTAAGGATTTTTTGAATTTAACCCCTGAAACGGATAAAAAGGGGTGTTAAAGTTTGTATGAAAAATAAATTGTTTAAAGCAAAATTACTTGAAACTTAGTATTTCTGCTCTTCAATACAATTAAAGATACACGTGTTCAAGGTTTTTTGAGTTTCATCCCTTGAAGGGGTAAAAGGGGTGTTAAAGTTTGTAAGAAAAATAATGTTTAATAAGCAGCTTTTGTAAGTTCTAACCGAACATAATTACTTCACATTATAGTATATTTAATTACCAATCAATCCTAATTGTATTCGCAGTAATATTGAATAACCATTAGCTACCAATGGTGATTGATCTTTATTGCTATCATTTTATCTACCTTACCCAAAACTTGTTCTAATTACCACAAGTCTAGCGCGTCATCAGAATCTGGCCTATATCTCAAGTTCGTCAAGTGACCGCGCGTCAGTGGTGGCTGGTAGAGTGCTATATAAGCTCGCTCTGGTATATTGTCTGCACTCATTCGATCAGTGATAACCTCAGGATCAGCAATGGCAGCCAAGGTAGGTTGTCTTGTGTTTTTTGCTGCTAAATTTTCTTGTAGACGGAAATATTTTATGGTATACGCAAACAAAAATCAATGTGACAAAACTTTTTATGCTGCCTAGCACTCTTGCTACAGTTGCAAGAACCGAACATTCTATTGTAACTTGCAATAATGTTCCTTAATATTTGCGAAATTATATTTTCATGTTCTATCAAATCTCCTTTCTCATTCTATAAAGCAATGCATCCTCTTTTGGATACTAATAACATCATTGTTTTTTCAGTTCGTAGTTCTCGCCGCCCTGGTAGCCGTGGCCCACAGCTCAGTGGTGCCAGTGGCGCGAGTAGACAACGACTACAGCAGCTTCTCGTACGACGTGGCCGACCCCAACACCGGCGACTACAAGAGCCAGGTGGAGACCCGCGTCGGCGGTGCCGTGTCCGGCCAGTACTCACTTCTCGAATCAGACGGTACCAAGCGCACCGTAGACTACACCGCCGATGACGTCAACGGGTTCAACGCTGTTGTTCGCAAAGATGCCGCTGTTGTCTCCGCCCCTGTTGTTGCTGCTCCCGCGGTTGTTGCTACCGCTCCTGAGGTAATTGCCGCCCGCAACGTTATCGCTCCTTCCGTATACGCCGCTCGTGCCGCTCCCGCCGTTTATGCCGCTCACGCCGCTCCTACTTTCTACGCTGCTCACACTGCTCCCGCTGTCTACGCCGCTCCCTCAGTCTACTCCTACGGAGCTCCTTCTGTCTACGCTTATGGTGCTCCCTCCGTGTACTCCGCTCCCTTCGCTTACGCCACTAATTGGTAATGACCCATCTAGTGTATACCGTAATGGTGCTCTTTGTAAATACTGTATATTTTTAAGTAAAAAGTGAAATTACCTAATTTTATTGTTTTGATTTCCTTCAATTTGCTTGAAAATGTCTCGTGATACGCTATGAACCCTTAACTTAATTTACATCTCTCATGTTCGGTAAGTAGGTTCTTATTACCTCCAAATGGTGCTTATAGGTGGCTAATTAGCGCTCTAGGGTAATAATGTAGCTAGAAAAGCCCTAGGGCGGTAAGTAATTAAAAAAAACACTTCCTTCTTTCAAAAAGTTCGCGTACATCTAACCATCATACTGGCCATAGACATTATGTATTCAGCCCAATGACCAAAGAGGTCGCTTTGCTATTCAGTCTTGTCTTCGTGTGAGTAACAAGTAATAGTAATATTCATCAATTTTAAATATCGAACGGCGAAGCTCAATTTCGTTCTTGAAAAAAAAAAAAGTTTTATTTTTGTAATGCCGGTTTTTTTCTACTTACCTCACAATCGAGATGTAAAGCAAAATAGTTAGCTCGGGTGTAAGCACCAATTGCACCCTCGAACAATAGGCGCCCTCGCTGCGCTCGTGCGCCTAAATATCTCGGGCTGCATTTGATGCCTTACAGCCCTTGGCTACTAATCTACTATTATTTAAATAAGGTTTTCTTGAGAGTCAATAATCTATAATCTTGCAAACTACAACTTCATTCATAATATCTGAAAATTTAACAGTACTTCATTATTATGCAAATACAGTTCGTTATTTCGTTGTTTATTTTTTTGTTAAAAAAGGTTTTAGACTAGATAAACCTGTGTCGGCCAGCACGTATTAGTGAAGCCATAAAATTAAGTTTGTATCTTGTCTGACCAGACAAGATACAAAGTACTTGAGTACTGAGGGTACTTGAGTAAAGTAAGCTTCATTTGGGTTAAATTAGTGTTAACCCCAATATCTCTAAAGATTACCTACTTACCTAATTAAAACGAATAGACTAACTGTAGGATTATTCTTCATTGATTTATTATTGTCTTCATTGATCGATTATTTTTCTTGATATTGAAACAAATATGAAAATTACTTTATCCAAAAATTTGCTTTTGTTATGTCATTATTTTTAATAACGGATATCATTTATTTTATGAACATATTAACAAAATATTTACCATCGTACTACGTCTGACTTAAAGGTCGGTCACTCACATCAGTTCAAAGAAATCGCTCGACGAACTCGAACCTGTTATACCACTTGCACTGAATAAGTACATAATAATTGCAGTTGTCGTCATAACTATTATACTCGATATCCGGCAGCTGATCTTTGTTTTACTTACAAAGATAATAACATAAATCATAGGACCTCAGTTATTTATTTCAGGATATAAGGGTCCTACCTGATGGTGAATCGCAATTTAAACTGCGTCGATAGGGAATATTGTACAAGTATTATCCAAGACTTTTTTATAATTTAAACATTTATTAAAAATATTTAGTTTTTGGCGTCGTCGAGTCTGGTCCTCGCGTGTTCCACAGAGCCTAAAAACCAGAGTCTTCAACCAGTGCGTCCTACTAGTTATGATTTACGGGCTCTAGAGGTAAACGCTCACGGTACGGCTGGTCCATCAGTTTAAAGTCGCCCAGCGAGCTATTGAAAGGGTCATGATTGGGGTCTCTCAGAAGGATCGAATCCGGAATGAACTGATCCGGCAGAGAAACAAAATAGTCAACATAGACCCCAGAATAAGCAAGCTGGCGAGCCGGCCATATTATCCGTAGAACCAATGACCGTTGAGGTAGACGTATTCTTGAGTGGAGACCACAAATAGTTTAACAAAATGTGGGACGCCCTCAGGCTAGGTGGAGCGACGATCTTTGTAGGGTGCCATGTAGTAGCTTTTTTTTATTTATTATTATTGATAGGCTCGCGCTTGACCACCATCTCACCTGATCGTAAGCGATGATGTGGTCGACGATGTAGCACGCTTACCTAGAAGAAACCTATTCACTCTTGACTTAAAGACTCCCACGTTGTAGCTATCAGGAAATACAGACTCTGGCAGGGAATTCCACTCCTTAGCTGTACGCATAATTAAAGTATTCCCAAAACGTTTGGTGCGTATGGTTGGGATGTCCACCATGTACCGATGACGCACGTCGCGTACGTCTTGTAGTCCGATGATTGAACGGGCTAGGAGGAATTAGTTCATGCAATTCCATCGCACACTCCCCGAAATGTAACCGATAAAATACCGACAGACTGGCAACTTGGCGCCGATGTTCAAGGCTCTGGAGCTTAGAATCGACCAGTATCTCATTACCGATAAGCCTCTTGGCCCGTTTTCAGCTGGATGAAATTTATCGAAAATCTAGACAAATGCCGAGTGATTGGAGAGGCCTATGTCAAGCAGTGGACTTCTATAGGCTGATGATGAACGTACTTGTAATTTCGCTTAATAAAAATCGCTAATTTAATCGGTATGATATAAATCGAACCGTGTCGAACCACCAGGAGGGTCGCTCACAGTACTTACTGCGTAAATAGGTTCTAGTACCTATTTATGAAAGTAAATGGCTTCTGTGATTATTTTTCAAATCTAATTTGCTTTAAGGACCTTTTGACTATTAGTCAATGTAGAACGATCTATGATGGTATAGCTTGATATCTAAAGAGTCACAAGGAGCTTCAATTCGTATACCTTTACAATTTATTTCAATTCGATTAAAGCTTATTTCAATTCGTATACCATTTATTTCAATTCGATTACAGCTCCCAAAATGGCACATTGTATTTGCATAATAATTAAGTACAGTTAAATGTTCAGATATTATCAATGTAGTTCGCCAGATTAAAGATTAGTGATTGTATCAAGAAAACCTTAATTTAAATAAATTAAGTTTATGGTTCATCCATATCACGAGACATTTTCAGGTAAATTACAGGCAATTAAAACAAGAAAATTAGGTACTTCAGTTTTTACTTAAATATACAGTATTTACAAAAACCATCATTCGATGCGGACTAAATGGGTAATTACGAGTATATTACCATTTGGTGGCATAAGCGAGGGGAGCGGAGTACACCGAGTTAGCACCGTAGGCGTATACAGAAGGAGCTCCGTAGGAGTAGACTGAGGGAGCGGCGTAGACAGCGGGAGCGGAGTGAGCGGCGTAGAAAGTGGGACCGGCGTGAGAAGCATAGACGGCGGGAGCGGCATGAGCGTATACAGAAGGAGCAACCACGGTGCGGGCGGCAACGACTTCTGGAGCGGCAGCAACGACCACGGGAGCAGCAACAACAGGGGCGGAGACAACAGCGGCATCTTTGCGAACAACAGCGTTGAACCCGTTGACGTCATCGGCGGTGTAGTCTACGGTGCGCTTGGTACCGTCTGATTCGAGCAGCGAATACTGGCCGGACACGGCGCCGCCGACGCGGGTCTCCACCTGGCTCTTGTAGTCGCCGGTGTTGGGGTCGGCCACGTCGTACGAGAAGCTGCTGTAGTCGTTGTCTACTCGCGCCACTGGCACCACTGAGCTGTGGGCCACGGCTACCAGGGCGGCGAGAACTACGAACTGAAAAAACAATGATTTTGTTAATATCCGAAAGAGATTATAGAATTAGAAAGGAGGTTTCATAGAACATAAAAATATAATTTCGCAAATATAAAGGAAAATGATTGCAAGTTACAATAGAATGTGCGGTTCTTGCAAGTGTAGCAAGAGTGCTAGGCAGTATAAAAAGTTTTGTCACATTCATTTTTGTCTGCGTATTGATCACCATAAAATATTTTTGTTTACAAGAATATTTCTAACACCAAAAAACACGAGCCAACCTACCTTGGCTGCCATTGCTGATCCTGAGATTATCACTGATCGAATGAGTGCAGACAACATACCAGAGCGAGCTTATATAGCACTCAACCAGCCGCCACCGACGCGCGGTCACTTGACGAACTTGAGATTTAGGCCGGATTCTGATGACGCGCCATACTTGTGGTGATTAGAACAAGTTTTGGGTAAGTTAGATAAAATGATAGGAATAAAGATCAGTCACGTCATTGCTACCTAATGGTTATTCAATATTACTCCGAATACAATTAGGATTGATTGGTGATAAAATATACTATAATGTTAAGTAATTAAGTTCAGTTAGAACTTACAAAAGCTGCTTATTAAAGATGGCATTGAATGAGTTGATGTGGATTATCATTGTTTGGTCTACGGGTTCCTAACAATTTTTTTTTATCATCGATAGGCTCGCGTTTGACCACTTTTTCGCCTACTTACCTACGTCTATAATTGATTTGATTGCAGTGAAGCTAAAAAAAATATCTAGGTGGTCGAATATTTCCTGTAGCCCATATTTATGGAGATTTATATTTAAACTAACTGTAGTATAAGTTAAAAAAATGCTGTTACCAATTATGTCAATAAAGAATATTTGTTAAAAGTTTAAGTTTAATTAAAGAATAGTTTGTGTGCTTTTCTTTAATCTTGAGAAATGCTTCTGTATTTCAAGAATTATTAAAAACTAGGTGTGCCCACGGCATCGCTCCCGTCAAGTGCGAACCCTATAAAACCTTACCCAACCTACCCTACTCTACCTACCCAACACTTTATATTTTTCTTTCCGTAAGAACAAAGAATTAGAAAACTTTAAAAAAAAGATAAATGAAATTGGTTTTCAAGTTATGGCGTGACCAAGGGAAATAGGGATAAATTTTAATACATATAAATAGATTGCTTGAACTGACCGCCCCGGTTCAACATAACATAACTGCCGGTTCAAGTTATTTGTACTTATTTCTGAAAATCTTTTGAATTGCCATTCTGAGACCTTCGTCTTCTCTCACTAACTGCTTTGTAAACAGTCTAGAAGTGAACATGGCACTGACTACCTACGGACTTGTAAAATTACAAATTAATTTGCTTCTCGTATTGACAAAAAAAGTTCCTGTTACATATGAAGTCCATCAATGGAATGTAGTGATATATGAGTTTTTAAGCTGGCATGGTGATGATTGACATGACAGCTAAGGAGTGGAATTCCCTGCCGGAGTCTGTGTTTCCCGATAGCTACAATCTTGGGGTCTTTAAGTCAAGAGTGAATAGGTTTTTTCTAGGCAAGCGTGCTTCACCGTCGACCACATCATCGCTTACCATCAGGTGAGATAGTGGTCAAGCGCAAGCCAATAGACGATAAAAAAAAATGGTCACAATCATTACAATTAATATTTGTTTCGGGATATTTATATCGAGATCTCAACCAAAATCAAAATATACATGGTAAATATCCCGAAACAAATATTAATTCTAATGATTGTAGTGATATAAACAAATGACGGTGTAGCAACACGAGAGTTAATATAATTACATGCGAGGAAGTTCGTTCAGGTGTTTGTAACAACCTTCACGCGTGGGGTGTTGGACGGCAGCCTGTTGGTGACACTATGATGTCGCGTCGTTCATTGATACCGGACATTAATACCGGTCTAAATAACTTGTAAGTTGATTGTATGAATTAGTGAATAATATTTTAAAGCTGTAGGTCGTGGGTTCGAGCCCAGGCAGGCGCTTGACTTTGTGTAAATTATTTCATCACCACTGCTCTCAAAACGGTGAAGGAAAACATCGTGAGGAAACCGACATGTCCGAGAACCAAAACTTCGAAGACATGTGACATCCACCAACCCGCACTGGGTGTTTTGGCCCATTCCCTCTCACAAAGAGGAGGCCTGTGTCCCAGCAGTGTGAAAATTAATAACATTAATAGGCTGATGATGTGATGTGACATTCAATAAGTGAAAACAATTGTCAAAAATTGATTTAATTAGTACTACCGAAATGTCAAAACAGAACGTTGTTAACAGTTCCTGTTACTTTTGACTTATTAACTTGATAGGGTTCGCTGGTGGGAGTACTTGAGCGGCGTTATAGGCACAAAATAAAGCCTTGTTGGATTGATTATAAAAAGTTATTTTTTTCGCTTTTCAGTTTAGTTAATTACAACGGAATCGGTTCATAGTTGAAAATTTAGTGGGAAAATTATCAATAAATCCTTTTTTTCTACATTTACGGATGGATTTTAAATGTGATCCCCTTTGGTATGAAACGGATGGTCGCATTCACGGACCAACCTCGGCAAGCATTGCTTAATCTTGAAGATCGTCCCGGGCGGCTGTTATTACTACTTAGTTTGAAGGTAGTAATAATGTAGCAGCATCTATGCTGCCACCTACGAACTAATGACCTGAAGTCACAGAAATCCTGCATCGAGCAAGCACAATTTTCGGCGCGATTTAAACGTATACAACAGTTTGACAACAACCGTTGGGCAGTTGCCCAGACCAGACACAACACCCGTCTGGTCGAAGGATCCTCCCTTTTCTTTAGAGGTTTGTGGGACTTTACACCCTGTTCCGCATACCTCCAAAATAGCCTCATTGTAAGTAAGTGAGAGAAAAGGAAAATACTGTGCAGTGAGGCAGCCCCAATGCATACTATATTGGCAAGTAAATTTGTCCTATCTACTATTAATTTGGAGCTTATTCAAGCTACTGATATGAAGAGCAAGGCAAACAATGTCGGGTTCCTATCTTTACTTAGCGTACCGCACTCAACAGCTGGACAAATACCTCTCCAGTGGACACGCCATAAATCTAAGCCCTACGTTTTTATAACCAGGACTAAAATCTGATTTTGTGGTTTATTTTTGCAAGCAACGTGTTAAGTTCCTGGCCAAATCGGAAACTGGTGTTCGATTTGATAAATAATTAGCTTTATAATTTATTGCGTACTTTATTATCATATGGTTGGTATGAAAACCGGATTCCAATGTAGTACGTTTGTCCTAGAAGTCGGTCAGTCACAGCAGAACAAGTCGCTCTTTATTTCCTCGTGCCTACATAACCACTAATTACAAAATAAGTACAATTTCTTCTGTACTCTATACGAAGAGTAGATCTTGTTCGTCTTTTGCGAGTTATGTATTGTCCAGTAAAATATGGTCCAAACTACATGTTGTACTACAATAACTATTTTATAAATAATATCACACTTCGTAATTAGTTCTGCGCTGTCATGACTAGATAGTTCTACAAATGGATACATAGTTTTGTCGTATTAGTGAATCAGCAGCTTCAATATCTTCAGGATCATGCTGGTATATAACAATCGTTGAAGATGTACACTAGCTGGAGTAACAGTCAGCAGTCAGATCACTCATACTTTCCAGTAGAGAATGCAGGGATTGTAAAATTAGAACAACAAAATTAGGTAGTTTCACTTTTTACTTAAAAATATACATTATATACAAAGAGCACCATTTCAATTTACACGAGTCATTATTTACCACTTAGTGGCGTAAGCGAGGGGAGCGGAGTACACGGAGGGAGCACCGTAGGCGTAGACAGATGGAGCTCCGTAGGAGTAGACTGAGGGAGCGGCATAGACAGCGGGAGCGGAGTGAGCGGCGTAGAAAGTGGGAGCGGCGTGAGCAGCGTAGACGGCGGGAGCGGCATGAGCGTATACGGAAGGAGCAACCACGGTGCGGGCAACCACCTCAGGAGCGGCAGCTACAACAGTGGGAGCGGCAGAAATGACAGGGGCGGAGACAACAGCGGCATCTTTACGAACAACCGCGTTGAAGCCGTTGACGTCATCGGCGGTGTAGTCAACGGTGCGCTTGGTGCCGTCGGCGTCGAGCAGCGAGTACTGGCCGGACACGGCACCGCCGACGCGGGTCTCCACCTGGCTCTTGTAGTCGCCGGTGTTGGGGTCAGCCACGTCGTACGCGAAGCTGCTGTAGTCGTTGTCTACTCGCGCCACTGGCACCACTGAGCTGTGGGCCACGGCTACCAGGGCGGCGAGAACTACGAACTGAAACAGCAAATAGTTTTGTTAAAATATTGAACAGCATAACATAAAGTATTTTTCGAATGGTTGCTAATTTTAGGACAGGATAAATTGTGGTAATATATTAATGTTCAAAAGTGCAAAGAGAAAATTCATCGCATTCTGGTATTTTAATCAATCTGACTTTAGGTAATAGATGCTTTATTTACATATATACAATTGAATGTTCAAAAAAACAAAACAAACATATATACAGATACAAAAATTAGACGGAAAAGAGCTCATAGTGCATAAAAAAAAAATTGTCCACATCGATGTCAATGGGAAACGTGCCCAGAACGCTGGCAGCATTGTCACGTTGGATGGCAATGCTGATTCTCTGGCCGAAGAAAAGGCCAGCCCTCTGGTCACGTGAAGAGTCGACGAGTTTTGTGCTAATTTCTCGAAAAACTCGATGCGCACTTGGACCATGGACCTAATGTTTCAACCCCAAACGGCTAAAACATATAACTTCCAATAAGGTTGTTATATTTGTGCCGTTTGAGGTTTTCTGCACCGGCAGCAGCCCACTATAGATACTTGATTTAATTGCCTTAATACCCCAAAAGTTTGTAGATCTTTTAACATTTTAAAGTACTCAAAAACTATTTTTGCATATTATATTCGATGACACTAAAATTTTCAAACCCCAAAAAACCCAAGACAACCTACCTTGGCTGCCATTGCTGATCCTGAGGTTATCACTGATCGAATGAGTGCAGACGACATGCCAGAGCGAGCTTATATAGCAGTCGTCCAGCCACCACCGACGCGCGGTCACTTGACGAACTTGAGATATAGGCCGGATTCTGATGACGAACGAGATAGGGTCGCCATATTTGGGGACAGTAGTATAGTGGGCGAAAGCTGTGCAAAAAAAACAATAGAAGGAAAATAATGAGCTTTGTGGGCAAGTCAGGTCGTTTTGGTAATAACTTTTTGGGTAACTCACGAAAATAATTTGAGATAAAATTCTTTACTGTGTAGGTTGAATTTACAAGTATTACTCTTAACGGTTTTTGGTTAAATACAGTGCACGTAGTAGAAGTTTTGTTCAAAAGTGATTCCAGAGTTAGTTTCTTCTATCAAATAGCGTTTCTACGGTCTTGGTTCATGGTTTGGATGCCATATAAAAAACAAATCAATGACCAAAAATATTCTTAGATCATCCCATCGTAGACTTTCTATCAGAGGAGATCGAGGTCGAGAGATGGCTCATCCATCACTAAACAAAACATGTCGCCGATGCAACAGCAAAACTTGATATTTGTGCCAACCCTATTTATGTCACTAATACAAAGCAATTAACACATAGTAAAATCTAGATCTATTTGAATATTTATGATCTCTTCTTAATGCTACTAGTTTGTTAACGCGCAATAGAGGGAGGTGCTGTTTTGCCAAAATCGATTTACAACCATTATACAAATTTATCACCTACATGTTTTCCTAGTTTAATAAAAAAACATTATCTGTACTTTATTTACTACCTAGTAGGACAAGTCTTGATAATGGTATTTAAAGAACGGTCACAAAAAAAAAACTGAATCAATCCTTATTTATTACTTTGGTTGAAAAAAAAACCAAAGATTAACTTAGAGGGGTTTGTCAGTATAGTTCTTCCATACATCCCTATCAGCTATTATCTTATCATTATTATCATCTTCTTTTTGATGGCCTTCTTCAGTTACCTAGTGATATTAAACTCTACATTTTAATAAGACCTTTTTTCTTTGTATCACATCCTCTAATCGAACTATTTTCACTCTAATTCTCACAAACGCATTCGAACTGAAATTGTTATAAAATTTAATGACACTGATGGATGGTTGCTGGTGATGGAAACTTTGTCTTCTCTAACATTAGCGGCTTGAAACAAAGCCACTGCATCTGCGTAAATGTGTTTTGGTCTGCATATCAAAGGAAACCTTTGAAATCTAGACGAAAACACATTAAGATTTGTTATTCGACACATAGGTATGTATCACAACAATCTTCCGTCTTACGATACTTCCTCAGTATTAATTTTCACTAGCTTCCGCATCGTAACATGGATTTATTTTCACAGCTGGTATCCTTGAGAGTAATGTTTTAAATGTTTATAACGATGTAAGTGCGAGCCTCCGAGAATGCGACCAGTTCATTTCTTTTAACCTTTCGTGTTTGTATGATGTTTTACATAATTTATTTTATCTTTTTGAGATCGAGTTTACTCTTCTTTAAATGGGAATCGTGTTGCAAACTTACAATGGTAAAAGAAAACAAGTTTCATTGTAGGGATTTAATTATCCCTGAGTCTCAATTTCCAAAGAATTACATTAGTCAGGAATTTAACCTTGAGAATAAATCTTTCGCTCTATCTACTGCGCAATTTAGATCATCGTAGAAGGCGCTTAGTCTAACGCCTGGAGCTTACATATTTAGGAGTGATACTTCCGACACTAATATGATTATTATTATGATAAAATGAAATGTCTCGTCAAATTTGTTAAAACAGGATCTTTAATACATGTCGGAAACACGAGGGCTTCCTTCCATATACCCTCGGTCCTGTGGGCTTATTTATTTATTTATTTATTTATTCTTTATTGTACACCAAAAAATACAGGAACAAAAGAAACTTAAAACTAAACATATACAATGGGCGACCTTATCGCTTGCCGCGATCTCTTCCAGGCAACCTGGAATGGACAGTGATTGCCTGGACAAGACATGGGGTTGTCAGTGGTGTAACAATACCAACAAAGAACATACAGATACAATAATACTTAATAAAAAACACAAATAGATAATTATATATGCTATAAAATAGATACATAAATACATACATATTTAAATTATAAACAATGAAAGAAAATAAAAATATGTATGACAATCATAGACAAAATATATGACAACAAACTAAGAGCACGATTACAGCGATAAGTAATGTTCCTTGATGAGTCTTTTAAATATAGGCAACGACTGTGCACGTTTGATTGGGTCAGGCAATGCATTCCACAGACGAGCAGCCTGGACAGTAAAAGATTTGTCCATGAAAGTTGAGGAATGCATTGGCATTTTGAGTCGCAAGTTAACTGATGACCTTAGAGATTTCGTGTGGGAATCGCAGATAAACTGAAAACGATTCTTGAGGTAAAGAGGGGTGGAAGGAGTAAAGAGCACATTAAACAAAAGAGAAAGAATATGAGTATTCCGGCGAAGGCGAATTGGCAACCACTTGAGCTTTACACGGAATTCAGAAACATGGTCATATTTGCGCAAACCGAATATGAACCTTATACAAAAATTTTGAAGCCGCTCAAGTTTATCGAGTTGTTCTTGAGTAAGGTCAAGATAGCTGGCATCAGCATAATCAAGGATGGGAAGAAGAAGAGATTGTGCAAGCGCAATCTTGGTGACAGTCGGAATAAAATTACGTAGTCGTTTCAAAATTGCAGCAGATGCAAACAACTTACGGCTAACTTCTTGCAATTGGGCAGTCCAAGAGAAGTGCCTGTCGATGAATATCCCCAAGTTTTTAACTTTCTCACTGAAGGGAATTACTGCATTGTCAAAAATAACTTGGGGAAGAGACGTCCAGTTGATCTTAGAAACCATTCTAGGACTGCCCACTACTATTACCTGAGTCTTAGTCATAGGGTTTACCTGAAGCCCATACCTCTTGCTCCAATCGCAAATGCGAGCCAGATCAAGATTGATAGTTGCTATAGCCTCAGACAGCTTTCCGAGAGGAGCTCGCGAGTATAATTGTAGATCATCTGCATAAAGATGGTAGGAAGAATTTAGTTCATTGGATATTGAGTTTATAAAAACTGCGAAAAGTAAAGGAGATAAAACGCCACCCTGTGGTACCCCGGCAGAAGTACTACACCAGGAAGACAAGTTCTCTCCGATGCATATACGTTGCCGGCGCCCGAACAGGTAACTACGAAACCAGTCAACCACCGATGGAGATATATTAAGAGAGCATAGAACTCCAAGCAAAACATCGTAATCAACAGTATTGAAAGCGTTACTGAAATCCAGCAATGCCAAGACCGTCAGATTACTGCTTTCCATGGCTGACCTTATATCATCCGTAATGTTGAGAAGAGCTGTAGTGGTGCTGTGACCAGGACGGAAGCCGGACTGGAAGGGATTGAGGAGATTATTTTTGGATAGGAATGTGCTTATTTGATTATGAATTAAGCGCTCAAGGACTTTGGACAAGAATGGTAAAACGGATATTGGACGAAATTCAGAAAAGGATAAGGGATTGGACTTTTTTGGTAAAGGAATTACCTGCGCATCTTTCCATGAGTAATGCTTATCGTGGGTAATGCGCGCACAAAGCAGGTAACTAATGCCGTTTTAGAGATATTCCATTGTCCAATTCTAGTAGCAAGTTGAAGCGCCAATTTGTAATCACTTTCACTAGCCTGATACTTTTAGACGCAACTCCACCGGCACCAATAATGCCACTCATCACACTTCATCGCGATCCGGTCTCCAGTTCTTTCTACTCAAGTCCACCCCGCGACCGCGCGACCTCGCGTCTCCCTCCAAATTGTGGTCACGTGTCACCTTCCTCTAGGATTTAAATCCTTCACTAGCATTGGACACTGGAGAAAACTGAGTGTTGCCAATCGAATAAAATCTAATTGAAATTTGAATCAGAAGCTAAATGTTGCCAATTAAATAAAACTGAATTAATAAGTTTACAAGCGATATTTCTTCGTTCCCAACTATTAATCATTTACCTTCCTCCGATATATATATACCTAATTACCTTTATTTTATAACTGAAACAAAAATAATTGTGAGCTTCTCATAGCATTTGTGTGTGCCGAGCGGTTGTTTGTTTTCATCCATGAGCAGGATAATATATGCTGAAATGTTTTGCAAAGCGCGGCAAAGTAAACGATTTGTCTTGTAATATAGAGACCAGACTAGTAAAAAATCCTCCTACATTCTCTCATTACTCCCTGGTAATTTCGCAGAGCACTTGGCGCCATGCCAGGTGACAAGTGTGATATGTTTGTACTTACTTGATATCTGTTCGTCATAGATGACAGATGAGCAAATATTTAAATGCTTTCACGCTCTCAGATGGAGCCAAAAGGTTCTGAAGTGGTGACCGCGTATCGGAAGATGCAGCGCTGTAAGGATTGATAAGTGCTTAGCCTGCCCGGCTCCGGCACCCGGCACCATAAGCGGCACAGGAGGAAACCGTGAAGCTTTAGTGGTTTGTAGTCCCACATAACTGCGCCTGGTGACGGCCGCGGGAGTCTGCTAGTAGCAAACACGGGACTGGTGGATGTGAGACTTGTGTGTGACGCTTAGGAGAATCTATATCCAGCAACAGATGTCTTTCAGCTGAAATAATCGCTAAAAAGATACGAGCAAAACGGGCCTGAGTAAGGTTGGTCACCGTCTGGCTAGGTCAAGTAACGCTTTTCGCTACTACTGGTAGCAACTCAATGAGAGCTGACAAGAATCCAAATCAGCTATTTGCGATAAGAGATATATACTTATGTATTGAACAATTGTAGGCTGATGATGGTGATTGGGTCACAGCAAAAGCTTACGGATAGATATTTGTTTACAGGGTGTAGTTGAAGGACCATTTTATTAGATTTACAAAAATCCCCACTGCCAAGTTATACTTAATATCAAGAGGAACTTTTTGTATACCTACCTTGTACACGTCATGCAGGTAATATTTTATTACCATGAATCCTTTCTGCTTTGCTTACCAAATCGCCACTTGTCAGATGGCATTTTATATAGATAAATCTTATGCAATGCAAGTATTTAAATATTTTGCCCTTAAACTTAAATATCTCAAGAACTGGTCCAAATCTAAACGGTGTTTATCATAATTGATCTAAATTGCAAAGGAAATGTCAATAGTTACAAACTGACATTTAGCAGTATTAAAATATTTTTTTAAGTGTGAATGTACTTATGGACTTATTTGCATACAATGAGTGTTATCTGAATAAAATATGTAAACGGACAGCCTGGTAGCCGTTATGGGTTATCCGGCAGATAATCTTGGACTTGACCTCGTAACTACATGGTGCTTTTATATTTTGCATGGGCTTGCCCACCTTTTCATTGGCTTGTTCTGATTATTTTCACTATATAACTGTCCGGTTATATTTCAACAAAATTAAGTGTTAGTTTACACTGAGAAATTTTCAAGTAAACCATTAAGGTTCTTTTGAATTGTCAGCAAAAAAAAACAAAATGAAGCTATAACGTAAACAGTAACAGTAAACGTAGACAGATTACGACAATAGTGTAATAATGGTCCCACTTAAAACATAAAAGAGTATGGAACGTGTACTCAATATAAAACTCCTGGCATACCTAGAATCAAACGATATCCTTAGTGACCACCAATACGGCTTCCGCCGAAATCGGTCTACTGGGGATCTTCTAGCGTATACCATTTACATCTGGAGTGAGGCCAACGAGAGGCGCGGGAAAACGCTTGCCGTCTCTCTCGACATCTTGAAGGCTTTTGATAGGGTCTGGCACGAGAGCCTTATTGGTAAGCTTCCTTTATTCGGTCTGCCCGGTGGTCTGTGTGATTAGATTGCAGACTTCCTGAGAGATCGGTCCATTCGAGTGGTTATTGATGGCTGCTCGTCGGACCAATTGGATATTAATGCCGGGGTCCCTCAGGGGTCGGTATAACTTTATTAGCAACTTTATTCTTGCTTCACATTAACGATCTGCTAATAAAACCTTTGGGTATGCAGACGACAGCACTGTTGCAGAGAGATACATGTCCTTTGGGTATGCAGACGACAGCACTGTTGCAGAGAGATACATGTCCAACGCTCGAGCTACCGGGCCTCAGATCCAGTCTCTCCGGGAGGCCAAGGTGGAGCGCTTATGAACCTGTCCTTGCAGGCAGTGTCCGAATGGGGTGATGCCAATCAGGTTTAATGCTGCTTAAACCCAGACGTGTCTTTTTCCCGCTAAAAGGAGCCAATTTCACCCGGCTCTAACTTTCCGAGATGTGACCGTGCCAATAACTGACCATCTTGAGCCAAGTTCGATCATGCATGGAGTACTGTTCTCATCTCTGGGAGAGATCTGCCAAATACCAGCTGGATGCACTAGAGTCTATTGAAAAGCGGGCCAAGAGGCTCATCGGAAATGAGGCACTGGTTAAGACAAAGCTCCAGAGCCTTGAACATCGTCGCCGAGTTGCCAGCTTGTCGGTTTTTTATCGGTTGCATTTCGGGGAGTTGTCGATGGAATTGGATGATCTAATTCCGCCAAGCCCGTTTCATCATCGGACTACAACACGTCCCTGCTGGAGTCTGTGTTTCCCGATAGCTACAATCTAGGGGTATATAAGTCAAGAGTGAATAGGTTACTTCTAGGCAAGCGTGTTTCACCGTCGACCATATCATCGCTTACCATCAGGTGATAGAGATAGTGGTCAAGCGCGAGCCTATAACAAATGAGAAAAGCGCCAAGCTCGTCACAAATATAAAAGTGAAAAAAAAGTTAATAAAATCAAAAAACCCGACTGCTTAGTAGGCGAACTAAAAAGAATTACTTATCAAGAAGAAAATCAGGCTGTGCAGCCGGAAGATACGTATTCATGCGCTGGATGACTTAAACCATATTAGGTACATCTTTTTAGATAATTATTTTTAAACATATGAGTGGTATATATTTTTGTAATCACCACTAAAATTCCTTTATTTTGATACCCCACATATCCAACTATCTATACCTATCGGGATTTGGTAGAAAAAAAGGGACTCGACACTAAAATACCCAACTACCTGACTGCAAGGAAAGCTTTATGTTTTCGCGCGTATCTTTTATGTATGTAATATTCTTTTTTACATAATATCTTTCAAACCTCTAGACGGATTTATATAATTAAGACATCGTTAGAGTCTGTGTGGAAAGGGAACCGTCATAAGATGTGAGGGAACAGCTGTGTTTTATTACCGTGTTTAATAAGTTGAAAACACTGTTACGTCATTATAGTGCGACTGAAACATCTTTATATTTTGAAACTATGTTAGAAATATTATTATAATGTTTTCAGTGTTTTTTTAGGGTTACGTACCCAAAGGGTAAAAACGGGACCCTATTACTGAGACTCCGCGGTCCGTCTGTCTGTCTGTCTGTCTGTCTGTCACTAGGCTGTATCTCATGAGCCGTGATAGCTAGACAGTTGAAATTTTCACAGATGATGTATTTCTGTTGCCGCTATAACAACAAATACTAAAAACAGAATAAAATAAATATTTAAGTGGGGCTACCATACAACAAACGTGATTTGTGTGCCGTTTTTTGCGATAATGGTACGGAACCCTTCATGCGCGAGTCGGACTCGCACTTGGCCGTTTTTTTTTGTATTATCATTTAAGTTTTTTTAAAAATCATAATGTTAGTTCCATGTTACGCCACGACGGTTCTCTTTTTCTGGTAAAAAGAAGCCAAGTTCGAAGTAAAAGAGTGGAGATCTTGTACCGTTACGTTTAGCTCCGGAGAGCTATACGTAAGCCACGTTAATAAAATTAAGATAAAATATGGCTTTAAGAAAATAAAATAGACAGGCAGATGTCATGTCAGATGAAAATATCAAAGAATACTTATAAAAGAGTTACAAAAATTGATACAATATCAAAATATATGAAGATGGTTTGTGGAGTGTTATGAAACGTAAGTAGATGTGGAATATATACCACAATCTAGAAAGGTGAAAAGTTTCATACCATTTCCAATTTCGTCTATGAACCTAAAATAATGTATTATTTTCTTAGATATTGAATTTTTAACTTATAAAATATATTTGGTCCGTATCAATTAATAAAGGTAAACCAGCCAATGCAACTTCGTTACAGTACATTATGAATGTCGTGACAAACGCCTGCACACAAAGCACTTGTGACAGCCGCGACTGAGCCCGGTCTAATATTGCCCAAGAATCCCTATAAAATCGCAATGTCAATGTGTGTGTGCAAAATGACGCTTTGATCTTAGTGGCCTCTCTGTCAGCGTGCCTCGTGTCAGCTACTTTGAGCTTCTAATTAACAACAAAAATAAAACAAATCAATATAAAATAATGTATCTATTGTACATGGATTTAACTAAGTTAGTTCAGATGAAAGATAGTTTGAGAACATAATATATCCAAGGCCATAGGATTAGCTAGAAGATTAGATTAGAGCGAACCTAAAAATAAAAATGTTTTTCACCCCCGCAGTCAGCTGATTGAACTGTCAGCGATTTTTGTTAGTTAATATTGTACCTTCCTGTTGGCCGTCGGATATCTTCCTGTTGGATATATAAATGAGTTTTTCTTCAGATTTCAGCTACTAACATTTCAGTTTATTTGACTACTCCTTTACATGAAACAATATCTTGATCTTAAGATTGCCCTAGTCGACGGCACGAACTATTTTATGCGCGGGGTTAAAATGCATGCTATTTCACCCGACTACACGTGTGAAAGAAATAGATGCTACGATGAGCAGTAAGAAGCTAGTTCACGTACGAATACATCCTTTTGCAAATTTGTAGCGAAATGGATGATGACTTAGGACGAAAACGAGTGCGCGAAATTTTATGAACAGACCTTTGGGAGTCTAAAAACTACTAAATTTATATTTTCAAAATAAAATTATTTGCATTGTTGAATTACTAATCTATCCCTGTATGGAGGTCTTTTTGCAATTTTCCTTCTTCTTATGGTATTTATTTCCGCCCAAAGATGCGTTAAAATGAGTGTTGAAATATGGCACTTTCGACGCTCATAACTTTCAAATACATTATTTTTTACATTTGCGTTTCCATACAGGACTAGATAATGATGAGACAATTTGATATCATTTTTTATTTTGAACATACATCGTCAAACAGTGCAGTAATCTCTAGACTACGTTTGTATGAAAGAATTTTCGACTAGTGTAACCTTAAGCGTGGCGATAACGATTGTCAAAAAGGCAAAATTGTATGGGATTGACAAGCGATATCGAAAAATCACGTGATCAATCCATACATTTCGATTAATGCCTTCGCTGCCATCGAATACCATTTGTAAAGTAGTCTAGACTACTCTTTACCCTATAATATGTTTCATCTTAGGTGTGCTTCGAGAAATACTTTAGGAGCGCTTCATTAGGTGCGCTTCAAAGTGGGTGTACTTCGAGGAATATCCCTCTTTGTCTGCTGCTGTTATACGTCAGTTGAAAAAATCTGTAAAATGCCACACGTCCAGGAGGATTTTATCCTAAAATGTACTGGGATCATTAAGGAAGCTTAACTAAGGACCTTAACTCTAAAATAAACAACGCACCAAATTAATTTTAGCAACATTTTTTTATTAATTTAAGAATTCCACAATGGAACAAATTTTTCATCAATACAATATCTAGACCTAAGCCAGATTGTAGGATATTGTGTTGTGGGTACTGTATGTTCGTTTAATTAGTTTTATAATCTATTTTACGCAAATTTATAATTAGTGCACAAATGGACAATTATAATACCTGTATTAGAATCCTATAGCCCGCTTCGTACACTCAGTCTACCATGGGAAATAGCGAAGAATTATTTTATTAAGTTAACATACGATGATGCAAACTGTTGCACATTTTGAAAGATCGCTTACATTAAAGAAGCTATTTCCCAAAGTATACAATTACAATCATTGATTTTATTTGTTTTCAACCGGATACACACACGGTGGTTTATTGATCTTGACTTTTGTCAATATGCCGCCTACGACTTTTTTGTTAGCAATGTTCGATTGAACGAATTAGTGCTCGTAGGCAAGCATCATTAAAGATTGGATTATAATATTTTTCTGTGAATAATTTTTGATTCTTGACCAATGGTGGTCTCTAACTATTCTCAATCTCATTAATTCTTTGTTTTTTTTCTTTCTTTTGATTATTCTTTTTACAATGGTTTTCAATCATCTTCATAGCCCTTTGCTAAGAATAGTTACAGCACTGATAACAATATTTGTGCCACATGTTAGATTTAGTCTTTTTCTTATTTTACTTTTGTATAGATTCCTTTACCGATTATTTTGTAAATGTGTGAACATTGTAGGCCTTCTAGATGCTTGTTAACTTTTTAACTCGTTTTATTTTCTTTTGTTTAAATAATATGTAATCTTTTTTTTTTGTTTTCTTACGACTTATTGTCGGGCCTACGTTGTCCCCACATATCTAAGTACTAATGCTGTAACAAGGAAATATTGTAAAACCAAAACATTTTTTTAAAAGAGTAACCATGGAGTTTCTTGCCGGTTCTTCTCCATAGGAAACGACCAACCCGAACCGTGCACATTGTCGACGTTTTATAAGTGCCCATGTAGGCCTATATGAAATAAAAAAATTGATTTTGATTTTGATTTTGATTTTGAATGACATTGGTCAATCAAAGAAATATATCAAAAATGATCCACAAAGTTCACTAATAAGGATAAAATCCTTTTAGTTATGTTTATATTAAACAGCAAGAGTTCTCCAAAATCTGAAACCAGCCCATGTATCCGATCGAAATAAATGACCTCAGAAGAAACTTGAAAGTTGAAGAATAGCCCTGTTTAACATAATAATATATATTATAATAATATCATATCTAAGGAGAACATAAAAGTAAATTAACGAATGTTCATGACCTCATTACGGTAAATAACTTTCTGAAAACTGGTTTTATTTCTGATGCAAAGCATTTTTTTCATACAGAAAGTAATCTTCAGAACAGATTAATATTTAAATCTTACCGTGCCATTAAAGTATTGTGATCTTTTAAAATTACTGTTCCATTTTTAAATAAATTGGTTTTAAGAGGACATTATATGAAAGATAGTGAGGTACGAATAATAAATGATTTGCATGAAAATATGAAGCATTTTGTTGGTAACCTTTTGCACTGTATTATATTCTATCATTCAGAAATTAAATGGGATAACAAATTATCACCTGTTCATTTGGAATTTTTGTTTTTGTTTACTGATTTTAAATCATAGTAAGGGCCATTCTTCAGCTAAAACAAGACCAATTTACCCGAAGCAAACGTAACAGTTAAATCACTACGATTACCACATAAATAACAAAATACGCCAAAATGTTTACCACACTAAAAAATTCGCTAGAACTCGGTAAGTTATTACCGCTTTACATTTACGCACAAATTAATTTACTAATTACCGGAAAGAGTCCCGCGTCCCTCAAATTGTATTCATTAATTCGTATATGACCTTTGAGATGGCCTTCTTGAAGAAAACGAGACTCTAAAACAAACAAGCATCGCATGTGGTCTAACCATTTGCACAACGTTACCCGATGTCGGAGACAGCACTAGTAGTAGAGGATCGCACACTTTTGCATAGCGCTATCCTTGTCACTCACGAGCTTGCAAGCGAGACAATAGATGTTCATGCTACTCCACAATCCCCTACTACAAGAACGCTTTGTCATTTACCGTAGATATATTTATACATTATGATTAGTCTATGTACACTCAACCCGCACCGTTCTCCACTACACCAATCACTACTTTACCCTATAATATAGTACAAAAAATGAAGTCAAACTAATAATTTCTAATGTAAAAATCACAAGTAGTGCTATTCTTACTGTTAAAGAATTATATATTCTTCCATATATATAAAAAAGTCGCTTAAAAAAATCACAGACAATCACTTTTCCTTTACAGACATAGACCACCAAACCGACGACCGTTTTTTTTTTCTTTAAGCATTACATCGCTACGTACAAAATCCTACTTAGTTTTACAACCATCCTGGTTTACAATCGATAAGTCACCGTTTTTTAACGTTCTATTTTGACCACTTACTAGATGTTGGCCGTATTGTATACCCTCGCACTCGAATGATAAATATGCAACTGAATGAATGAAAACATATCAAATGATATCCACGTCGCCCTTCGTCCAATCACCACATGCGGGCTGCTGTACATCATACACCATTTGTTTTGTACTTTCCACGAAATAACCTACACTAAATTATTTTTAGTGATGCCCAAAAAATACAATTTTGGCAACGTTTACTTAAAAAACGGATACCTTTAATTTTTTTCCCCATTAATTAATTTGTACTGGCAGTAACTCTTTAAGACTTCAGAAATTTGTACTTTAGTTCTTTGCAGACAAGAGTGCTCGTTGCTTTTTTTTATATATTTTTTTCATTTTTGCATATCAATAAGAGTTATATCTCGTACACTTACACAAAGATGACACCAAGAACATAGTTTTAAGTGACACCGAGACTTACCTCATTTGAACATAACAAGATGAAAAGGTTAAACATGTAAGTATATTTTTTTATGAAATATAATGTTTTATATACAGCCATGAACGACTATAATCATTTTATTTTGAAACATCGAAATTATTCTGAATGTACGATGATAATATATTTAGAGCCAGTATTTATCATGAAAAGTGAAGGAAATGGAATATAATTACTCAATGATCAAACTCATTTTTTCTACATACTCTCGCATCAGTTAACACCCAGCTTTCGTTCAGTCCGAGAAGTTGTGATTTTACACTAGTGAGGGAGTGAGCATAATTTTACAACTTACATAATATATAATGCGAAAGAACATTTTTTTTTCATTATCAAATTCGTAGTGATCCCGAGGTACTCTCGTGATCAATCCATAATAGTGCACCCTTAAAAATATAAAAACATCCAATGATTACTTAAATATTTCCTGTCCAGTTAAGTGCAACTATTTTATGAATATTACTTAAATGTCAATTCCTTAAATAACGTACTTAAATGTATTAATAAACATTAAACACGATGGACGGGTGTAACTTGTCGAAGTAAAATAAACAGGAATATAAAAATAAAATAAAAGGAAATAAGAAAAAAATAATAAAAACAAAAAAAATAATTTTGTTACTTTTTTTTAATTCGCAGAAACCTAACAAACAATAATTTCTCCATTTTTTATTTCGTCTCCTTAAAACATAGTAACATCTATGAAACACAAAAAGATAACTGGGAAAAATTAATAATAATAAAAATTACGAATAAAAATTTATACTCCGGAGAGTGAAGGAAGGTACAATTAGATTACGTTGATATTGACTTGTGGCCGATCCCCCGCAAGTGTTGTGCTTACAAATGAGGTACATCAATGAGATTATTACAACTAACCTAATTAACACTTACAACTAACTTAGACCGTCAACCCAGCTCGTTCCGAGCTCATAGAGTCGCTTAACACTGACGTCGATGTATATTCTCTTTTGAGCATGACACTGAGTTGAGAGCACTGACTACCTTGCAGAGATTCAAATAAACGTGCTTCATACTATTATCGACAACTTCCAACTGAATTACATCCTTATATACATTTTTAAAACTATTTTCATAAATTCCAAAAATGTAATGACCAGCATTTATTAGAACAAGTTTTAGAAAAATCTGACAAATGATTTAACAATTATAAGATAGATATAAAATAGGTACATCTGCGGGACAGTTATAGAATTTGAAAAATGACTATAATTGAATCCTGAGGTAGCATATTTGTACTTTAAAATTTATTAATATTTTTTTTTTATTTTTCACATTACTCTTAATTGCTAACATTTTATATTTTCCCATCATATAAAAAATCTACTTAAAAGCTTACTTACGGACTAAATTACATCCTCGAGGTAGATAAACGTACATAATTATAACTAAGAGGCTATGTAGAAAATTACATTCAACGTTATACGTTGATTTGTTGTGTATAACATGTTCAGCTTAGAGCCTCCAGAGGCGATGAGCCTGAATGTAAGGTCCCTACATAGCCCATGTGACGGCAGAGGGTCACCATACCCGTAACAATCTTTGGCTTTACCATCACGACATCTCGCGATTTTATGTACACAAAAGAGAAAAAATTAAAAAGTAAACTTAAATATAAACCTTACAAACAAAACTCAAAACGGAACCAATTGATGTGCTTAAACTTAAATGCAGTTTTGATCCAGCAATAATGCCTCACAGCAAGCAACTAAAGAAAAGTTATTTTAATATTATTATACTCAAACTTGACTCAAAACTAAACCTTTGAAATCGCTCGCTGGAAGCTGTTTGTATGGCGTATTGTTGGATCCAATCTTATTACTGACGCCATGGAGATCTCACAAATGTTGGCCACACATAGCAGACACTGTGAGATCTGCATGATGTACCTTCGCTAGACCATTACCTTCTAACCAGAGCTACAGCCACGTATAAAGGGAGATCGGCCAAGTCCAATGAAAAAGGGATTGCAATACACCGACTAAATGTGAATTTTCCTATCACATCAATTATAACATTACAACTATATTAGGGACCACTAGTAACTTGTCCACTAATTAGCTTTAACAATGCGACAACTTAATTTAGACGTGTTATCCAATATCCCATAGTGTATACTGAATTTTGTACAATAATCAATTGAAATTATTTTTAACAGTCACAAAAAATATATTGGAACGACACAAACATGTTGCAGAATCAAAATTGACATGTGATGTTATTGTAATCTAAGTTTTGTACCTTATAAAATTTAGAAAGAAGCAAATCCAATTATTGATTTCAAAATAACGAGCCCCTAGTGCCCAACGCTATTATTAGCAACCGTCCATAGACATACTCATATTCCCTCCTTTTACTTAAACGAAAAAAGCTAAAAAACGTGATGCATTAATGCAATTCTCTTTTACGTATCACAAAAAACATTAAATGTCAAAAGAAATCACAACTATGAATTTTGAATTCATAAGAGAAAAAAAAACGAAAAGACAAAACAGAACAATGTTTTTCTCGCCAACAATAATAAACATAATTGTTAACAATTCGCAATTGAAGTAGCAAAACATTTTCCTAACAATAATACACTTAATAAAGAATGCCGATAGTAAAATGAATGATAATAATTTTTATACAATAGTTACAAAGGATTCGGTCAACGTAAAGTATAAGTATGTGGTTCCCTCCAACGCTTCTACAGACCGTTTCCACCTAGATGTTTCCGAAGGCACTGCGTTTATAGATGTTCAACGCAACAGAGCAAAGTACGTCATCGATCATTGTCTTAAAAGACTGCAGAACACAGTGTCACATCGTGCATCGTTGCCAAGTACAGCAACCTAAACTAATCGGTTAAATACCACACTACCAACTCCAAGAGAGGTCACAGACAATAAAATAAAAGGAATTTTCTGTGCGATAATGCCCAAAAATCGACATTTGTTCCCCCGGGCTTTTCCCCCAAACAGCTACGTGCATGTTTTTCTTTTTTTTTGATTATATGTATATATGTAACTCGCTCATTCATAATGCCCTTTCTGAGAAAATATAACGTCAATCCGTGTATCTTCAATTAAACCAAAATATTATTTTATTGTTTTAAAATAAAGTTTATTTAGAAAGCTAAGCCTGTGAACTCTTGCCACTTTCTACCACCCTTCCATGACCCAACTTTGAATGATAAAGAAATCAACACACAGATTTACTCTTAATATTTTTGGCGATGTATTTTTTATTATTTCAGAAAAAGAGATTTTCAATAAAAATATCAATTTAAGTAAAGTGTACATATAGATTTTAAAATAGCCTGTCTATTCGAATCTAAAAATATTCAGATATATCAACGGTATATTAGCTTCTATTCGGTCTATTGATACTACTAGTAGATTTAATTCTATTCATATATAATAATACAATTATTATTCGGGAAGTATAAGGTAATCGATAAAATTCGCTACTTTATATTTTTCTAACGGGTATCTCTACTAAATACTATTCACTTGCACAATTTATTCTATCTATTTGTTTAAATATTCTCAATGAACGGCACAGTTTGTATTTAATATATGAATAGAACTTTAGTTTTTTTTTTTTGTATTTCATAACAAAAACGAGGTAACCATTCCAAGAGAACTAAAACGCTGTCTTACAAATGGTACTAAACAACAGAAACTAAATATTTAAAAGTCACTGAGCCTTTATAAATCTTTCTCGTCATAAATAAATTCAATAAGACGTGTATCCTAAAATATAAATACAATAATAAATATGAATGCAACTTATTCCTAAATATCAGGAATATTACACACAGTCGCTACATTCACACTTAACAAAAAATAAAATAAATAATACGACGTGAACTTAAAATTGAGGATATTTGGCACTGTACCATCTGCTTTATGTAACTAAAACCATTTATTGCAGCTGAATGTATAGTTGTATACATATGAAGTATTACTCTTGGACATCGCCGATGTCAACACAACAAATATAATACAATGACACCGACGACACCCCTACATTTATCATTTAAATAATTATTTTCTTTAATAAATCTCAACTGGTTGCACTTGAAATGACTAGGAATATAAAAGTAGTAAGTGGCCTTCATATAAATGCACTAAGACGAAAACAAAAATCTTTATATAACGGAATGTTAAAATCGACACCATCCCACTGAAACATATAATTATTTGGTCTCAATAGTAACATCCGACCAGGCGAGCCTGTTACCAACGACAATGATGGATTTGCTGACACATTCATGCATCGAACCGTACATGCAATTTTTTTAATAACACGTTTTTTTACCTAACTACTTATGTATCTAGGGCAAAATTGTACTTTGTACAAAAGTAAAACCGTTCCTCATTCACTGTACAGTAAAAAACTGCTGAAACTCTACTTTGCCGTATATTTTCGCACTTTTTATCCGTTTGTTTCCTTATCGACAGTGTGGCAAATGTGAAAAAAATAAATTATACAGCCTGTTTTCTATTGTATCACAGATATTTCGAATGCGTAACTAAATCATATTTATATAGTCTATTGTCATTATGTAGTGTAATGTAATCAATAAAAGTAAAATATAAAGTAAAAAAACAGAGGTAGTTTTGCCACAGAGTGTCGTTATACGCGTGTTTCAACCTAGGCCAAGGCGGTTTACAACATTCTCCTATTATTTACATACACTTAGCCTATGACCATCAGTCTCAACAACATTTCTAAGATTCCCTAGCTCAGGTATTTCATATAAGCTATGTCATAACTCGACCGAGAGCACAAAATAAAACGTCTATAAAGGTAACTTCATCTCACAGTCAACTGGACATATTACTAAAGTTTGCAAAAAAATATTAAGGTACTAACGAATTGAGGGTGCAATAAAAGGTACGATATTTTTCAAACATGGTACCAGACAGAGACGAGTACTGAGCAACCATTCAAAGTCACACATGAATATTAAATTAAGTAACAATTATCGCACAATTTCAAAACCTTAAAAAATCTTAAGATCAAATTCTGAGGTAGATACTGATTACATAATATGCATCAATGAGGTATATTATTGTACGCGTGTTATACACAGTTTGAGACGCGGCTCGGGCGACCATGAGTTGATAACAGAGATACCGTCTTCGTAATCCAATCGTTAGCCGACAGTTTATGGTAACGCATTCAGAGGTAGATAAAACAGTCACCCGCGCCGGTCTTAAATAGCAGAGGTAGTTCGGTTGAAATTAGTTTGAGAACAAAATTTCGTGGGTTCTTACTGCGTATGGTTATGGAGGGGGCCTTGGTTGGGGAGGTGGGGTGTGACCTGATGGCGATGTTCACGCGCGATGTGGCGCCGCACGGTATTGTTGCGCGTGAAGGTACGCGAGCAGTGCGGGCACGGCACGCGGATGCCCTGGTGCCGCTGCCTGATGTGGGCGCGCAGATTCGTCTCGTATCCGTAAAGTCTCTCGCAATAGGGGCATTTCAGCTTTTTACCTGCAATTATTGTTGTCACGTGTTAATATGTTGCTAAGAACTTGCCGGTTAATCAATATTCATACTCAATCATTTAATTATATTTACAATTTAATCATTTTCAAAAATATTGGTCAGCTGGTCAATAATGAAGAAGGTAAACATATTCAAATTCAAACTCGGACGCAGTTCCAAGAGTTCTTCTTAAAGTAACATTATTCTCACCGTCAGCAGTAGCGATTCCACCAGACTTGCTGGTGATCATTTTAGCAGGCCAGATGTCGGGGCTTGGTTTCGGCGGCACGGGCGACGTCTCCATTGGTTTGTCGTGGTAGTTAGCATTGGGCAGCGACGTCGCCGGTGGCGGAGAGTTGTTGTAAGCTGGTGGCTGGTAGTCGTTCTCATTCTTTATCCGTAAGTCTAAAAAGATGGAGAACATTGGTTATAGCTTTTGAAACTTCATCACAAGCTTTATTGAGTTCTACTACACTACCTGCACTAACTACTCAAAAACTATCTACAGCTTGGCATGCATTGGTAAAGCTGCGTATTTTCTGGCGAAGAATCAATTGGTTGCGCCCAGAGGGGCTTAAATAAGACACCCACAAAAGTATTGTAATAGGTGTCTTAAAGATGACCAAGGGGATCAAGAACATGCAGGATCTTCCTGAGCTTTGATAACATCATACTGCGGTCACCAACCATTCATTCGCCAGGCGTGGTGATTATGGAAGAAGATGATGATGAATGATAATGAAGTTAGTGAAATGAAAATTCCCTGATGACCGTTCGTCGCAGCGATAACAGGCCTACCTTCAGCAGTAGATATTGATGAGCTGAATGATAATATGAAAGCCTATTGAAAGCTGTAAGAAATGAACGGCCAAGGGTGTTTTTGATTGAAGCTCCACTTTTAGTAATAGAAGCTTAGTTAGTAAAAAACGTTCGTTAACTTTAGTTCCCTCTTCCAAATCATCACGCAAATACATAATTTTCTAAAACCTACCTTCAGCACCTTGGTCATTGTTTATGCGTTCAGGTATGTCGTCGTTGGCCGAGGCGCTGCGTTCGTATCCGTTGTTCTTAATGGGGTTGCCGAGGGTCGAGGTGCAGTCAGGCTGGTTCTCTTCGTAGCGGGCGCCTGCGCCCGGAGAAGAGCGGGTGTCCGGTTCATCAGCCACGCTGCCGCAGTGTGATGACGATGAGCTTTGCCTGGAATTGACAGCAGTCCTCGGTTAAGACGCATCTATAGATGAAGCTGCAGAAAATGATACTGATCTTAAAGATAAACAGGATCAAAGTGAAGAATTTATTATAATTCAAACCGATGTTGTGTTACACATTTCAGAAACGTGAATTGAAATGATAAGCAGTAGATGAACATTGAAAACATTTGATGGGTACACGGTAGTGATGTGTCATTTCTAGGTCAAGTTCGATTCTGTTTATCACAAAGCTTATAACTGGAATTGTCTGACCTATTCCAATAAAATGATTTACTGAATTGAACTTCTGAATATTCTTACAGTATATTATATGAAAAAGATTTTTTTTATTCGGAAAATAGTATAGTAGACCAGTAATTTCTGGATTTATTTGATCAGCTTTAACCTCAAAACGATACTTGGCTCCCAGATATGCATATAATGCGTTATAACACTATCTATAAAATAAATATTACTGTGTCCAAGGCTAAACCAATATTGACATATTAAAATCTGCACTCCATTATTTTAAAGACAATGCAGTAGAACGTTCAAGAGGCCCTAGTTATTGTTTCATTATGTATGCAATAATTTTACTTCCAAATAAAATTCAAATAATTTCGTATCTTAGGATAAGTAAGATTCCTACATATTATGTAAAGATATCTTACCAATCATACTCATACTAATATTATTATAAATGCTTTACTCAATCACGCCAGGATGGCATCACAGATCTGGATAAAATTTGGCATAGAGATAGATTATAGTCTGGAATAGCACATAGGCTTTTCATCCCGGTATAATATTCCCTTGGGGTAAGAAAATTTGAAAACACTAGGTATTCACGCGGGCGAAACCGCTGGCAGTACCTTTATAAGATTGATCCTTTACCTGTAATTCCTAGCGTGTGGGCTCTGAGATGGAGACGCCTTGGGTGGCGCTGGTCTGCGGTGTCCACCAGCGTGCATCGGCAAGTGCGCCGGCGGGGCATACCGCCCCATGCTGCCACTACTATGAATGGGCATTCCATACTGCGGCATGATCGGAGCGAACGTGGCTGTGTGCGACGACGGAGCAGCTGACTCCTGAACGTCACAATTCCCTGAACCAGACACTGGACTTGTCTTTATGCGGGCCTGATGGCGGTCTCCAGAATTCTGTTGGGTCTGTTGCTTCACCCAAGCATCCTGAGACATCTCCATAGATAGGCCTTTGACCTGGAATCGATACAATCTAAATTAGGACAGCTTCGGTTTTGATCGACGCACCTGAATAAATTATTGAGTATTGATATGATAATACCATTGACGTATGTTTAAATACAATACACATGTGTAACTATGGCCTTAACGCATGGATTTCTTCAACGAATTGGAATTTGTATGAACTGTGTATTTTGAGTTTCCAAAATATTTATATTGCGCTCTTATTGAATGGTATCAGTTATTTGTTTCTTTACTCTACTTTAGAATATATCAAGTCATTGCACCGCTTGGAGTTTGAAATTGGCTTTTGTCATAAATTGCCATTATTTTCCGGCACCCCCGCAGGCATTTAGCAGATAATATAAAACATTTAGGTAAAACAGATAACACGGCTTTCTTCTATGTTTATGTACCAAAAGAGAATGGTGAAACTCACCTGCAAATTTTCCCCACTCTTGAGAAAGCTTGAGAGCGCATCCTGGCTGACGTGCACCTCACCCTTGTACATGAACTCAAGGAGGGCCTGCATGTTGTCAGCCGTGGTGGCTTCCAGGATGACATAGCAAGCCCCGGCATGACTGGGGGGCGCTGTGTCAAAGAGCTCCTGGAAGTGCTTACTGCATGCTGCCAGGATCACCTTGTGAGCTTTGAATTGGCGTCCTGAAACAATAAAAGTATAGAGTTTAGCTTAAGTATGTAAAGTTGTATGATTTTTGGTTAACAGGTGCATATTACGCTACACCATGATAAAAAATATGGGCTCTTAGCAAATACAATGAAAGAAAAATCCATGAGGAATTCTTTTAAATAATAATTCTGAACAGTGGACAGCTGGGTCACAAACAGCTAAAAAAATACATAACAAAAGGTAAGCACACCAATCTCAAAGCCGTTACAAGAAATTGAGCAGCTATTTGAAAAAAAACGACTAACCCTGATGACCCTATTGTCTATTTTTATATATTAGAAGAATATATTAAACATCGTAAGTCCCAGCCCACGCAATGCAATAAACAATAAACAAAAGTCAAGGTAACTGGTCCCAGAGCAATTCTCAGAAGCGTACGAGGGGAACGTCTTAACTATGTGTATTATATGGATCAGCCGGAGAGTTTATTTTCGCGTTATATTTAGCATAAGAGTAAAATGCATGTACTGTGAACACACTTTTATTATCATCTACAGACATTACAGAACTTATTCTGGCTGAAAATATGAAAATGAAATCATCAGTTGTACATTTTGTTCTGAAATAATCTCCGTAATCATGATTGGTCAAAAAGTTTAGCAGAATTGTTTCAAGGAAGTTCCCTCAAGTATTTCTAACAGTTAACCTTGGCCCACTTAAGAAAAATATGTCAAATACGATAACTACATCGTTCTAACCTGAAATTAATGAATCCCTATCGCACCGTCATTTATATTGTCTCGAAACTATAAAAGCGATAATCTTGCGTTAAAGTGATGTATTGCTAGCTCTCACTATTTTTAAAGATTAGAAAGAGACGGAAAATTCAACACTGTGTTAAACGCAGAAGCATTAGAACCACTATCAAACACTTCACAAGTGCGTTTCAATTGTAAACATAGTAACTGGTTGACTATCAAAATCATAGATGGCGCTACTGTAATCTAGATTTAATTAAAGCTTAAGACTGAGCACGTTGTTTGTTTTCATCACTTTTCACGTACGTTTCCATTTAGCTTACGATTTCGTTGAAAGTCTTGTAAATTATGTATTTTGGGATTAACGATTCTCTCTCAAGGTTATAGTAAAAATTAGGTATTTTATTTGACTTTTGTGGAATGCCACAGGGTTCAGTATTAGGCCCATGCCTGTTGATGATGTTTTGTCTGGAAAAATATTTCTATTGTATCGATATAGGCCACGCGTATCTGCCGGTCGCACTATAGATAGCCGAAGTACTTATACTATTACGTCATTACTCACGGAGCGCGGAACAAAATACGGTTAGCCTTGGACCCGCGGTCGTATGCGCTACGGAAGGCCGCCCGCACGCACTCCGATTATACGACGATCGATAGCAGCCAGCAATTGTAGTTAGAAGTTAACTTTTTTATGAGAATTATTTAGTTTATATTTCACTGATTTTAGGAGCTACTTGAATAATAATTGAATATGCTGATGACTATTTAAAAAATAAAGCAAATATACATATTATTTTTGCAATAATTTTACCGTGTTTAGTTAAGAACTATTCATAAATAAAACAAAAACTAATTATTATTACTCAAATAATTCCCATAAATAAATATAAACATCTTAACCAAGTTCACATACATCTAAAAGTAAATACAGCCATTACGAATGCTTGCATATTCATAAACAAATACATAGGCTTAATGATATTCACACAGCTTATTTTAGCAAACGATGACCTTCAATCAGTATTATGAATGCCGTTTATACAATCCTTTGTTTAATTTTTGCTATCTTTAGCATTTAGTATTTGAGCTAGCTCTTTCGAAAAAATATTTCAGAACTAGGTTTGAACTCTGAAGCTCTCAATATGTCATTTTAATTATTATGATCATTGTTGATTGTGGTAATTTGAATAATGTGACTATTTATATTTATTTATAAATAACGTTTAATATTTGCTTATATTTCTGTTTCATGACAATAGTCTTGGTGGTGATGACATAACAATATTAAACAAGATAATATAAAGCTTTTATTAAAACAAAAAATAGACACAGTCACGTGCAGCTCTTGTCAAAATTAAATAGTGTAGTTTTGTTTTCCAAACGTATCAATTAAACTTTTAGATAAAGTGTTACCTACAAATTAATCAGTCCTATTGTTACCACGTGACTTACAGGAAGGCCCTTGAACTACAAGATAAAACATAGAACACAGCATGGGTAACATTTTCCTCTAAAATGGTACAGGAGTATAATTTAGTCCGTATTTAAACAATTTACCTTAACAGCTCTGCCCGATATTATGCCGCACATGCGGTAGGTATACCACGTGTGTTTAAAATTACCTATTTCGGCACGCGCATATAGGACTATATGCGCGTGCCGAAATAGGTAATTTATAGGTAATACCATATATAGTATGTGGTTACACCTATATATAGGTAGAACGTAGAATTAACCACAAAAAATATTTTCGATTAGAACATTTTCTGAAAAAAAATATTTTGCCATTCCAAATAAGGATTACACATAGGAAATTTCCTTATTTTTCTTGATTCTGTAATGGGGTTTTGTTCTTCGATTTTGGGATATTTACCCTCTATAATCAGTACTTATATGATGTACTATTTCAGTACATTACTATTATTACTATTATTATTATTACTACTATTATTATTATTATTATTACTATTATGTACCTATAATAGGAACATAGAAAAATCCACCTTAAATTATATTTAAGTATCATCATCATCAGCCTTTTTTAATTTTCCCACTGCTGAGACACATGCCTCCTCTCTGTGAGAGGGAATGGGCCGTAATCCACCACGCGGGCCCAGTGCGGGTTGGTGGATGTCACATGTCTTCGAATTTTTGGATTTGAGATCTAAGTATATTCAGTAAATATTACTAGATATGTAATAATATCACCACTATGTAATTTTGTAAGCTGGCCGGTTTTCTTTTTTTACCAATTTTTTAGTCCACTGCTGGGCAAAGGCCTCCCCTTTCTCCTTTCAAACCTCTCTAGGTTGGACGTTCTACGTATCAGGTTACCTCGCAAACATATTCAGATCGTCACACCATCTTCATCGCCTAACAATAATAAAAAATCGCACGTATGCAACCGGCCTAATAGTCGACTCACAGCGTTGCACGACCGTATCGCTTCTACAAACCCCGCCCACAGATTTATTTCAAATACTTCCTCGTTCTTCGATCTATTCTGTTGGTTTTTACGTTTTCGTTTTACTAACAAAACACTTGTAGAAAACCCAAAATATCATATTTAAAAAAGTCAATATGCTTTGGAGATTACTAAAAAGCATTCATGTGCAAGATTTTCCATAAATATCGAAATTCATAGTAAGTTTACAAACACGAACAAAATCTAGAATACCTAGGTTCTACGAGTGCTACGAGATGCTACGAAATCTCGTAGCACTTTGCTACGAATTTTGAACACTAAAGTTTGGATAACAATTTCATACGTTTTCATTCGGGTTTTCGAGCAGAAACGTGTTATTTTATCTTTTTTTTTTCCACCGATACTGTTTTGTGTGCAGGCGGTGACTGAACACGTTGGTACATAAGAACGTTGGTCTATTTATATTCTATTTCTGTCTGTTGTAGAATATTGATAGGTTGTTGCTAATAAAGACAGCCTTACAGCTGAAGGTACCTTTCGGATATATTTTTTTGTTGATATTCCTGTCATAAGACTTGCTTGATTGTAAATTGTAATAATAATGTTTGAATTTATATGTAAAAGAAAAAATATGACGTTTTTATTGATGGAGTTTATTTCTTGTCATTATTCCTTATTAAAATATAACTTGAACGACACTGCATCAATTTTGGCTCGTTTTATTTATTTTTCTATATAACCGCATAGTAATATAACCTACAAGTCGCGCTCTCTGTCTTTGGTAATAGGTATTTCTATAAAATATATATGCCACAGCCAAAAGTAGCACCAATCAATTATTAATCCGATCTATCTACTGTAATCTAGTATCAGACAGGTGCCTTCAAGCCCTTTGCACGATATGAAGCCAGAATGATTATATAATTTCATACGGAAATATACGTTCAAGGCACAACTTGGTTCACAAGTAAACTTCAACCTTATTGTATGGTTTAAGAGTGGAATGTCGTATAATCGTAGGCTGGTGCACCTAACTCAGGAACTTTATGCTATACTAGCCTATTCCTGTAGCTTCACCCTAGGCCTATCCCGGTAATTTTCTGCAACATTTTTTCCCGGATACAATCCCTAAATGTTTCCCTCTTTTTAATATGAGTTTAAATTAGAAGTACATAAAGAGATACGGAAATATTGCAAGTACGTTTACATATTAATTTATATATCTATTGTAATGTATGTAAATTGATAGATCATGTATTTAACTAACAGGCTCGACCTTGAAGAATTTTGTATGGGTCTTCAAGTTTATGAAGATATACATAATAAATGTGTAAAATTACAGTGGCCACTTCAAATTGTCAATGAATATGTTTACTGAATGAATTGAATGACGCAAATGCAGGAGTCCATTCAATAGATTTTCACTGAAGTAAAAATTTGTTTGGTAAAGCTGAAAATAATAATGTAATTTTCTATACCTGCTTTGGGAATAATATAAAATAATTTATGCAAATAAAGAATTCAAAAATGCAATAGAGTATAATATTTTTTTGTATGATGGTTTTTTCATGGCCGGTGTCACTTTGGCAATTACTATTCTAGACATTTCTTTCTTTACATAATTATCCAAATTAGGTACCTTTGTTTCAGGACACTTTTCCATAAAAAAATAACTGTACGACTATAAATAAATTCCTCGTGGGAAACATAAAACCTTGAACATGAAGTTCACAAAAAATAACCGTAATTAATAAAACGCATGACGTGGTCAATTATCTCATTTAGTTTTGAAGGTATTCCGTTGCTACAAACAAGAACTGAATACAAGAAAAATGTGACGCACAAACTCCAATCAGAGAATTTATATATATAGAATAGATAGTCATCTTCTAAAGTATCACCAGTGGTGGCCCAGTGGTAACACCTGCAACTTACAGGCACTTTACTTTCTGAAAGGATGAAGAAGCCCACAGTTTTTGGTCTTTGAACCAAAACATCTGTTTTTTGACCTGTGTAGCGTTACGTATAGCTCCGGAGAGCTAAACGTAAGTCACGTTAATAAAAATAAATAAATATAAACTAAAATTAATAAAAAGTATATAGAAGTATAAAACTAAAGGGCCGGCTTTGCGCGACGTGGGCAGTTATCCAGGCAGCAGGTCGGGCAGGAAGACGTAGAATGTCCGAGGTAGACAGGTCAGCAGACACCACGACGGACAAGCAGGCAATCGGGCAGGTAGGTAGCAAAACGGTTAGGCAGACAGCTGGACGGACTGGAACTATTCAAAACGTCGTGGTATGCTCGAGAGAGACACGTGAGCAGGCACCACGACGGAGTAGCAGGCATACGGTCACGAAAGGCAGGCAGGTCAGCAGTGAAACGGCTAGTAGCCAGATACGTGGGTAAATCATATACGGTATAACACTCACAGTATATATTTTAGAGCACTTCAGAAAATAATAGATTTACATAAAAGTTTCACAGGTTTTGAGAGTTTTCAGAATAGAAAAAGACATTGTATTCCAGTACACAGTATAACCCACTATCGGCGTTCAGACCAGACTCAAAACTCAAAAAAGCTGAAGCCCGTTTTTATTCGTTCTGCCGTCTCTTCTAAATTTCAAATTTAAATCTCATTAAGACCAGAACGAATAAAAACGGTTTTACAAAGGCGGGTCACTCTGCACTGACCTTACAATAATGTACAACTAGCTTAAGGAAAGGTCTAGGTAGTCCATGGTACCTATGGTATGTCTATGGCTTTAAGAAAATAAAATAGACAGACAGATGTCATGTCAGATGAAAATGTCAGAGTATAAAAAATTCCATAATTTTGCAAATAAGCAATAGAAATTAAGTTAAAGAATACAAATCAATCAGAAATAACTAAAAATATGTTTTACAGGTAATAAGAATATCAAAGAACACTTATAAAAGAGTTACTAAAATTGATACAATATCAAACGATATGGATATGATTTGTGGAGTGTCATGAAACGTAAGTAGATCTTGAATAAATACCTGTTACATACATTCTATAATAATAATTTATTTATTCAATTCAATTAATAAAGGTACATAGGTTAGGTGCTTCAGTGAATGAACACAGTGAGTGGGATTATGACCCACTGAAGATGAGGCCTGTATCCCATCAGTTGGAAAATTATAGCTTGATACTTGTAAGGATAAAGATCGTAAAGTTTTGTTATTTCTGCACCTCAAAGGAAGCTGGATAAATTTAGGTATGTTATGCAACCCAAATCAATTCTCCGATAATCTAATTTCACGCTCTATCAACAAAACCCATCGTCGCATATATCACAGAGTTCCGCTGCAGTTACTCAACGCATGCGCCCACCGACCTGCGCCTGCGCTGCCACCGCCGCGGTTTAACGAGGAAATGAGCCAACGACATTGGACGCTCGCGCAACTTGCAACACCACTGACATTGGCCCCATTTCGGGACCTACAAACGGTATCGTGCATGTGTGCAAGCTACGGACGCTATATTACTACGCTATGATAATTCTAATGTAGATTTGTGTGCCATCTAGACCACTTTCAATGAAAAATTGTCTTGAAAAAATATTGTTTTACTTAGCGAGGTTGTGAATAAAACGATTTTTAAATGCTGAAAAAAATCGACTAAGGTCAAATTGAGTTAAATTCTAGGTCGAGAACGTAAACTTGCAATAATCTATTATTTAGGTTACGTTTTAGATCACTGAACAAAATCACAGGATTTAAAGAAAAAAAAAACTATATAAAACATATAATAACCCCGGTTCCTTTATGCTTCAAAAATTACAGTGCGTGCCGAAAAAAACGTGCCACTTATAAACCTACAACTAATAATAATATCTAATTCAGTTTTATCGCACCAGTTTATTTAGTAGCACGGTGCGTCCCAATTCTGTCGAGTGTTAACCCAAACATGCTGTTCTCATCATTTGAGGGCCCCTGTGACCATACGACATTGCAACGCGGAGCGGCGCGTAAATAGGTCAGCAGCAACTGAATAGATTATAAGGATGGTTACAAGTAGTCGTTCTTTTATGTAGAACACCTTTAAAAATTCGATGATATCATACAATTTTCAACGACAAAACGTTATTTATTGAATGGTAACGTATGTGTGCCATTTATTAACAAAGAGCTAGTTACAATATCTGTTATTGATGTTGTTTATGCCGTTCTTGAATAAATACCACGTTTTCGGACAGAGCAAGTTTTTTGACAGCCAAAAACGATATCACAATAGATTTTGGTTTTAACAATGACAAATAAAAAAAATCTGGACGAAACAATAAACTTCTATCCTTTTATATGCCATAAATGTCCACTATTGGACATGGGGCATTTATGGGAGAACACAGAAGATATCCCTGAAGAATCAATTCTTTTATTATTTTCTTGTCTAGTTGATTGATATTTGCAACGTGTTTTGAAAACGTGATTTTTTTGTGAATCTTGCACAACAATGAACAAGGAAGAATGACAATTATTTATTCATGAAAATGTATTATTCATAGTCAGAATGCTATTTTTGTTTGTCAATCAAATGGTCAGTCTTATTGTATTGCACGTAAAATTTCATGTTCTACGGAATAATTATTTCTAATAAGTCTCCAAATCACGTGTGAAAGCTATTTAATAACATTATGATGCAAAACGCTGTGGCGATGATTTTGCACAACAGTGTTTTACATTTTGATACGTTTTCTGAATTCATGGATTTAGTCATCGTGATGTAGTGGCGTGCGTTCTAATTGACACAGCCCTTGCAAATAGAAACAGATGCGGTTTGTGTGTATTTCAATTTGATGTTTTAAAATTTCACAATACGGTACGAAATATTTTGTGTTAAATAAATTCAATTGTAATCAACTAATGCAAATAAGTGTTTAAAATCTTTAGCGTGCTGCTTTATAAAACCCAGCCGCCTTCATTACAAGGTTATAACGACTTTAGAATCCAATTCCTCTCAAAATTGAAAAGTCAATGAAAATTGAGTAAAACGTAATAAAATTAATAAACGGGCCGATATTAAAAAACACGAGGAGAGCAAAAAAAAAAACCACGAAAATAGCACAAACATCTGCGATTTCCCCAACATCCGGGAGCGAAAGCCGAAAATTCGATGCGAATGCGAAATCAAATTGAAAATTGAGTTCCCCACCCGTAGATATAAGCTTCAAAGCCCGGATGCAAGTGAAAACGACATCACAGGGGGAGGACGACTAACCCCATTCCACGGTCCTTACGCACACACGCACAGTCTGTGTATGACGACGCATCCCACCCGCTGGGTGTGCCTCCCGAATTCAAGGTCGGCGCGGGAGGTACGCAGGCTCGCAGAAGCGAGACAGAACCACACACCCCCACTGAAAGTGCAAGCGAAATGCGTGAGAGAAAATCAATCTTGCACGGAGTGGGGCGGCTGGAAAACTAGGTGAACGTTTCGGACGTTCGGTTTTTGTGCGTGAGGTGATTGTTAATAGTACTGCAATTTTAGGATACGTTTTAGGCTCGACTCGTTTAGTATTTGGATCGATAATCGCATTGAAACACTAGACCGTTATTCCGAAGGCGGTCAAAAGTAGGTGACGGTTAGAGGCCTAGATTTGGTCTAGCAACGCGGCACAAAGGCCGATATTTTAACAGTACATTTTTCGGTACATATTTTTGTGAAGTAATATTTTGTTAGTCAATATTAAAAAGGAAGTACACAAACGAAAATCAAGGGAAATGTTTCAGAAAGACGTCGGAAAAACATCTGTGATGTGACAGTCTTTGAAACAGGTAGGACGCTTTGTCTTTGAGCAAACTCTAGGTGCGTTTGAACATTGTTGGAAATAGAATGAAACAATTTTCTCGGAAACCACACAAATCCAAAATATTTAATCGAAATCAAGTACTTTTTACCACTTACCTAAAAGTAAAAATTTGTAACTTAAGTTATACACGGCAGGAAAATTAAATAAATACCTAACATGCTTAGTGCCTAATTTTAACCCTGAAGCCCTGCCTAAACCTAAACCAATGGAAAATGTGTCGCCGAACAGAAAATTACCAAAAAAGAGGCCCCTACTGCACACGATCGATCTCTTTGATTACCGAAACCGCTCAATCATCGTGACTGAACAATTTTGGCGCAGGTAAATTTAACCCTTCCGCCGCATCCCTCGCAAATCAATAGGGGTACATGCGAAAGGGGGAGAAATTAGGCCTACACTAAATATGCACAACTATACAGGATTCCAGGGCCCACTGGGGAGGGTTACGTGTATAATGCACTCGAGTATAGACTGCGGGTGAAGGGGCCCTCCGCTGCGGTATTAGAGGGGCGACCCCCCTCCCCCTCTATACTGATGCTAGACCGACCGCAGCAACACCTTGATTTTTCGACCAAACCTACGTGATGAAGTTTTTTTCACTTTCGATATTTTTTCACCAGTGTGCGAGTTATACGTTGTTAGTTTTTATAGGTTTTTTTATTACGCACACTGTAACGCATTTTAATTTATGTTTATAACAATAGAGGTCGTATTGGCACGAACGAGTTTATGTACCTATGAGTTTTTTGTGCGTAAAATATAAATCTGTGGGCGCGTACGCCGATCATAACTTATCTAAACGATTCATCGTTCATATTCGTTGTTACAGCTTGGAAACTGAAATAACTTGCTAGCGTACCAACAAAAACACTATTTCTTCTATTTTTATTCTTTTGTTTTTCGTAAATTGTACTACAAGTACGTAATAGTTCTAACCCTAATTTCTTTGGGCGCAATTATTAGATTTGGTTTTGTTTTCTTCTGAGAAACTCCTTTATTACAATAAAATACAATATAAACCACTTTTATACTCAATTGTCTTACGTGTTTACGATGAAAATAAAAACAATAATTTTAGAAAATTTTGCAGCATTTATAACGCACAAAAACGAGATTTTTAAACGTTCACTAGAAAAAAGATTTCTTTAATATTCACGATACCATTCATTATATTCAGGCCGATATAATAAAGAAACCGGTTACAAAAACTTAAACAACTGAGACTCTATCATCCACTTAAAATTTTATAGAAAGAATAGTCGAAACTATTAAAGAAACAAGTATGAAATCTTTATAATAAAATGAAAACAGATAAGCATCCTTTGTGGGGCCTAATTCCGTACGATCCTTCAGTATTATTGGCGAGACTAAATCCATACCTGCTAAGAAAGCTGGAGGCAGAAGTATCGTTGGAAAAATCAAGAAAACCTTCAGCTGTTACTATCCCATGATGGTTGTAAGTGACCGGCAAGGGAAATGGGTTATTATAGTAGGTACCAACAATTTGTGGTTCACCATATCATTTCATATGCACAGCTGTCTACACCAAGGCTTTTCCCTTAAGCCCCCTATTTAACTTCCAATCGATGAAATCGCTGTAAAAAAAACTACAGACGATACAGATTTCTTAGACATGACCTTTAATGTCGACGTGTGCGTAGATTTCGATAACACAGCGATAAATTGGAAGATGTATAGAGGGCTTAATGTAGTGACAACCAAAAGTTGTGTTAATGATAGATTTATTGCCACAGCTGGAAGCCCTCTACGAAAAGAAACATTTCGTGTTGAATTTTAAAACATTTTTTACGCAATAATACGTTTTTTGTTTGATGTTAACGAGTAATTCAATACTTATTACCCCGTTGAGCGTCCATAACCCTTTACAGACGAAATTCATTAAAAGTATATTCAACATACATTTCCTTTATAGCGAGCTTAAATACAATTTCATTACAAAATCCGTGTGAGGACACAAAATCGATAGTACTATTGGAATAAAGCTATAAATATCACATAAAAGGTTCGAACAACACGTAAAACTGAACAGTGGTGGGTCTTATCAAGTATTCAAGAACCAAACTGTAACCTTAACTGTAACTGTTGTCAGTGATATAGGGATGTCAATAAAATCACTAAGTAACGGCCTTGCTGCCTCAGTTCGAGATAAAACTTGGATGGCACTGTTTTTCGGTTTTGAAATAGAGAAAAACAAATTTGATCTAGGTAATAAAATAGATATTATCTTCTTTCATAATTTATTCCTGAATGTTAGTGCCAAATAAAAGAACTTCTTTTTATTATCCATTGGAGTGTGTTATATATATTTATTGTTTTATAATCTTCAATCAAAACTTCTAACGCAGTTACATCGTCATTGAACAACATTCTATTTCAAACGTTATCATTTTCAATATCTTGCATTTGACCGTTTTTGTTCAGCTGTTGTCGAAAACCTTTATCGCTATTTTATCGCGTTTCTATGATAAAAGTAGTAACTAGACATTCATATCTATGATATAGATTATTACGATATTGCCTATGCTGGACTTAAAATCACCAAATTAGATGTCTATTGATGCAAAATACTTTAGATTTTTTTATTATACCTAGCTCAAACAATGTAGCCTGAAATATTACTTTCAGTAATGTAGAAAAGTTTTCCTTGCAAATGAACCTACCAGATGGCAGGCTCGTAAACTGGAGGTATTTGCCGGCAACAGTCAACATAAAACAGTTCGAGCGTAAATTTGAATAAATGCAAGCTCAATTCACACCAGAGGGTGAAACCATAAAAATGATGCAAAAAGAATCGGCGATCCCTCCCTCCACCCTCTCGTTGACACACAGTGTACCTATCTCTGTAGCTATAATACCTCTGAGTGAGACCAAAAATCTGTTTGATGTACGTGTACTTATGAACGAGGATTCAAAATCAATAATTGTTAACTAAGCATCCAAGCACGCCGAGCAAGTACATCTGCACTGAAAATTACCGAAAAACTAACCTATTCAAGTAACCCAAAACTGATTTTGACGCAACTCCAAACTGGCAATTGTGCTTTAAACATGTAAATTACTAAGTATTGGAAACTTGTCCAGTTGGAACACTGAGCACAGTAGTTTCTGTGTTCGCAGCTGGAAAACAGAGACAGCGAGGAGGGTGGGTGTTCCGGGGGGTGTCTGGGGGCTGGTTGCCTCGCGACACATATACCGGCTCGGTCGATAAGGAAAGCGGGCCGACTCGATGCGTTCCGCATAGACTTCGAAAACGCAGTGAATTCGACTGTTAAAATTGAATGGGATTTTGCTTGAAAGTGAAAGCTTCTGGGAATATTATTCTCGATTTCTGTTGAAAGGGAAACTGTGCTAGTATATAGGATTTGTCAGCTGCGTTTATTAAGTTAAAGAGTGATTGGAAAATACTCGTAAAGATACTGTAAATTATGCCGTATTCAATTTTCTACGAGCTTATGTATCTCAATTACTCATTCAATCTGCATAATACATTAGGTATGTTCTTTTAAAAAACATTACTATGATGGAACCTTGATTTACCATGAACTTAACCTTCAACCTTGTCAAAGAAGTGGTTTCGAAACTTTACATTTGCGTGCCATTTTTACTTTTCAAAGTTGCAAAGAACAAAGCACGGTTATTTCTGTGGCAAATAAGTTTGAAGCATTCGGGCATACTTTATTATTTATTTTTCAGGGGGTTTATTTTTTTTATTATTGTTTAATTTTTTTTTTTTCGCTTATATCTCTTGTCTCCTGTGAGGGTCACAAATAAATATATTTTCTTTCTTTCTTTCAAACGACGTTTCGAATAGATGGGTCTTTTTCTTTGTCTTTTGTTTAATTAATCAAGTACCAGAATATTGAATTCGAAAAAAATACTGGTACGTAATGCAGTGTTTTATAAATTTTTGCCAGGAAGTACCTCGAAAATAACGAGGACACGAACCAGCGAAGTAGAAAACAAGAATCATCCCGCTTAACTCCAGAGATAAGTGGCAGAAGAAAGCCAGGCTTTATCCGTGCCTCCAGAGATTTTCTTATATCTTCACATTTTCAAGAATGAAAGAATTATTTTTCAAGAATCAAAAATAGAACGAACGAAGAATTTCAAAAAGTGACCGTTTATTTTACCGTTAGAAAACATATTTCTTTGAATCAGAAATATGTACAAAGTAGAATATAAATTAAGTAGTCGTGAAGTCGATAAAGATTGTTACAACTTCTCTTAATAGTTTTTTTTTATTTATAGACCTATCCTATAAAAATATTTGTCTAATATAAGAAGCAAGTAGATACTACACTTGACGATTTTCTATAATACCGATTGGCGCACACGTGTGGAACTACCAAACCGGTTTAAAAAAACAAGTTCGCATCAAGTTTTTTCGATATGACATCAAATAATTGTAGGCAGAATTCCGCGCATCTGTGTCAAGTAGGTAATTTTCAATGATTTGCAACTTAGCCTTCAAGCTTACAGGTTGTACGCTAAACTTTGTCCTAACTGCGAGTATGTACAGTAATTTGTCTGGGTTAAGGGCCCCTAAATTGCTTGTTCAGTGACAAATTGCGACGCTCTGTAATAACTCGTGTAGTCTTGTCCTTAAGTTTACTCTCACTAGTTGCAGGGGTGGGACCGTGGTGAGCAGCTGATATTATTTGCGGATCGTCTTTTATTTCTATTTATATTGTGAGAATATTTTGTTGTTCGAATTTTATAAAGGAATACGCATTGTTGTGTCATAAAACTAAATAAGTTGCCGAGGCATTATTAAGACTTATTCGGTCCTCTGAAAAAAACGTAATATCATGAAATAAACATAACAGTAAGCCGTTTATTTGAGAAAAACGATTACTAAAAGAATGAATCATTATCTAAATTCATTCTCAATAAACTCAAACGACCACTTTATAATTATTGCAAATTGCCACGTTAAAACTAAAATGTCTTCAAGAGGAGTCGCTTAAACTATAAGCCTTCCATTTTGGCAGGGCCGTGAGTGCAAACTTCCTACCCCCTCCCTGCTCTCACGCACCAAGGGGGGAGACAGCTCCGTCCCTTTCCTCACCCCCTCTTGCGTCTAGCACTTGTTCGGTACGACCTCGAAAACTTAGGCCTAAAGTTGGCGTATGTAATATTAGTGACGAAGAAATAGAACCCTATATTTTTCATGTGTGCGTTGCTGTATCCCTCAGGGTATAAGGAATTTCAAAGGGTACTGATATAGGTTTTGTAGCGTTCGAAACTATGGCTGAGAAAGGCTTGAATTGAGATTAATTAAGAGGTTAAGATGATGTCTTCCTGCTATAAAGTTTTGGATCAATAACTTCGAATTGCGTGTCAAGTTTTTTCCGACTCGCTTTAGTTTCCTTTCCTTTGATTTAATAAAAAAGAAAGGAGTTATTCCATTAAAATTGAACCATTAGTTTGACATTCTATGATGCCTATTATTTTATCATAAATTACATCATCAAAACACCATCCACCTTGAAAACTCACAACAGTATATTTTGCTATAACATTACGTAACGACAAAACTGTGAGAACTTGATATTCTTTCGCCAACCTTCTTTCTCCATAGAAATTACCGAGGAAGCCCCGCAAATTATTAACCCGCGTAAAGTAACGTGAGTTGTTCCACAAAAACGTGTTGCAATTCCAACATCATTGTTAAGTTTAAGGTCAGCTACGCTTTGTTGAAATTTGATGAATTTTATTTCGATCTTTTCTTCAGAGTCGGTTGAATTTTTTACTTTGTCCAACAATGACTCATTATGCTTGAACATTTTCGTCGTGTTATAATTTCAGTTATTTAAGGTAAATATGTGACTGTGTATTAACATTTGTATAGTGTTTTTTTCTTTGTTGAGATGATAACAATGCTATGTTTTGGAGATGTCTTTATATTCAGGGACATTAGGGTTATCATGAGCCCAAATATGTTACAGGATGAATTGCTGTGTTCGACTTTAAGTTATCAATAGTCATTATATTCTATCTCATTCTCACTACTTTTTGATCCCACCTCGTATATCTTTTGTTATATTTCTTAAATATTAATTCATAACATGCCATGATTTTTTATAATTTAATAGTTTCATCACTACCACTGCAAGTATATTTATTTCTTGTTCACGCCTATGTTTCCGTTTACCTGATATGAGAGGAATAAAAAGGTTTCAAAAATTAAGTTGTTTGACTAATACTCTGCTGGCAGACTACATCTTTCAGCGTATGTCTCAATACTGAGATTAGTATTTAATATACTTCGTTCATAAACGTAATAGATTAGACCAAACACCATGGTGTCCCACAAGGTACTGTTTTTGGCTATACATAGACAGCGTCTAAACTGAAATTAAAATAACTTTTCGATAGATTAACAAAAAATATATACATTTTCTGCCCTATCAATACAAAAATAATCTTCATTGAAACAATAATATCCTATTCGAATTTAAGCAACTTCACAGTTTCCGAGTCCGCACGAAAGACGTGTCGCGTCATATCAACAGTCAAATTAGAGTAAATATAGGCACCTGTAATACGCCACGCATGCATGAGTTACATTTTCAGTAATTATAGAGGTTGAAATTGAAGCTTTGAAACTATTAGAGCGATGTAAAAAAAAATTTGTTTCAATTATCGCAGATTTCATCATGTGCAATATTGGAATTTTGTATTATATTTCGATAGTTAGAGAGATTAAAATGTAACTTTGAAGGTGTATTGTAAAGGAGGATTAGTTTGGTGGCCTCTAATTAGGATACGTCACCCCATCTCTTCCCTACTGAGGGGTTGCAGGATTATAATTAGGGGAAAGAGCGGGTTACACTCACTTTTCGCAAAATAATGATAAATTGGGTTTGATGCGTGCAAGAGCAGAGTCAACGTCCTTTCTAAAATATAAAATATTACAAACAGGTATTCGCGTGACTACGAATCGAGGGAGCACTTTTTCAATATTGATACGGAACACGACAAAAATGTTACAGTTTTTAATCAAATCAACTTTTTCCTGATACTTTTTTTTCATGCGACATCTGTTGGTATCAGCCAGTCCTTTGACCTTAACCCTCTCGAGCCTAAGGCCCCTTGTGTAAGCGATTTATAATGCTCTAGCCTTTGGCGTCATGCGCAGACTTTTATGTGATCAAATATTTATACAAAAAAAAATTTTTTTGAGGCAGGTAGGTTTTTATGGTTCATTTTGAGAGATCTTAAAAACATATTTTAATTTAATTTATCGCGACTACCTACATTGTTCAAAATAAAAAAATATTGATTGTGGATTTTTTTCTGGTATGCGTTGTACAAAAGTGTTTTTTTATTTAATTCAATTTATTGACATTACTATTTTTGTTTTACATTAATTAAGGATGATTGTAATAAATATAAATAAGTTATAGATAATAAAAAACTTTATTGGAGATAAATAGTTACTTTTTCAGCGTAGGTAAAATCATTTCCGATTTATAGTTAAGTCATCGTTACACGTGGAAACTCAATGCAAAATAATCTATTAATACAAAAGTGCGTCGCATTTTTGCATTGACGCCTAAATGAACAACGTAACGTATCTTATCTGACACAAAACGTATTTACGTGAAAACAGATATAATCGAAAGCATCGTACGAACTTGTTTTTTTAGAATCTGCGTAGATAAAACGCGAAATGCATTCGTCATTTTGTTTTTGAATTCCCGCTACAATTAGATAACCCGGGTTCATTATCAAGAGCCGGCACGTGTAAGATTTGAAGGCCGAATTTTTTTATACTGAAATATAAAGCGTGTTTGTTGTATATTTGTCGAATCTTTTTTCGTCTATGTGCACTTCATGAGCGTCACAAAACCGGTTCTTGCTAGCTTCATTTGCCTGCGCGTTTTCGCAGGGTTGACTGAACATTAATGTGTATTTTTTTCTGTTACCTTTTGATCTGATTACGAAATGTAAAACATTCACCTATTGCTGCGTATCAGATTAAATTGAATCGAAAGTTTCTTAGAATTATGTTAAATATTTGTGTATTTTTATCAGGTGGTTTATTTTGAGGTAAATGCTACAAATAATACTGTTACATAGTACAAATATTTTTGGATTTTATATCAATCTGATTTGTTTAGAATGTGTTCGTAGTATGCGTAGAATAGTATCTCATAAATTAAACGTCATAGCAATATCTGGAGAATTTAATTTACAGCTCTACAAAATATCGTTGTATCTAACATTTTTGCAATGTTACATACATTATAATCAAACAATTCAAAGATTGCGAAAAGTCGATAACATTTCGTGAAATTCGACAGTTCGAACGCATTTCACTTAGCAAAGATCTATTTGCAAATGATAAAATAACAATATTTCTAAAAACCACAACCCTCAAAAAATTCACGGCCAAAGCCGCAAAAAATGCCAATATGCATCAGACTGGCGACAAAATTGATAATGTATATCGCAAACAGTCAAAAAAATATAATATAGAGGCAATTTATCGCACGACGGTGTCAACGACCTGTTTATCGTTTTAGCAAGATTTCGCGGACATGCATGCCTGTACGACATTATGTAGGTAGGCACTAAGTGATAAATAGTGATAATAAAATTTGCTGTGGTACGAAATATGTACATTAAAATTTTCAGCAATATTTAATGTACAATATGTGGTGTACATATCGAACACATCTGGGATTTATAATAAATGTTGAACTTGAAACAGGAAAATGTCTGTAAAGTAGGTACTTTCAGTTTTAACTGTCACGCAAAACTCAGCTGATGACTACACTGTGATCTTATCTGATATAATTAACGTATCTGATGCGCTGTCATTAACAGCAAGTTATCATAAATGCATTACAGTTAATAAAAGTGATGGCGAAGAACCCATCGACAATTTAATGAACGTTTATAGGGACGAATAAGAAAACCGTGAATTTTAACAAGCAGAAGTGGAATCAGATGGAAAGACGTGGCGCATTGATTGATCGAGTAACAAAGTACCTACCTACTAGTACCTACGTGTGTAGTAACCCATTTTCCTCAGTTGACTAACTAGATAAATAGAAGATAAGATACTGATTAAAACTACGATGCAAAAACTTACTCAGCCGTGCACGATGAATCAAATGACCTTGATCTGGATGTCTGGTTTCTTTCAGATGATAGTTATGATGAAATTAGTCGCGGAAAAACTCGATACAGTTCTTGAGTCAAATTATTTTCAGTGTCAACAAAATCTTTTGAATTCACAAAAAATATTTTATATGCTGAACCCAGTAAAAGTTTGAGTACATCTTTAAAAAGATTATCTCATTTGACGGGTTACAAAAAATAAACCCCATAATAGATATTAATGCACTGCCATTCATGATGATACAGTCATAATATATCATAAAAATGCCACGGAGATAAGTAAGAATAATTTTGTCCAAAAATAACTCCGAATGTCAAGGCCAAAAAAAATGTTCAACTTTTTACAAGTGTTCGTGATCAATGGCTACTTAATTACAAAGATCATCATTCGAAAGTCCCATTAAATAATCAGGCAGAGATAATTTTAAACGTAAATTAGTAATCATTTGATCGTTTGACATCCGACAGGCTACGGTCGGAAAGTTTACGATCTTCTCTTCATAAATTATGAAGACGCTAGCTTAGCAGCAAATTGAATACAGAAAAAACCGGCCAAGTGCGAGTCGGACTCGCGCACGAAGGGTTCCGTACTTGGTAAATTGCGGTTTACGATTTATGACGTATTAAAAAAAAACTACTTATTAGATCTCGTTCAAACCAATTTTCGCTGGTAGTTTACATAGTAATGTACATTATATATTTTTTTTAGTTTTATCATTCTCTTATTTTAGAAGTTACAGGGGGGGGGGGGACACATTTTACCACTTTGGCAGAGTCTCTCGCGCAAACTATTCAGTTTAGAAAAAAATGATATTAGAAACCTCAATATCATTTTTGAAGACCTATCCATAGATACCCCACACGTATGGGTCTGATGAAAAAAAATATTTTTAGTTTTAGTTTCAAGTATGGGAACCCCCAAAATTTATTGTTTTATTTTTATTTTTGTGTGAAAATCTTAATGCGGTTCACAGAATACATCTACTTACCAAGTTTCAACAGCATAGTTCTTATAGTTTCGGAATTAAGTGGCTGTGACATACGGACGGACAGACAGACAGACAGACAGACAGACAGACAGACAGACAGACATGACGAATCTATAAGGGTTCCGTTTTTTGCCATTTGGCTACGGAACCCTAAAAATGGATGATTTTTTTGGGAACTCCAAATATTGGCTAAATTGACTCATGCGTCCAGAATTTCTAGCTGTAATTTTTAGACCTTGTGGTTTTACTTCGAAAGGAAAGACTATTGAATAACTATAATTTAGAATCCGCATGAAAAAGTGTTGCAAGCATAAGTCACATATATTCTGAGAAACAATCTATAGGAAATATAACAAATCGATGTGGTTGACAGTTCACGTAATTGTTTCAAAGTCGAATTCTATCTTCATGCCAATATTCTTTACCGTTCACGGCCTCTGTAAAATGACCTTACCTACATTTACCTTCTCGAAAAAAAACTGCACATTATATTTTCCTCCACTCAAATTGTCATTCATTGTTTGGTGCAAAGTGACTATTATATCCGTGTTTTTTTTTTACAAATGTATTCAAATTAAGGACATTAAAGTAAAGGCCTCGATTTGTTGTGGAGTGGACGCAGGCAATTAGCAAACTAGTGACATTTTTGTGTTAGCATCGACTAATGTTATCTATGCGCCATCGGCCTCGACTTCTCAATTTACGGGTTAAAACTGCAAATTCGTTTAGTCATATGTTTTGGTTAGATGCTGTTTAGTAGCTTTTTTATTGCAATTTACAATATTGTGTTGTGAAACGAACTATTTGTTTCTTACTAGTCAAAGTTTTCTAAGGAAAACAAAGTTGCATTTCCTAGTAGAACGAATCGATTCATGGGACCAAGCGGCGACCTTTATGAAGCTTTTCTCGGAAAGTTAATAGCATTGCGCGGTTTCCTTACCTTCGCAGTACAGTGTGACGTCAGCGAGGCTCTCCGAGTTCCACAGGTTCGCAAACGAAGTGGCCAGGTTTGAACCAAAACTGTTCCATTTTAGGCAGTACTGTTGCTGTTGGGAGTCCATACCCGGGCCGCCTCGTATGCCTGCCCTGTAATAGAAAGCTTACGTAAGTACTCTAATTAAAAGCATCAGATATGAAAGGGAATTTCATAGTGAAAAAGTATATTTCTTTTGGAACAATTCACTTTCAGTTCTAGTCAATATAATCCTGACCCAGAAAATACGTTTTTGCGTACAAAACCAACAGCAAAATCAAAAGCAGATTTCAACGTGAAAATCCCGTAAAAGTAAGAGTAAATAAATGATAAAATCCGGACCATATCTAACGTTTTATCCATCACCTCATCCGGAGCCCTCGCAAAACAAAAAACTGATGATAACGGAGATATTTTTGTGAAAACACAACGTATTTTCACAAACAACAGAATCGGGGGTGTACAAGCAAAACTTAACGGTAAAATAGTATAATAAAATGAAGGGTTATTTCTATAATTTCATTGTTCGGGGCCCGGTTGGGCTGGTCGAAGGTCGAGGGGTGAACAACCGATGCATGATCGATGCTGCCCGCCCGCTGAATACGTAATACCCCGGATTCCCACGACTGGGCCCGGATAATGTTAAAAGAGGGAATTTATTGAGGGCTATTGTGGGCGATGGGAGTGTACCTAGTGTGCTCCACGAGCATTTTGGTCTTTATCTGGCGCCTCATTATTGTTTGTTTGCTTTACGTTATATGTATCATTAAAACATAGGATCACATTATGCCAGCACCAGCACTCGCAAACAAGTGTTTAAGATGTTTATTGCTTATTTCTTCCAACCCAATATACACATTCAATCTATCTGCATATTTACATGTTCATAGTCAATGGCAGCGGCCGCGCCTTACAAGTTCTAAGTCGTGATTTCGAACCCAGGCGGGCGCTTTACTTTGTGTAAATTATCTCATCACCACTGCTCCAAAAATGGTGAAGGAAAACCTCAAGAGTAAACCGGCATGTCCTAGAACCAAAACTTCGAAGGCATGTGACATCCACCAACCCACACTGGGCCCGTGTGGTGGATTACGGCCCATTCCCTCTCATAGAGAGGATGCCTGTGTCCCAGCAGTGGGAACATTAAAAGGCTGATGATGATGACTCAATAAGTACAAAACATGATGCCCAATATCCTTATTTGATCTCCTGTTTCCGAAAACATATTTTTGAAAATTAACTGCATCGGCTTTAAGCGAGGAGCTCGTGGCTAAATAATAACAGCCGCACGGGTCGATCTCCGAGGTTAAGCAACGCTTGACGAGGTTGGTCCATGGATCGGTGACCATTTCAACATACCGAGTTTCCTCCGTGCCTCGGAAAGCACGTTAAGCTGTTGGTCCCGGCTTTCATTTGAAGATCTTTAACAGTCGTTACGAGTAGTCATAAGCTTGAGATCTGACACCAGTCTTGCCAAGGGATACCGCGTGTTACCCAATTACTTGGTTTGTGAAGGTCAGATAGGCAGTCGCTCCATGTAAAACATTATGTACTCAGCTGAAACCGGTTAGACTGAAAGCCGACCCCAATATAGTTCGGAAAAAGGCTAGGCAGATAGATATAACTGCATCGACTTTAAATCTTACAAAAGTTCTTGTATCGTCCAAGTCTTCTGTTACCTCCGACCTTTCACCTGCGATCGATCACCATCCTATAGTAGCTAAGGCTTTGTATGATATACATCCACATGCAGCTATAGTATCAGCTGCAACTAGGTAAGTCTTATTGATCGACCCATTAACCTGCTTCGCTGCTAGTACTTGGAAACTTACTATTAATTAATAATGGCGCTTCAAGACTTTTGTTTCCTCGTCACGTGTTTGTAATTACTGTGTTTTCCGGCTTTCAGTTTCACGTTTCGGCTTTTGTATATTTTTATTATGTATGAAGTTTCCATGGCCGAATTTAAAATCTTGTTCGTCGTTATATTTTTGTTTAAGAACAAGTTCGTCATTGTTTGCAATAAAGGTCGACAAATTCGAATTTAAACAATGGTTTTGCTTCTAAAAATTAAGACATTAATTGTCAATTCCAACATTAGTAATTTATAATTAGCAAAGAATGCATAAAAAATGAATACTTAAGTTCGCATTCAAAAGATAAAACCCCTCGGGCAACAATGAAAATCATACTGTGGCTAAGTACCAAGGCCTACATTCAAAAGGGTTGTTCCAACAAACTGTTATTAATACGAGCGAGAAAGTTGTAAAATTTAATATTCAAATGGATCCAAAACGTGGCAAAACTAACCTTTTAGACGATAAGGATTTCGTTCAATTTTTAATGGAGATTAGTTAATTGTGGAGAGATAAGCTTAGCGATGTAGAAAACTACATAGATAATGGAGCAGATGGCAAGAGAAATAAGGGGATAATAAATATAACACATATTTATAAAGGTGCAAGTCACCTGTCGCTTGTTGCGCGTAGTGTGATAGTAGAAAATTAAAGTGCCTTGACGGACGAACACACTATTCCACAGTATAATGAAATAAGCGACAGTTTCAACAAATAATAAGGAAATAGAAAGGACATACTAACCCTTTCCATGCAGTCGGGTAAAAAGAAAATAGGTCATAGAAAAGCATAACTAAAAAAATATACTACATTGGAAAAAGCTCAACCATTATAAGTGGTAGATGCAATAGAGAAAGAAACGAAACAAAAACTACCCACATTTTAGAAGTACAAAATACAACTAATGTTTCAAAGTGAATCTCCAAATTCTGTGCCAAAGGTTTTTCTACTTTGGACAAATAAGCTATACGACACGTTACGTCAAATCTGTTTGACACGAATTTGTAATTCAGTAGGTACCTTGGTTTCTTCAGTTTTTTATTCATCATCTTGGCTTTCTTCAACTTCTTAAATTCTAAGTATTCTAAGAGTTCGTTAAGTGAGAAATTCATTTTGAAGTTATTCAGTTTGCTAGTTTGCAAAGACCTTTGGTTTTGATATTAACGTCACACAAAATAGTCGTTGAAATACTTCAAAAGTTTCGTTTCCTACTTCAGCAGAATGAACAATACAGTGTTTTACATTAGCATAATTAGGTAGTCACCGAGCCGTGATACGTTTACTAAACGAAGAACGATTCGGTTGTCACCTTCGGCGCTTCGCGAATAACTCACTCCCGCACTCTTTACCGGACAGTCCGGGGCAGGTTATAACGAGCATCTAACGAAGGTACGCACACTGCACCGACCGAACGTCAATACGTTATCGATTCGATTCTCATCAGCTCCGTTACAGCCTAACTGTATATTTGCATGCGTGCAGTATACTGAGCCAGTTAACTCTGAACCACGATGGCTTTATTACCGTCCCCTTTTTTAGGCGATTGGAGGTGAACGCGAGGCGTGGGTAGGCCTAGATAGGCTGGCTGAAGTGGAATTTCGGTTGCGACCCGGTTCCGGCATGCAGCACACGCGCAAGCGTACTAGTGGCGCGGTGAGAGCGGCGCGCGGGGGGTGGAGGCGGCTGCACCGAGTTGCGCAAACTGACGCAGCGGTCACTCTGCAGCCACAGAGTAATTGAAATCGAGCGACAACAGTATGATAATAGCCCTTTTGATGTACTTCGATGACCTAATAAATAGTCTTGATGCTATGTCTTAATTTTTAACGACATAGTTACCTACAACAATTTAGGATTTCAGACCGATCGGCGTGCTTCTGTTTCATGAAACCTATCAATTACGTTATTTACAAAACAATGTCATTCTTAACCTTTAAAGCAATGTAAACAATACATTCAACTAGTCTCTCGTTGCATGTTGTGCAACTAGTGAAACATTGCGTCTTCAAAGTTAT